>OX439007.1:29771986-30371986 GCA_949316495.1 Amphiduros pacificus | reverse complement strand
CAGTGTATGATTAATGCAGTTCATGACTGGTGCAGAAAGTGGAGGATGAGAGTTAACACTGGCAAGACAAAGGTTATGCATTTTAGAATAAAGGGACACGAGCAAACACAGTATGATTTTAAGTTTGGGAGAACAAATTTGGAGGTTGTTGATCAGTATAAGTATCTTGGTCTGGTAATAGATTATTCACTTGATTATTCACATACAGCTGGCGTATTAGCTAATTCTGCAGGAAGAGCATTAGGAGCTATTATAAGTAAATTTAAGGCAAACAAAGGTTTAGGATATAGTACTTAATATACTAAGATGTTTCACACTGGAGTAACCCCAATTATGGACTATGGTTCTGGAGTATGGAGTTTTGGAAATACTGAAAAAATGAATACTGTACAAAATAGAGCAATCCGATTTTTCTTAGGAGTGCACAAATTTGCTCCAAACCTTGCCATAAATGGAGATATGGGTTGGCACTCAAGTGGTGTCAGACATAAAGTTGAGATGTTAAGGTTATGGAATCGACTAATTAATATAGACCAGAATAGAATATTAAGAAAAGTATTCAACTGGGACAAGAGATTATGTAAAAGGAATTGGTGCAATGAGGTTAAACAATTGTGTATAGATTTGAATGCTCAAGAACAGTATAGCAGAAATATGCCTGTTAATGTCAACACAGCTAAAGATATTTTTCATGATAATGTATGTACAAACTGGATTAATGATAAGACTGTGGTTCCTAAATTAAGATTTTATAATATATTCAAGTCAGAATATAAACCAGAAAAATATGTAACAGAAATATATATTAGAATGCAAAGATCTGCTATTGCACAGTTAAGATGTGGTATTTTGCCCTTGAATATTGAAACAGGAAGGTACCAAAATATACCTATGGAATACAGATATTGCTTATTGTGCG
The DNA here is from genome assembly GCA_949316495.1 of Amphiduros pacificus. NCBI lineage: Eukaryota > Metazoa > Annelida > Polychaeta > Phyllodocida > Hesionidae > Amphiduros > Amphiduros pacificus. The sequence goes on along the minus strand of OX439007.1, from coordinate 30,371,067 downwards.
AGGATGATGTTGTGGAGTCTGAAATTCATTTCCTTCTATATTGTGGTAAATATGCTCTTTTGAGATATGATCTGTTTAACAGAATAAGATGTATATTTCCATATTTTGATATTGAAGATGATGATGTAAAAGTAAGACTTTTAATGTCAGATGAAGCAATCAAACTCACTGCTCAGTTTGTAAATAATGCATTTGATACTAGACAAAAGACAATATATGTACAGTCTTAATTGATCTTAATTGACTTAATTTCATGTTTGAGCTAAAAGTGAATTGTAAGTCCACTGGGCTGGATGTATTTTACAGCCTATGCGCTGTATTGTATACATATTTCACTATAATAAAGATATATTGAATTGAATTGATTGAATTATTAATGTAGCCATGTCCGAATTAAAGAAATACTCAACAGATCCATCCCTCTATATAAATAGATATAAAGAAATTAAATCTATTTTTGCTGAATATCAGTGTATATATACTGATGGATCTTTCAGCAAAGACAATGCAGCCGCAACTGCTGTTAAGGGCAATCATATTTATTCTGAACGTCTGCCAAGGAAGTCATCAATTTATTCAGCAGAACTTCATGCACTATATCTAGCATTAGATCATGTAGAGATCTCCAGGTCATGGTTTTTTAATATTTTCTGACTCTTTGTCTTCTTTACAAGCTTTAAAAGCAAAGGATTGGAAAAATCCTTTTATTTATAAAATCCTGGAACGATATCATAAACTCTGTACTCAGGACAATAAAGATATTCATTTTTACTGGATTCCCAGCCACATTGGTATTTGGGGAAATGAGTCTGCTGACCAAGCTGCCAAAGCAGCATTGGAAAAGCGTTCAATTCATATGGATATTCCCTATACAGAGTTTAAGAAGCACATTACAACTTTTGTTCATTCTAAATGGCAATTGCGACGGGATGAAGCTGTTTTTAATAAGTTACATGAAATCAAGCCAGTTCTTGGTAAATCTAAAGGTGTTTCTAGAAAGAACCGAAGAGAAGAATCAGTTTTAAGTCGTATTAGGATAGGACATAGTCATTTGACGCACTGTTATCTTCTTAAAGGTGAAGATCAACCTAAATGTATTGGTTGTCAAAGGGCTTTGACTATTAAACATATTTTAATTGAGTGTATCGATTTTGATATTATACGAACTCAATATTTCAATGTGCAAGGTTTACATACGTTATTTGATACTGTAGATACTTCTGTGATAGTATCGTTTTTAACTCACATAGGACTTTATAATCAGTTTTAAGGGCAGAGCTTTTGTTTATTTATGTCATTGACTTATTTATCAAGAACTGCAAAACATACTGAAAAAGTCTTTTTAACAAATTATACATATTTATTATATTTGATTGATGTTATATAAATGCTGTGGTTAAATTCCTGTGTTATCTACATATTGTATTAACATTTACATTTTGATTCTAGTCAATATTACGTTTATGGTTTTACTGTTTTGGCACTGAATGACCTTATTGTGTTGATGTGCCGTTAAGAAACCATTCATTCATACAAACTATGTATTGAGGAAAAGAAAGACATTCATTTTTATTGGATTCCCAGTCATATTGGAATCCTTTGAAATGAGGCTGCTGACCAAGCTGCCAATGCAGCATTGGATAAGCACCCAAGAAATATGCCTGTTCCTTATACAGAGTTAAAGAAATATATTACAGTAACTGATTTTTACGTTCTAAATGGCAATTGCGATGGAATGAAGCTATTTTTAATAAACTACATGAAATTAAGCCTGTTCTCGGTAAAACTAAAGGTGCTTGTAGAATTAACCGAAGAGAAGAGTCTGTTTTAACGCATATAAGAATTGAACATAGTCATTTGACTCATTGCTATCTTAAAGGCGAAGATCAGCCTCAGTGTATTGGATGTCAAAGGGATATGACTGTTAAACATATTTTAATTGAATGTATCGATTTTGATACAATTAGGACTCAATATTTTAATGTGCAAGATTTACATTCGTTATTTGATACTGTAGATACTTCTGTGATAGTATCGTTTTTAAACCAAACCAATATATGACCAAATCTCTGGAAACATGGTCAGTATGGATTAGCTGTTGAGGATTCACTATCATTCTATCAAATATAGATATTTAAATTGGAAAGTGAACCAACTGGAAAACCAGAACGTTTGGTTATGTTAGACGGATTTGAGAATTTCATACTTTAAAATATTTACATACAGAATCCACAGATTTACATTCGTTATTTGATACTGTAGATACTTCTGTGATAGTATTGTTTTTAAACCAAATAGGACTTTATAACCAATTTTAAGTGTGGAGCACTTGTTTACTTAGGTCATTGACCTATTTATCAAGAACCACAAAACATATATTGAAAAGATTTTGTTGATATTTTTTGTTGGTAAGATTATTTACATATTATATGGATTTTCTAAATCATATATTTAGTCAAAACGTTTGTTTTTACCATTTTTAGGCACTTAATAACCTTAGTGGTTGGTGTGCCTCTAAGCAATCATTCATTCATTCATCGTTTTTAAAACAAATATTACTTTATGACCAATTTTAAGTGTGGAGCTCACGAAACATCAAATGGTATTTAAAGTCTTTTAAGTTGAATTTATCTATACAAATTTATTATGTCTACAAATGATATATTGCTAGGACTTTGTTGATAATTTGTGTTATTATTTAAAGATTATTTAAATATATTGATTTTATAAATCAAATATCTAGTCAAAACGTTTGTTTTGACCATTTTTAGGCACTGCATAACCTTAGTGGTTGATGTGCCTCTAAGCAACCATTCATTCATTCATTTGATCTTTTAGTTCATCAACTATTTCCTCTTCAGAAACTCCTTCACTTATTACTTAGGAAACATTTTAAGGCTAGCTTATTTGGACACCCTTCAATCCTCATACAAAATTTGGTGACCTTGGAATTTACCTGTGCTAGTGTTTTTCCCTTTTGTTTCACATAATGTGCTGATAATTTAGTTTTTCAGGATTTTCATTAATATAAAGTGCTGATGAACTGTGAATAAGTAACAAACATGTCCAAAACAACGACACCAATGAACACATACAAGTGAATTGGACCAATATCTGAAATATTCTGATGCTAACAAGAACACAAGGAAGAAGTACAAGAATAATAGGCCATACAAGCATGATCACTTGGCTCGATTATGGAAGACTATGAATGAAGCTGAAAGAGAGCATGTTTGACACTATGGTTCAGGCCACATAACAAGAATGCTTTAGGAAAAGTTTAACCACCACAGGAATATATTTGATAGAGAGCTTAGAAAAGCTGAAAGAAAGTATATATACAATCTGCTGGCAGAACTCGATGATAATTGTAGTAACAACCCAAGAGAATTTTGGAATCATATAATGCTTTTAGGTCCAAGAAAAAGCTCTGAAATCCCTATGAAAATATATGATAATGATGGTAATCTGATAGATGTTATTGATGCAGTACTAAGTAAATGGAGGACTGAATTTTATTCGCTCTTAAATAGTCCTGAGGAGAATATACTGCAGTCAGAATTACACAGAAACATTGTAAATGAAAAAGAGAGTAGAGAAGCAGAGATGGAGGCACCGGAGTATGAATGAAAGCCAGAGATGAAATAAAGGAAATTGTTCATAGCCTTAAAAATACAAAAGAATGAGGTATATAATTATTCAAAAAGTAATGAAAGCATTAAGTAATCACAGCACTGTATCATCTGTATACAAAATATTTTCATAATTGTAAATTACCGACTGTTTGGTTAAAATCCATCATTACACCAGTGCCCAAAAGTTCCACTAAAGATCCTTTTATTCCTTTGAATTACCGAGGTATTAGCTTATTGTCATGTGTATGCATAGTATTTCATGTTGTAATCAATAGAAGAATTGTGGATTATTGTAAAACTCTTCATCTTTTTGTAGACGAGCAGAATGGGTTTAGGCGAAATCGATCATGTGGTGATCATATATATATACATTGACATCCAAAATTAGGAACAGACTTGCACAGAAGAATAGTATTTTTGCACGTTTAATTGATATGCAGAAGACATTCGATTGGGTGGACATTCTACAAATTGCTTGAATATAATACTGATGGTAATATAATTATACAAATGTATCAAAGCATTGTTTAATAGTCCAGTTGCAAGTATCAAACTTAATGGGCACTTGACAGAATGGTTTCAAATTGATAGTGGTGTAAAGTAAGGTGACTCGCTATCACCAACCTTATTTGCCTTGTTTTAAATGGTTTAGCTAAAGAAATAAATGAATTAGATCTTGGAGTAAGTTATAACGAAAGATAAAACAAAATTTGTACATTTTAGAAATAAGAATACAAGGAAAACTGACACTCTATTCTGTGTAGATAATGAAGAGATAGAAATTCTAAATAAATATAAATATCTAGGTATTGTTTTAAATGAGTATTTAGATTTTAAGGTGACAGCAATGCTGCGGGAAGAGCACAAATTAGTTTTGGATAAAATCACTGTTTCTTTGGCCTTTGTGTATAAATTAATCTGGATACAATTGATGTTAGGTGAGTTTCTGATAGTTACATTAAGATTGTTCCATGCAACATCCCCTCTAAAGTTAAAAGTACGCTGACCAGTAGCTAGTAAACATTTTGGATTGACTAGATTTCTCATTAGACTAGATCTTGTGAAGTATGTATGTGAAGCGGCAGCAAAGCGATTGCACAGTCAAGTAATCAAGTAATCAGGAGCTAAATTGTTCATACACTTATACATTAATGTACATTTGTGATACAATATACGCTCTTGAATACAAAACCACTTCAGACTAGTAAAAAATCAACTGTAGGTGGAGAATAACCTTACCAGCTTGGCTTTGTAGGCTCAGTAGCTTGCTGTCCTTATCAATGTCAGCGATATTACCATTACCATAAATAGTATTGTCATGCGCAAAGTAGGAATTTTGCACAATGTAGGAATAATTCCTACATTGTGCAGGACAAAGTAGGAATTCCTACATTGCGCAAATAAGTAGGAATATCAGAGTCAAGAATCCAAATGTCAGGAAGCTGAATGAGGTCATTGAGGAGGTTTAGGCTATATGAATGTTGGACTTTATGAACGTAGGACTGTTATAAAAATAATTATAATGATATGAGCATGCACTGATATGAGTTGTGTGCATAATAAAATATGATTTTTTCAGTACATTTCTGATTGGCAAAAAGGCAGATATCTGGATGTGAGCCTGTAAACGTATTATTAAGACATAAATATTTAAAAAAAATGTTTGTACATTTTTTGTAAAATTAAAGTGACAATCAACATTTCTATTTCCAAATATGTCATATTTCCATTTTAATGTACGAGTCAATCCAAATGTGAAACCACATTCTCCAATGCCAATAACCTCCAATTAAGCAGGAAGTGTCTATTATTTGTTTTAAAAATACAAAATTTAATAGAAAACTGAATCAGATAAACATTGTAATTATATTGGCCGCATCCAGTGATCTCAGTTATTGATATATCTTAAAATTCCTACTTATTTGCACAAAGTAGGAATTCCTATTTTGGGCAGTTGCACAATGTAGGAATTCCTACTGGGCTACGATTCCTACTGGGTGCAAGACAGTATCACAGTAATCAAACAATGGTCGAATAAGGGCATTGTAGAGTTGCAGGTCCTGGTTCATGTACTGTCTAACACTTTTCAGTACCCCTACCCGCTGCCTGATTTTATCAAGTGTTACTTTAAGGTTTTGTTGCCAAAAATAAACCTAGGTACTTGCAGTGCTCTACTTTGTCTAAGTTTCTCCATTGATATGGATTTCGGGTGTTCTGGTTTTCCTCAATCTTTTTAGGGTTCCAAACAATATCCATTTTTGCATTTGCCTATATTCAGGTGTAGCTTATTATCTTTAAAACAAGCACTAGCATATCTGAGATCTTCCTCCTGAAATTGATTTCGTTAATGTTCTTGGTACATTAGAATATCGTCAGCACATAAAACTACTTTGCATCTTGTTATGACATGGGTAAAATCTTTGATGTAGATGATAAAAAGCAATGGACCCAAAATAGACCCTTGTGGTAACCAACATGTGACAAGCAGATGCTCAGACATGACACTTTGAAATTGTACACATTGTGTATGTTCCATAAAGTAATTTTGAAGCCAGAAAAGTTCAGTATTTTGGAAACCCAAACACTAATTTACATAATAAAGTCTCGAAGTCTACCGTATCAAACGCTTTTTTCAGGTCTAGATAAACTGCCCCAGTTAATTTACCCAGATCCATGTTTCTGAGAATGTGATCTGTCACATCTGTGGCAGCGGTTAATGTTGAGTGCATCTCTCTAAAGCCGGATTGTTTTGGACATAATATATTGTGTTTCTTTAGAGAAGATACAATTTGTTGTTGCACTGCACGTTCAAATATTTTCACACAAACTGGTATAATAGAGATTGGTCTGTAAAGCAACCAGTAATTTACAATAATGAAAATATTTTGTTGATGATACAGTGCTGTGATTACTTAATGCTTTCATTACTTCATGCTTTTTGAAAAAGTCTATACCTCATTCTTTTCTATTTCTAAGTCTGTGAACAATTTCCTTTATTTCATCAAAATATAGTGGCCTATTTATCTCTGAGTTTCATTCATACTCCGGTGCCTCCATTGGTGAAAATTTATCTGCAGCCTCATTGAATAGTGTGATGAAGGTATCTAACATATCTTGGGGATCTTTAAATGTTTCTTCAATAATCCATGGTATATTTTGCAGATATTCAATAAAAGTGTTAGGGTCATAATGTTTATATTTCCGAACCCATATGCTTTTAGGCAATTGGGCTTTTCTCACACAAAATGGCATACAATGGTGATTAATACCAACAGGTATTACACCTGACTGTGCTACCTTTTCTGTGTGGGATGCATATATCAGGTCAATACATGTATTTCAGTGTTCATTTTGTTTGTTTGTTTGTTTGGGGTTTTACATCACTTTCAACATTATTTCAGTCATTTCGTGATGAGACCTACTTGTAGCAGATATAGTGCTGCCTCACTGAATTGTCATGTCGCAGGTCCTTGACATGACAACCCACCCAGTCACAGATTTACAAGGACAACGGGTCAACCCTTTGGCACGGGCCTCAGCTCATGTGGGAAATTGAATCATAAGTTCAATCTCGGCACAGCCGGGGATCGAACCCACGACCTTTGGATCACCACAGAGGAACTGGTGCTAGTAAGCTGGCGCTCTAACCAACTGCGCCACGGCCCGTGGCCTTTGAGTGTTCAGTCACTCTGGTTGGTTCATTAATCAGTTGGAGAAGATTATGTTCCTGTGCAATGTCTGTTTATTTGACAGGGGATTGTTTGTAAATACATTGCTATTTAGGTCACCAAGCAGGTAAATCTCCTTATCTTCATTTGTAACTTTTCCAATTGTGTTTCGGAGGTCATTATAAAATGTAGTGGTACTACCTGCTGGTCTATAAACACTGCCAACTAAAAAGGGTTTGGTTTTGGGCAAGCATATTTCAGCCCATACAAGTTCCAGTTTTATATATTCCAGGTCAAGTCTTGGATTATAGGGAATGTGGTCCTGAATGTATATTACCACACCCCCACCTGACTGTTTACTGCTATTCTTGTTTGTTCTGTCTAATCTAACTACATTGTAGTTAGGTATGCTTATTTCACCTGAGTCATTCGCCTCATCCAGCCAAGTCTCATTTAAACAAAACGCATGCAGGCCTAACCCTTTGACTGTTGTACTTAGTTGATCCAGATGTGAAATAAGTCTATTTATATTTAATAGTGCTATGTTCAGTCTTTTTTCAAAGTTAGGAATAGTATTTTCATTTTCTGAGAAATTTTCATTAGTTTGTAAAATAGGGACATCATCTTCAGGTTCAAATGAACAGTCAGCAAATTGAAGCAGTGCACACCTATGGCATAACCATGGTTCAACAGAGTTTTTAATTTGTAAATAATCTGTTTCTTTCAAGCCAGTGCACTTAATGTGATATTTAAATTCACACACCTGACATTGAAGGAATTTTCCATTCTTTTTAATTGTTTTGTTGCACCCACCACAGGGATTTGTTGATGTTTTAGCCCTTGGTCCTTGATTAGACTCAACATCCCAACTTACAAATAGAGTTGTTGTTAAGATATAATATTTCCAATCACACAGGTGTGGTGATGTGTTCCAGCCTTGAACTTAATCCTGCCATGTTTAATGTCACTTCCATTAATGGCAAACAGTTCATATAGGACATTACTTGCTGGAAACTTTCGAAGACTTTTGTTATTTTCCACACAAAAAATTCCAGAGTCATCCTCATTGTAATGTTGTTTATCTGACCTAATAGAATGTTATGTGACATTGAGAGTATATCCATTAGAAATAAGAAATCAAGATGAATGGCAATAAAAGATTTTGGACAAACCAAAGCTTAGGACATATGTTTTATTCAAAAACAAATATGAAACTAAAGTTCTCTACTAGCTCAGATTAGAATGGGTATTTTACCTCTCCACATTGGAAAAGGCAGATATCGTGGCTTATCTGTAGAAGAAAGAATATGTGCGCTTTGATTTGAATGAAGTTGAGAATGAATTTCATTTTGTTTGTAAATGTCCACTATATAGTCAATTCAGAGAAGAATTTCATCACAAGAAAATGATTATAATTTTGACAATTACAATAAGAAGTTTATATTCTTATTTCAGTATAAATGAAAGTTACTACGGGAATTCCTATAAAATATATGGCGGAAAAGGAGTAAGATATTGTTTTCATTATAACAAGATAATAAATTTGTATTGTACTATTTGATGTATAATTACATACAAACTGTGGTGTCCTGACATATTATTAATGTAAAGAACTCAGACTGACTGATAAGTCCTTATAGGCTGGGATAATATTAATGATGAAACAGATTATGAATGAATAAACAAACAATATGTAATATCCTGTCAGTATTATAAATTAATAAATCAAATAAAATCACAACAATTGACTGAGTTATACTATTGTCTTGCACATGTGTTTGTTGTTGTAGTCACTTTCTCACCAAAACAAGGACACTGATTGGCTGTGTTATTACATGTAACAGAATATTTTACTTGGTGTTGATTGGCTACTAAAAAGCTTGTTATGGGCGTGACCTCTAAGTACTCACTGATTATGGTCAATACTTGCAGATGCAGGTATAAATCCTGGATCTGCTATAGAGAGTACATTATCATCTGCTTGTGGGTGTATGGCCTCGCCCAGCTGACAATTGTCAGTGAATCCAATTGTCAGCCACACAAATATTGAGATTTCGATGTTAATGATTATATATTCTTTAATTAAATGTATATTGTTGACTGGTAAATAAATGTTAATATAAACATTGTTAAGATACTGTATTTGCAAGTCAGAAAATGTAATGTGTGAGAAATATCAATAAAGCTGACAATAACTGCAAATTTCCTTCTTCCTTTGCCCCTTTGAGTCAAAATACAACTGATTCCTCAATCTATATTTAGATAAGTGTCATATCATTCAGCAAGATCAATTGAATGTAGAGCTCCATAAATATTTTACATAAATAGGTCAGTGTGCTCAACCTGCCTTTCCTGGCACATGTAAACAAGGAATCGAATTCTGAAGACAATGAAAGTGGTTAAATACACAAATGTAAAAAGAAAGATGTTGGAATAGGTGGATGGTATTTACACAATGTTCAACTGTATGATACGTTTATATGTTGCTATATAATTATGTAAACAAACTCTCTGTCACACTATTGATTCTGTCTGGATACCTGTGTCCATGTTGCCATGTGCAACCACTGGTATCTGTGCTAGTTTAGAACCAGATATTCCTTCATGCTTATAGCCTCGATCTGCGAAGTGAATGTTTGAAACAAATCAATTGTAATTCACCTATTAATCTTCCTCATGAGGCATGTACAATGAAAGATATTATGACGATGTTTTACACACATATAATATATGATTATTGGGTATCACACATATAGCAGTACATTCTATGATTCACACATATACAGAGGATATATAATTTAGTGGAGTATAAATATAACCTTTAAATGTGTGTAGATATAACACAGCTGGATAACATAGACAGTGAGGAAGTGGTATTTACACAGCTTTTATATTTGAGAAGACTTCATTGAGAGGGGATAATAGCAGGTGACAACATGGGTTGTGGAGGATCTAAATCAGGATATATTGAGGTATTTTGAATTTAAGATTATTAATTTCCCAAATAATAAATTTAAAGTAATCTGAATGTTATTTCACACTATATATCATATGAACAACCATAATCAAAACTATTTTTCAGGCACCTCTGGAGGTGCTGCACCTCCTCTCATGGCGTGTTTGTGGGTCACGTGACCTCATTGTGGAGGTGCTGTGAGGGACCCCCTCGAAGGGAGTTGCGTACAGTGTTATATGAGCGATATAATGTCTTTAAAACCACGTTTTGGTCGATTATGCAGGCGTTTTTTGGGTTGTGTTTCGGTTTTTTGCACCAAAACGAATCATTTTGATTTGTTGAATAATTCTTTTTAAAAATTACGGCCCCTCTCCCTTGAAGCTGCCAGACTAGTTCGTTTATTTTACACTGCGTACAGCCCCGGCGCGGGGTAGGAATGTCCATTTTTTTAACGAATTTCTGTTCCCGTGTCTTTCTTTTGTGAGCGACGGGATTCTTTTCAGTAATATTAAACATAGGAAATATACCTTAATTTTGTTGGGTTCTTAGCCGGTTTTCTGGCCATTTCTTATTTGCGTATCTGTATTGTACCTTTGTTGTATAATTAAATACTTTCCCGTCTATTTTGGCGGGATGGAGCGAGAACAAGAGACATTTCTTTGTTATGAAACTTTTATTTTCGTTTCTGTGACTTTGATTCTCGTTTCTTATTTTTACATATAGTGCATAGTTTGTGATGTTGAGATAGATTTGTAATAGTTTGCAGCTCATTAGACGGCGTGGTCGTCTATTGGGATCTGGAAGAGTTGGTCCAGAATCGTTGTGTAGTCTGCAGGGGGGTTTTTTGTATCCCATTCAAGGTCATCCAAGAGATCCACAAAATTTATGTGGTCTTGGATGGCCGTGGGAATTTGCTCTTGGGGAGATGGTGTTTCTCTCGAGGATGGAGGTGTGTGGTCCTCTATCCTCTCAAGATACCCTGTCCCCTTGTCTTCAATTGGTATATCTGAAACATGAAGTGAGTGTTTAGTCTTATTTTTAGAACGTTGGTAACCTTTTTTATGGATGTTACTAACCTTTCATTACAGGGTTCTGTCCTTGTTTTTGTTTCTAATGAATTTCTAAACGTAAGGGGGGTTCTTACTATCTCTGTTTCTGTAGTCTGTGGTCTCTGAGGTGGAGGCCTGTATAGACTCACTATGGCGGTGGCCTGTGGTGGCCTCAGCAAGTCGTAACAACGTAATGTCGTTCTCCTACATTAGAAAACATAGTTGATCTCTTTTCTGGTGTCGTCGGAGGTTGTCCCATCTGGAAAACGTTGTCAGACACGTGTAACATTCGTATCTCACTGGTTGGAGAGAATGTGCGGATTTTGTGTGGCGTAGCATTGCTCTGCGTGTAGAGTAAGCTCTGCCGCACGTAGCGCACAGCTTGTGCGTAAGTTGTTCCGCCATTATGTGTTGAATGGTTGTTATGGACCCATTGTGTATTGTACCGGTTGCTGGGGCGACGGCGGTCTTCTGACTTTGCGCCGTCGCTCGGGATATGTCTATATTGGGCTCCCGATGTTGTCTCGGCGTGAGAAAAATCGAATGCGGTCAGCTTTTTAAGGGATTGATTGCTTGATTTGCCTTAGCGCTGAGTGGGAATACTCCTACGCGCCCGAAATAGTTTATTGTAGTGATTTTCTGTTATTTTCAGAAAACGACAATTTTCTCCGGGTTTTCGGTAGTTTAGAACCTATTATAATTAATGGTATGGTTCAGTGTTTGATCGTATATTATTAGCCGTTTAGGGGATAGATTTTAGACTAGATTGTAATCTATTTTATCAATAGTATGTCGGCAAAGGGTAGGAAAATAATCTTTTTATCTCCCCTTCTCATTCAACCCGTTTGGTATGAATGTCCTCAACTTGTCTATCCATTCCAGTTCTCTGGCAATCCTTGTTTGGTCGTGTGGAGTTGGTTTTTTGTATAGAATGTATATTACCTGGAATTCCATATCACCTATACTGTGACCTGGTAGGTTGAAGTGGTGGCCTGTTTCTTGGTCACATTCTTTTCTCCGTATGTAGCCTAAATGTTCATTGATTCGTTCTTTGAAAGTTCTGTAAGTTTCTCCTACATACTGTTTCTTGCATTGTTTGCAAGTGATTAGGTAGACTAGATTTCTTGTATTACAGGTGTATTTGTCTGGAGCTTTGTATTCCCGTCCAGTATTGGAGCTACGCACCGTTTTGTGCGTTCTACATGATAGGCAGAATTGGCACCTCCATGGTCTTCTGCAAGGTGTTGCAGTTGGTTTAATTGTTTTGGTTGTGGTGTTGCAAGCAGCCCGGAGTAGTTTGTCTGAGATGTTTTTTGGACGTCTAAATGCTACCAGGGGTTTCTCTGAGAAAGCATCTTTATTGACGGACAGTTTTAGTAGGGGCCAGTACTTCCCTAATATTTTGTGGAAGTTGGGGTTGGCCTCATTGTAGGTGACTACTAGTGGTGTCTTGGATTGCTGTTCTGTTGGTTTGTCTTTTGGTTTCAGCAGATCATCCCTGTTTGTGTTTCTTGCCCTCATTCTAGAGGATTCTAGGATATCGATTGGATATCCTCTTCTTTGATAGTCTTCTTTTCTTAGTTCAGAATGTAAATCATAATCTTCAATATGCGTACAGTTCCTTCTGATCCTCATTTATTTATGCAGCTATCTCTTATTTATGCAGCTATCTCTTATTTGTGCAGCTATTTCTTGCTGTTGTATCTCACTATCTCGCATTGTTTCTCACAATCGTGCTGGCTAAAAATACCTGTATTTCATCCATGTAGGCCCCTTTGTACAAAACCTAGTGGGACCTCAATAATTAGGTCAAATTACCGATGTTGAAAACAAAGCTCTAATACAGAGAAATAGGCATATTGTGGGTAATATTTCATATCTAACATAATTCTGATAAGAATTGAGTGAAAACAACTCTATTCCTAACATACATATTGCACAAAACATCGCATAAACTTGCAAAATAAAACTGAAGTGGAGACTGGTCTAGCGTCCACCAGAGGGCAACGTGAAAATGCAACAGCGAGATCACACACTCTTATCAGTGTCAAATTTTATTGCAATACCTCACTGCAACTTTTTTTTTGTCAATCGCTCATATAGCAGCTTGACCCGTATATATACATTCCTCATTGAGCTGAAAACTGAACATTATTTCTAATAATAATCCTTCACATTACCTACCTGTTCAATGCTACACAATCATAGCTTTGTTTGTATATGTTCCTGTTTCAACATATACGATGAGAAGAGTAGCAAAACCACGAAGATGCTTTCCTTGCCCCACAATGGTATAGGATCAAGAAAAATTCTGTTATGTGACAATCATATGAGCACTTTCACAAAGAATCTTTCTCTGGAAAATATTAATTTTCATATCTTACCACGTGCTCACTTCAGGTCACTGCAGGACATTAGTGCTAACTTAAATATTAATATATTTGAGTCTGAGCATGAAATTGAACTGTTCGCCGCTCAATTTCGATGGGTGCTCGATTCTTGTGAATACATAAAGTTGAACACACTACTATCCCTACATGGGACAAGCAAGCAAAATTGTCAGTTCAATTTTGTCAAATTTACACAAATATCTTACCCAAAACAACTTTATTGGGAAAACATATGTATTCTGCCCCCTTGGGCCCATAAACATAGACTAAACAACAAATTTGTTGAAATTCCATGCAATTCATCAAAATTATGCAGTTTTGGCAGAATTAACATAGATGGCGCTGCCCGAGCTAATCGAGCCCGTGTTCGTGGTAGGAATGTAAAAAATACACATTCCTCTTCTCAGCCAAACAATCAGAATGCAGCATCCAGGTTGCCGGCCGGCTCAACACGTGCTCTGCTGTACCATGTAAATAGAGGGGGCGCCACGAACAACACACAGTCATCACAATGTAAACCTAGCAACCAACTCCCAATTGGTTCATGTAATGTCCAGAACATCTCGGGCAAGGTACTATTTGTGAAAGACTACTTCTCTGAACATAACCTGGATGCCCTGTTTGTAACAGAAACATGGCTACAGGATACTAATGAAGAGAGGGTCAGAGATGAACTTGAAGAGGGTTCCCTCAAATTTCACTAATTCCCTCGCATTGGACGCTCAGGCGGAGGTCTGGGTTTATTACATCGTGTTGAATTTCCCTTTGAAACCAACAGGTTGAACCAACCAGTTGTAAAGACAATGGAACTCGTGGAAGCATCACTTCTAATCAAGGCTAAGAGGTTCACCTTTGTAACCATTTGCAGACCTGAACCATCTGACAGGAATAGGTATACCTACTCTGAGTTCTATGATGAGTTCACTCAACTGGTGGCACACTATGGGTCATTCAATCATGAGGACATCTTTCTAGGTGACTACAATTTCCATGTCAATAAGCCAAATAAACCTGATGTCATAAAGTTTGATGACATCCTATCTACATTTGACATGAACCAATGGGTACATGAACTGACCCATAACTTGGGAACACCCTTGATCTCATCATCACCTTCAAGGGGAACAAGTTTCTCAGCAGCCACCTGGTGGATGAGTACAGATCTGATCATAAAATGAATAAGCTATACCTAGGTATCTCACCCCCCAAACCCCACAAAAAATCGATCAGGTACAGGAATTTAAGGGATTAGATCTATAGTCCCTAAGGGATGACATCAAATCCCTTACTGGTATAAATTCAGCATGGGAACACTTATCCTTTATTGACATGGTGGATTACTATGACAAGGAACTCACATCACTCATGGATAAGCATGCTCCAATCAAGCATGCCAAGGTTACTAAATGCAATCCTGTACCTTGGACGAGTGACTGATTAAAGCTGGAAAGATCTCTCAAGAGGAGGCTTGAGAGAAAAATGAACAAGACTGGCTCTCACATTGATAAGGAACTATATAGCTCTCAGAGAAATAAATATAATTCCATGCTGAAGTCAGTTCAATCTACATATTTCTCCAACCTGGTTTACGGAAACAAGCATGACCCTGAATAGCTTTCTAGAATCATAGACACAGTCATGCAAAAGAAAAAGGACATACCAATGCCCCAAGCTGACTGTGAGGTCACTCAAGCTGAGAAGTTCAACACATTCTTTCTTGAAAAAATAGAGAGAATTCGCCTGGACATTGATAATGCTCCACCCTGCCAATTTTCGCCACCAGGTAACACTGCGAACAATAGGAGTGCACCAGATACAGCAAGTCTTGAGAGGTTCACACCCCTAACCACAGGTGATGTGCGAAAATTAGTCGAGAGGTCTGCAAAGAAGTCATGTGAGCTGGATCCTATCCCAACCTGGCACCGACTTGACCTCTTAGATGACCTCTTACCAATAATTACTTCCATCATAAACAAATCACTGATGGAATCAGCAGTATCTGAAAATATGAAAATAGCCATCATAACACCCCTGCTGAAGAACTTGGCCTAGAACTGGTTGAGAAGAACTTCAGACCTGTTTCCAATCTAACATGTATTTCTAAACTAACAGAGAGGGCAGTAGCAGACCAATTGGTCCCTCATCTGGTAAGGAATGGCCTTACCGACAAGTTTCAATCAGCCTACAAAGAAAATCATAGCACTGAAACTGCTCTGTTAAAGGTGCAAAATGACCTCTCTGCTGCCTTTGACACCATTGACCACCAAATTCTATTTGATAGACTGGAGACTCGATGTAATGTCAAAGGTCACGCCCTCACCTGGATTCGGTCATATCTAAGTAACAGGAAACAGTGTGTGAAAGTAGGGACTCATAGGTCCTGCCTCAAGTCCATAAAATATGGGGTCCCACAGGGCTCAGTACTGGGCCCAATACTGTTTACCATTTATATAACCACCCTTTCTGATATCCTAGCCAAATATGGTCTGAGCAATCATATTTATGCAGATGATACTCAGATTTACATCCCTATTGTACTGACAGGTACAATACTGCCACTAGCAGCAGTATCCCAGACACAATTAGGGTTGGCATCTCTGATATTGCTCCTAGTAAGTCAGTGGTTGACCTTGGCATCACCTTTGATTCTAAGTTGGACATGAAGGCCCAGATCAGGAAAATGTGCCACAAAGGCCATTACCACGTTAGGAACCTAGCGGCCATCAGACATTGTCTAGACGATAAGACAGCTGTAACACTTACCCATGCCTGTTTCCACCACTCTGGACTATGGCAATGGCCTACTTGCAGGTCATCCTAAATCTGACACCAGGAAGCTACAATACGTCCAAAACTCTGCAGCACGTGTCATAGGAAAAAATCAGGAAATTTGATCCCATTTCAGGAAAACTACAGGAACTGCACTGGCTACCTGTTCACACGGGAATTGATTTTAAAATCCTTGTCTTGACCTGGAAGGCCCTTAATGGTAAGGTTCCACCTCACTTGCGTGATCTACTCCTAGTTAAACAAGGGGAACGCTGTCTAAGGTCAAACGATGGCACCCACTTACAAGTTCCTAAGACCCGACTGAGGACAGTAGGGGACAGGGCCTTTTCATCTGTTGGCTCTAGACTCTGGAATTCCTTGCTTAGTGAAATTAGGACTAGTGGCTCAGTCTCCTCGTTGAAGAGTAGACTGAAAATTCATCTCTATAGGATGCACGTCCTGAATATAGTATTATGAACAGACTTGTCTGGTATCAGCGCTATACAAATTTTATTATTATTATTATTATAATTATTAATATAAATTGTATAAATTGTTGAAAAGACTTTGAATACCATTTGATGTTTTGTGGTACTTGATAAATAGGTCAATGACCTAAGTAAACAAGAGCTCCACACTTAAATTTGGTTATAAAGTCCCATTTGGTTTTAAAATGATGCTATCACAGAAGTATCTACAGTATCAAATAAGGTATGTAAATCTTGCACATTAAAATATTGATTCCTAATAATATCCAAATCGATACATTAAATATAACATGTTTGATAGTCAAAGCTCTTTGTGACTGTGGCCAATTCTTAAACAACTTAAAACAGACTCTTCTTTTTGGTTAATTTTACAAGCACCTATTCTTATACAAGTTAAAACGGACTCTTCTCTTAGGCTATTTTTAGAAGTGCCAGTCCTTTAGTTTTCCCAAGAGTGGGCTTGATTTCAAGCAATTTATTAAAAATAGCTTTGTCCCAGTGCAATTGCCACTTAGAACGTAAAAAGGCAGCAATGTATTTCTTTAACTTTGCATAAGGAAAAAGCATATCAATCGATCGTTTATCCAATGCTGCCTTGGCAGCTTGGTCAGCAGCCTCATTTCAAAGGATTCCAATGTGACAGGGAATCCAATAAAAACAAATCTCTTTATTTTCCGTAGTACAGAGTCTATGATTGCGCTCAAGGATTTTGTAAATAAAAGGCTTTTTTTTATCCTTTGCTTTCAATGCTTGTAAACAAGACAAAGATTTGGAAATATTTAAAATGTCAGATGTGGAGAAGTTTCCACATGATTTAAAGCTAGTTACAAAGCAAAAAGTTCAACAGAGTAAATTGATGATTTATTTGATTAAATATGATTGCCCCGCAACTTTGTCTTCATTGAAAGATCCACCAGTGTAAATACACTGATATCCAGTGAAAATGGATTTGATTTCTTTATATCTATTTATATAAAGGGATGGATCTGTTGAGTGTTTTTTTAATTCTGACATGGCTACATTAATATTTAAAGTTGTATAGGTCCATAGAGTTGTTTCTGGATATTGAAATTTAACTGCTAAGCTATTTGCAGGCGATGTACGAAATGGCATAGTCTTAAACCTTGATTTTGTCAAGGAACAATCATTTTGATATAAGATTGATGTGCTGATCCATATACCATACACCCATAGTCAAGTTTGGAACATATCAGAGCTCTGTATAATAGCAATAAAACACTATGGTCCCCTCCCCAATCGGTGCAGGCAAGAACCCAAAAAGGATCTAATGCCTTCTGGCATTTCTTTTTAACATATTTAACATGGGGAATGATATATAGCTTTCTATTAAATATAAGTCCAAGAAACATGGTTTCTTTGACAACAGAGATTCAAGTTTGGCCAAGGTGTAGATCAGGATCTGGGTGAACCTTCCACTTATTACAAAAGTGCATACCTACGGCTTTTTCTTGTTATCTATTTAGGTGTTGTTAGAGCTGTCGTTCTATTGTATGCATGCTTGTGGACCTGTAGTTTAAGTTGAAATCATGAACAAAAAGTTATTAATCTGCTCCAGGCCTCATACAATCAACAATGCTGTTAATTTTAAAAAGGGTGACCGATTATATATTTCCTTGTGGAACACCCATTTCCTGATCAAAAGCATCAGAAAGTGATGTATCCATTTGAACTTTGAAATGTCTGTTTCATAGAAATTTTTGAATAAAAAGTGGTAAACGACTCCTTAATCCAATATCATATAAATCACTCATTATCCCATATTTTCATGAGGTGTTGTATGCCTTCTCAAAATCATAAAATATACTTAACACATGCTCGCCTTTTATGAAATTCTCTCGTATAAATGTTTCTAGATGTACCAGATGGTCAATAGTTTTCTAAAAACCAAATTAAACGCTTGTTTAATTTGTTTTGATTATTGTTTTGATTATTTGAATCTGACAGGTTTTTGCCAGGTTTGGGAATAGGAATGATAGTGGCTTCATTCCATGAAAGATGAAAATCACCACTTTCTCAAATTTTATTAAAAATATCTAAAAGATACCTACGTGATTGGTCAGGAAGGATTTGGTAGTGAATTTGGTCAGGTCTAGGAGTGGTATCATGAGATTTATCCAAATCAAGTTTAAAATCTTCTGTTGGAAATGAATTATTTTGTTGTTCCAAGTTATAAGATATGAAATTTAGTTGGTTTCTTTCTTTTCTATATTTTATTTTTTGACATTTTGCAGAATAATTATCGGATGAGGAATTCTTGGAAATTGTTTGTCTATCATTCCCATTCCCAAACCTGGGAAAGACTCGTCAGATTCAAATAATTATTGTCCCATTGAGTAAACAAGTTGTATTTGTAAAACAATGGAATGAATGATTAATGAGCGTTTATTTTAACGAACGTGGCTTTAGAAAAATTTGAAGTACTATTGACCATCTGGTACGTTTAGAAACATATGTAGATACATATCTTTATCTCTGTCCTGTAAAACATATCAAATACATATAATTCCTATAATTGGTCGTTTTGCAAAATGGTCAATTGTATGAATACTATATACATAGTGCAGTTCCAAACAATGACATAATAATATAATAATAATAATAATAATAATAGACTTTATTTATACAGGATAAATACACATTTAAAGGGGGAGTTCCTAATAATTGGGTTGTACCCCAAACCATGTGTTTTTTTGTCATAAAATCATTCATTTGGTTGCCAGTAGTCATCTCACAAATTTCAAGTGTATCTTGTAAACGTTGTGATGATCAAATTTCACTTCAAAGTTTGGATCATGACATATCTCCGAAGTCAGTCCGGAATTTTATTACCCCCTGTCACGTGGGGTGGTGACGTAGAGAGTGTAACATTTTGGGAAAACCCCTAGCCCAGCATCATGGAGTCGGAGGGAGATTTTACAGATAGTGATTGTTCAACAAGTGTTTCTGACATAATAGAGGTCCAAAGTTTATGTGGATCATCTGAGGATGAAAGAAGTGGGTCTGAGCCACCTTCAGGTAGCTTTATTGAGCAGGGTAAAGTTCAGGGATGGCAATTTGACCCCCCACAACAAACAAGACTCGTAGCCTGCAAACTGTGATTGAGAAGAGTCTGACAGTGGGGATGATCTTCAACAAATCAAAATAGTATATGTTATGATAGCAGATAGTATGTTATGACACAACATATCACACTGTGCCAATTAACAATTATGAAAACAAAACACGAACCTTGGCCATGCGATTTAACTTATCTTATTTTTCAGTCATTTGTATGGACCACAAAGTATATACTCAAAGTTTAAAATCTTGAAAAGACTTGCATATCACAAACATGTTCATATAGAATAATAGTTAAAAGAGGTTTTAAAATTAAGGACCATTTTCTTTAAATTTGACAATATTTTGGTAAATGTTTTCCTGGGGACAGCACATTGAATCACTGAGGTATCTACATTCACCTCTCATTTCAGCACCCTGACACCCACTATGCTAGTGTTTCTGACACTGCCACTTGATCATGGCATCAGTAGTGGAGACTTGTCTTGAACTTCTTTCCTCTATTTTGTGGATTGTGAAATGACCTCTGTTCAGCAAATCTAATCATCATTAGATTTGTGATGTTGTCTAATAAGAATTACAGTTCATTTTAACCTAGGGAACCTCTGGTAGTCATTGTTTCAGGTCCAACTGTTACCATATTCTGACTCAAGAACAAAATATTCTCTTCATAGATCACCCTGGTTGTGTTTCAAACCTGCGTATTTTGTGTATTTCAAACTTTTGTTGCCACAATTTTTGGGAAATTGAAAACATTGATCCCTTGTCAATTACTTTTGTCGCAGATATTTATGACACACAATTCCCCTGACATTGAGGGCAGCTTATTTTGAGTACATGTTGAGGGGCCAGCTTCACCCACCATTGTGAGACCCAGTTTCCCGGGATAAGGAGTTACACCCGTGACGTATAATCTCCGAAGTTTTATTACCCTCCCGAACCCGACCTTTCTTTCCAGGACAGCCTGCTGCCACAACAAAGATCCACTTTGTAAATAAACAGTTGGCCAGATTAATGTAGGATGTGTGTGATATGATATCTTATTACCATATATTTCATTACATGTTAAAAAAAAATAAGGTTAGATTATTAGGAACTCCCCCTTTAAGCAAAATATTGCTTATCTACCATGTGGTCCTGTGTCGTGTTAGTACTGTACACAGGTGTTAAGTTAAAAGAAAATGACATTTACAGTTAAAAACAGTATTCTAAAATCTTCATTTTTTAGGATAAAACCATCTCAGATATGCGCCCTTGAACTGATTTAGTGACTTGCTGTCTCTTACATCGTATGGTAATGCATTCCATATTTCTGCAGATGAGTAGGCAAAATTGTCTGTTAATACTTTAAGATTTCTCTTAGGGGCAAGATAGAGTCTGAGATTGTCTGTGTATCTTGTGGATGACCTCTGATTTACTTCAGAAGCAAGTGTATACATATCTCTAATGTATTGTGGGGCGAGTCCATTAAATGCCTTGTTTACCATGACTGCCTTGCGATATTTTATGCGGTCCATGATTTTCATCCACTTTAGTTTCTCAAATAATGGTTTTGTGTGGGTCTGGGTGGGCAGGTCATAGATCATTCTTGCAGCTCTTTTTTGCAATTTGTGCAACTTTTCTACTTGTCCACTACCCCAGACACAATTACAAAAGTCCAGGTGAGGTAAGATAAAAGCCTGGCAATATCTTATTCTGGCCTTTGTTGGTAAGAAAGGCTTTATCTGGCGAAATTTAGCGAGCAGCATGCTTACTGTCTTGTGAACCTTGTTTATATGGTCCTTCCATGATAGGTGTTGGTCTACTGTCACTCCAAGCAATTTTTCTGATTGCACTTGTTGAAGTGTGTATTCCCCCATCATGATGTGTAATTCCTTTTCTGTTAGTGTATGAAGTTTCTGAATTGTGGTGAGTAGCATGCTTTTTGTTTTTTCACAATTTATGGCCATTTTATTCTTTTTACACCACATGTTTATATGGTCCATATCAGTGTTCAGCTTGTGTTGTACAATAGCCATGGTCCTGCCATGCCCTCCGACAGTACTATCGTCTGCATACATATCCAGGTCAGTGCTCTCAGTCTCTAGGGCCATGTCGTTCATGTAGAGGATAAAGAGCAAGGGTCCAAGAATAGACCCTTGCGGCACACCAGATGTAACTAACAGTGGCTCTGAGATAGATTGCTTGAATTGTACACTCTGTGTCCTGTCAGAAAGATATGATCTCATCCAATCTATTGTTGATTGACTACATTTGTATATGGACAATTTTTCTAGTAATATTTCATGGTTTACCATGTCGAAAGCTTTTCACAGGTCGAGAAGGACTAGTCCTGTGAGGTCGCCAGCATTCATATTAGCAGCCCACTGAGATGCCATCTTGCAGAGACCTGTCTCACAGGAGTAGAACTTCCGGAAACCTGACTGAGCTATGTGCAGCAATTTGTGTGTGGTAAGAAATGTATATAAATGCTGTTGAACGTGTCTCTCTAGGATCTTTGATAATACACACAAAATACTGATGGGTCTGTAATTTGACTTATTTTCTGAGTCTCCTTTCTTAAATATTGGGCAGACCCTTGCCATTTTCCATATTGTTGGGAATTTACTGGCAGATATAGATAGGTTCATGATTTTGGTAAGACTAGGTGCTAGCACTGATGATGCCATTTTTAGAATCTTTGAAGACAGCCCATCCAGTCCAACTGCTTTTGAGGTATCTAGAGATGTGAGCTCTTTTCTCACAAATTCTGAGTCAATTGGTGGAATGTTGAACTCTACATTTTCTGGCACTCTGCTGGCTACAAAGTGCTTGAGTTTGTCATAATCCGGAGGGCCATTGTCCTCATCAGGCAAGTAATTTGATGTGATATTAATGAAGAATTCATTGAAGACCCTAGCAATGTCATTTGGGTCTGTAAGCTTTTTATCCCCATCTATGATAATAATAATAATAATAATAATAATAATAACGATTTATATAGCGCTATATCAGACCAGGTCTGCTCTAAGCGCTTATGATAGTAGGTGGTGGTGGGGATGTTGGCTTGGGATCCAGCTCTCTGATCTGTTGGAAGAAGCCTTTGCAGTCTGACAAATTTTGCTCTATAATGGCATGATAATAATCCCGTTTGGATTTACGGATTTTGGATGTCACCTTGTTCCTCCACAACTTCCAATTATAATATAATAATAATAGGATTAAGGCTAATGCTGTGGATAGATAGATAGTATTGTCATTGTTATTCAATATGATAATTAGTTTTGAGTACATTTAGTTCAATTCATTTTATATTGTATTTCTAGTTTAAAAATGAAGAGAGTCTAGATAGTGATAGAGGTTTCAGGTCTGGCCAAGACCCCTGTCTGACAACCAGACGTGATGGACTTAATGAAGATGAAAATGATTTGGAGGAGGAAGATGATGAAAGTTATGCAAAAATTGACCCTGAGATTGGGGAGTTTGAAACAAACACTAAGGAACCTGAAGCTGAGCCTAGTGATGCAAAAATCGAGCCTGAAATTGAGGAGCTTGAAACAAACACTAAGGAACCTGAGGATAAGCCTAGTGAAGACTCCAAGTCTGGGGATGACCCTGGCCCAGACAATGCACAAAGAGAGAGTCTGAGCTCAGCTGAGGCGATACAGAGTGCTGCCATCTCAGGGAGAATTGCTGTAGAATACCCAATCACTGCCAAGGTGGTCCGTATCTTCACCAGCTCCACATTTACAGGTCAGTATTGTATGATTTAAACTTTTATCAATTGAAAATTATTCATTGTGTCACTCGGTAAATCTTGTAAATATATAATCTTTCATAGATATTTTAGAACTATATACAGAATCAGAATATATTTTTAAAATATATATAAAAATATCCCATGGATTACAATCTTGAAATATATTAAATATAAACCCTAAAATCCTGTAAATACAAAGAGTTTATATTTGTTTATCATTGTGTGGACAGACACCAAGGTGGAGCGCAATGCATTGATGGAGGGAGTGTATCCCAAACTGAGGACATTCTGCCAGGAGCTTGGCTATGAGTTCCAGGTGGTGGACATGAGATGGGGAGTGCGGGATGAGGCTACCGATGATCACCTCACATCAGAACTGTGCATGAGGGAAATAAAGCAATGCCAGACACTCTCAACGGGGCCCAACTTTATTGTGAGCAAAACTCATTATACAATTTCTTTGAGTAAATTTTAATTAATTACCAAATTTTACTGTTTAATGCGATGCATTCTCCTTATGTTACAATCTGACCTTCTAATGGTAAGGCTACAAAATTGACATTTAAACCATATTTGTGTGCCATGATGAAAATGAATATTCTTTGATATGTTGTAGACGTTCTTGTCACAGAAGTATGGCTATCGTCCGTTTCCACCAAAAATAAAAAGTAATGAGTTTGAGTTGATATTTGAAAAAATAGAATGTGAAGCAGACCGGAAATTACTTTCTGAGTGGTTCAAGGAAGATGAAAACTCTGTGCCCAAGCAATACCTTCTCCAGCCAATTAGAATGAAACTCAAGCATTATGCTGATGATTCTGACCAAGAGAAGAAGAATCAGGTAACCAAGGAGTATTTGTCTAAATGTCAGATATATCATTCACCCAGCATATCATACTCCCTGGTAAAGGTATTCATAATATGAGCTTTGATTTAATATTTTATGGACTATGAAATAAAATGTGGTTGGATGGGGATAGGGTATATATATCATGTTTTCTATATTAAGATACTCAAAATTGAGGTCGAACTATTTGCATGTTCAGGATCGGGATACATGGTGGGCTGTCTTTGAAAAGATGCAGATCCTTCTGAGAAATGCTGCTTCTAAAGCATTTATGGATGAAGCAGCAGTACATAAATTCTATTGGGCAGGTAAATGGACAGATGATATGAGTTTGTATTGTAACATACATCACTCAGTTGTTATGACCTCATACTGTCAATTGTGGATAATCTTTATACTTATCGTAATTCACTTTTAATTAATTGTGCCATATCATGTTAAAGAGCAGGTATGTTTTTACCATAATGGTCTGTGTTTAAAAAAAATATATTGGTTTTATATTTGGCCTGTGTGAAATACACTCGAAAAATCTGTCTTAATTTAAGATCCTATGTAGTTACAAATTGAATAGTATTTGTGTGATAATTTTTCTTGTTTCTCTTACAGTGACTGAAGAGGAAATATACTATGGAATACTCCAAGCAAAGAAAATTGATAATTGTTGTCATTGGTTCCGCCGCCATATTCAGGACCTCAGCGATAACACTAAAGACAAAATGGCTCGACGCTTCATGGATATCTCTGGTGATGTAGATGTTGAAGCCCTGCATTTGTTGACAAAATTAAAGTATGTTACATGATGCTTTGTTTGTTAAATGAGTTCCTGGTGTATAAGCCAATATGCCAATTAATATTGTAATGCGATTTGACCTTTACACAATATCAAACTGTTAGATTGTGATACTCGTTTCAGAGAAGAGTTGGTGCCAAAGAAGTTACCTGAGCAATACATAACAGACTACAAAGTGGATTGGACGGACAAGGGAATAAACTATGAACATCCAGGTTTGGATCAAAGGGTTTTTACCAGCCTATTTTATCTTTAAAATCATTTGTATTGATTATTTGATACAGTACATTGATTTAAAAGAATAAAACTCTATTTGTTTTATATTATGTTCCATCTCATGCTAATCAATTGGGTTTTCAAAATGATATGAATGATTTATTCACTGAAGTCAAATACTATATTATTAAACTTGAAATGGTCTAAACCTTAGGTCACAAGCAGTATATTGATGGGTTCTGTGTTGATTTTGAGCAAACCTTGAGAAGAATGATCCATAAAGGAATTTCCAACAGAGGCCACAGGGATGTGACTGATCCATTGGTTTTAGAATGTATTCAGCATTTACAGTTTGGACAAAAAAAGTCTGACCAATTTCAAGGAAGAATGGACTTTTTGTCCATGTTGAAAAATAAAGCAATTAATGATACAAGGTACAGATAAATATTTCAATTTTACTAGACAGAGGATTCTTTAGAATCGTTTTTGTTAAATATGACATGTACTTTAAAAAGATAACAATGATTAGGATTTTATTGTTATTTTTGCGTGATGTTCATTTTGAATTGAAATGCTTTGTGAACAAAACTTATTTATTGCACCTTTATACAGGAGTCCCATACTGCTATGTGGACAACCAGGGTCTGGTAAAACTTCAATAATGGCCAGGCTGGTCAGTGAGGTGCAGGAATGGAAAGGCTATTGTGATGTCATTGTGCGTTTTCTTGGCACCACCTCACAGTCAAGTAATACAAGAGACATGCTGTCATCACTCTGTAAACAAATTGCAAGACTAAGCGATAAAGATGAAGATGTGCCAAAGGTTTGAACTGTATCATGCAAATTACTCTTTCCCGCTTTTTTAAATACAATTTTATATTATATTAGTTGGTTTACTAAAACAAGGAATAATTTATGCATTTTTATTTTATATATGTAGTTATTGTTGTAGAAAGGGAACCATTTAATCTAAAAATTGATTGTTTGATTGTCTCAATTTGTACCGGATAACTAGTTTAGAAAGATTACCAAATTGAAACAATGATAAATCAACCATATTTTATCCCATCATACAGTGAAGGTCATTATGGGATCAAAGAATTGTGAGCTACTCAATTTGGTATCAGCCTGCCTTTTTTTGACTTATACCATAACCGATGAAAAACCTTTAAAATTCTCAGTGATCATGATGGTGTAACAATGTAGTTCAGTCAAGCTTTTACTTTACATTTCCAAAATAGTCTTATGTAGTTGATAAAGATTGGACTGGACGAAATAGTACAATTGGTGGGGTATTTGCCTTGAGATCCAGGGATTGCATTACAAATCCCAGCCAGTTATTATCAGCCACTATGATAAACCTTTTAACTCTTTAAATAGGGTTTATGAACCAAACAAAATAGTATGTGGCAATTGCCTTTACTGTTCATTATTAACAAAATTTATTGCAAAATAGGGCATTGAACAGGCACCATGTATTTAAAACTCATTTTGAACACATATTTATGTTAAACAAATATTTCCAATGGAAATATTTACATTTTATATATTTACAGGACATGAAAGGCTTGTCAAAAAGATTCAAGAGCCTGATTGAGAATATTAAGAAGCCAATTGTTATTCTGCTGGATTCCCTTGATCAACTTCATGATTATGGAGGACAAGTGAATGATTGGGTACCAAAATCACTGGAAAAAAATGTGACATTCATAATGTCAGTGATTCCTTCAGAACAAAGTGAAGTTGTGCCAAAGCTAGAGGTTATTATATCAAGCATGATCAGATGATCTTTTACCTCAAAATCATTCTGTTACATACATTTAAATAATTCCTTGTTATAAGAAATAACCAAAAATATATTATGGAGGATATTGGTCACATAAGCACTTTTGTCAGACCCTTTGATGAGATAAAATTATGACACCAAAAGCAGAAGAGAAAGAAATTATTTGTTAAAAGGAAAATAAAAAGTCCAAATAAATAAATGTCATGACAAATATTTGGATCTGGAAAATAAATATTGGGATTGGCCTCACACAGGAATAAATTTACTATTGTGATTCATATCAATTTGAGAATAATATGACCTGAAAATAATTTCTTATTTGCAGAATTTATTGAAAGAAGAAAACATAATATATGTACCAGATATGCCAGCCTCTGAAATCTCTCTGGTCCTGAGGTACTGGTTGCAAGGAGCTGGGCGCTGTTTAACTCCAGACCAACAAATTGTTGTGGAGAAAGCTTGTTGTGCCCTCCCCCTGCCCCTCTATATGAAGCTCATCTATGATGAGGCTGCTACATGGCATTCCTATGACATCATCAAGGACAACAAGCTGGGTGTCACACTACAAGAAGCTATTGAAAACGTACTTGAAAAAGTGGAGAAATATCATGGCAGCGTTCTTGTTAGAAGAGCTCTTGCTTACATCACTGCTTCCAAAAATGGACTTGGGTATGATGTTAAACACATTTTTTTTATTATGTGAATCATAGCATGATAAATGAATATTATTTTCATGCATTATTTTTTATATAATATTTATTATATATATATAATATTTATTATATATATATAATATTTATTATATATATATAATATTTATTATATATATATATATAATATTTATGACTTTTTAGGTCAAATGAGATAGAAGATGTTTTATCACTGGATGATTTGGTTCTAAATTCTGTGTACCAGTACCACTTGCCACCCACCCGCCGCCTCCCACCGCTGTTGTGGGTTCGCATCCAGTTTGATCTGCGGGATTTTCTTGTTACAAGTGGAGCTGATGGCATTCAGGTCACACACTGGTATCACCAACAGTTCTCAAGGGTAGCCAATGAACGATACCTATCTGACACCTCATTCAAGTAAATTATATTCATCTTTAACAATTGTTGAAAACAAGAATGTATTACACTCTTAAATTTTTTAAGGTTAAATCTTTTAACATGAAATATAATTTTTCTGTTTATTTTAATCTACTAGAGTGAATAGATTAATTATTTTGGTTGGTTGGCTTCTTTATATGGCATTGAATTTAACTACACATCTTATGATAAATGGTAGCCAATATTTATTATGTTTATATGAAACTTGATAAATTTCACTTATTTCTCATTGCAATTCATTATTTATTATATGCTTTACCCTTTCATTCATCCAAAAAAACATACCATGCATCATTCATTCATCCAATAAAACATACATTGCATCAACTGGCCT
The DNA here is from genome assembly GCA_949316495.1 of Amphiduros pacificus. Taxonomy (NCBI): domain Eukaryota; kingdom Metazoa; phylum Annelida; class Polychaeta; order Phyllodocida; family Hesionidae; genus Amphiduros; species Amphiduros pacificus. Next base: position 30,342,213 of record OX439007.1, on the reverse strand, counting down.
TCATGAATTTATTCTTTCAATGCATATTTCCAAAAGAGGATGCAATCTGACTAAAATGACATTTCCTATTTTTCATAGGACATTTCCACTTTGTCATGGAGCTTTGTCTAATTCTTGTCAAAACCTGACAGTTAAGTACATAGTGTTCTTTCAGAAAAGAAATCCATCAGTTGCTTGGAGAATATTTTTCTGGAGAGTGGGCTGATGGCCGGGCAAAGCCCTTTGTGGACAAAAAAGGTGTTGCTGGGGAGCAGACCCGCTTTGTTGCACCCCAACCTCTGGTGATCAAAGAGGAGGGGGACAAGACCATCTATAATTTGCGCAAACTCAGGGAATTCCCTTATCACCTGACTCTGGCTGGAATGTTTGACAGACTGAAGAAGGACACTCTTCTGAATTTTGAATGGATATACAATAAAATCCAGGCCACAGATTTGGAAGAGTTAGTAGAAATCTAGCTACCACTCCACTAGCAATGATCAATAAAGAATTAAGATTCATTCATGCATCCTATCATATTTTTAACAAATTTCATTTGCTATTTTAAGGGTCTTGGATGACTGCCAGTTTGCAATTGATGCTTGCTATGATAAAGAGGTGGAACTGGTACATCTCTGTCTCCACCTATCCAGATCAGCTCTCTTGCTAGATGTTAATACTCTTCCATCTCAGCTGACTGGCAGACTGTATTCCGAGGATATTGATGACATGGAATATGTCAAGCAACTACTGCATTCTGCTGTCAGACCTGACTTTAATTGCATGATATCTACTCAAGGTTTGTGGTGACATTTAAAAAACCTTAATATGTACCTTGTCAGGAGATAAGCTATATCTTTCTTCCTTGAGACTTTTTTTCCACATTTGTATTTTTCTAAATGCAATGGCAAAGAGTGAACATTTTAGCACATACATATACACCTGTAACATCCAATGCCTCATTCTATTAACCAAAGTTTTGCATCAGTTGAAGACATCTGAGATGAAGCAATGTGGGGATGATGATAGAGTTCAAATATCGCATTCAGATTTTTAATGGATTAATACTTCAGAATATCATTTATGAAGTAATTTGCAGGTATTTCCAATAATTATTCACAAACATTGGAAAAACCCAAAAAGGACTTTAAGTTTATCTTTGATCCTTTTGAAAAGAAATTGACCTATTTAATCGATTTAGGGTTGGAGATGTGATGGGCTAGCTTTATGGACCAGCTTAGTATTTCCTTAAGACACCAAGTTCACCGTATTTTAAGGTCTTTTTAGTGTTATGTTCATATGTAGATTGTGATTTATTGTTTTATAATTGTTATTTGCTATAATAATTGCAATTGAATATATATATATATATATAATGCAGTGAAATTTTGAAATGGTGTGACCCTTTAGGCATCTATGGCCATATCAGGTCGACCAGTGTGAAAGTAATGCTGCGTGCAATGGGAGTCTAACCCACCACCTCCCATCCTCCATATAATGTGGCCATGGGTTAGTGTGCCAGCTTATTAGCACCAGCTCCTCTGTGGTGATCTAAAGGTCATGGTTTTGATCCCCAAGCATACCAAGATTGAAATCATGATACAATAATTATTTCACATTGTCTTTGTAAATCTGTGACCGGGTGGGTTGTCATGTCAAAGACCTGCGACATGACAATTAAGCACTTTATCTTCTTCAAGTATCATCGCAAAATGACTGAAATACTATGGATAGTGATGTAAAACCCAAAACAAACAAACCAAATCCATATAATGTATTTGTATATATGAATACATAATGATAGGAATATCATTGCAGGAGGTTTGGCTAGCTCTGGATCGGCTTTGGTTAATACTTTTGCAGGCCATGAAGATGATATTACATGTATAGCTGTCAATGGAAAAGGGACCAAACTTCTAACTTGTAAGCTGCCATTTCTGAGTAATATACAGGCCAAACTGTTTTGCCAATTACATATTGTAAGATCTATGGTTCCAAGTGGAAAGCCCTTTTGCAGTTTACATAAAATGTTTGAAATATTTGAGATTATGGTGATGAAGATTGTTTTCAGATTCCAATGATGATGGAATGCTAAAAATGTGGGATATGAAGAAGGGAAATGAGATTGAAAGTTATGAACCTTATAAATGTGGAAGAGTCTGCAGCATGCAGTTTTATCATGGTGATAAACGTGTAGTTCTTGCCTCAGAGGACAGACTCAGTATTTATGATTTGGTGACAAGTCAAACAATCGTGACCATAAATGTGGAAGAAGATGAGGATAGGTTAAGTATGTATTTATAGGTCAGAATCATTCTTCTTATATAGTCATTGCCAAAGAACATTAGGACGACTTAGCATCAGTGACTTTTTATTTAGTATGTGATTTAAAATATTTACTTATCAAATGTACTTGTCATCCTTTTTCATTCACTAAGAATTGCATTTGTTCCAAATTGTTTTGGTTGCAATTTAGATTTATGTCATGCATGGGATGAAGGAGACTTCGTGGCAATATCCCGTGAAGTGGAGATTATAGTTTATGGATTATCATCCTTAAAGGAAGTAAGTTGTCTGACACTTTGGGTTATGCTGCATGATCAAGAAAAATGAAATCTGCTCTCATTGTTTTCAACTAGTAGTTCTGTTTAAAATACCAAAGATTGCGGTTTGTTTTATTATGTCTTCAAGAAGATGCAAAAGAAGGATTCTCACTCACACTTCAAAAAGAGTAGGGCACTAAATCAGACTTCTGTCTGACCAGACTTGGCCTTAATAGAGCTTAAAAGATTGTTAAAGCCAAATGTGCTGCATTTGATTAAAGCACAAGCTTATTAGCACCAATTCCTCTTGGCCATGCTGAGAATGAATTCAATTTACAATTATTATGTTTAATATTTTTTATTTCAATTATCGAATTCTGTCTAGTGATTTCAGTTCTGTGCTCATCTGTATCACTTTTAGTGTTTTTATTTACAGAAATCCAGAATACCACTGAAACGTGATACTGAGGGCAATACTGAGGTTGAAAAGGAGGACATATTTACAGGTATAAATATATTAGCAAACACTACCACAAGCAAAACAGATGATTCATTACATGTGAGGCTCCTGCGACATGCCAATACAGTTAGGCGGCACTATATCTGCTATAATTAGGTCTCATCACAAAATGTCTGAAATAATGTGAGGAATCTTTTTCAGCTGTTTGAACCAACTTACAGCTACCATATATTTAGTGCGTTCAGAGCTTGACTGGTGCTGTCACAAATGATATATGATATGGATTTCAAGCTTTATGATTATGCCTTGGGATATTTCATACATTGCCTGCAGATAGCTTGGCAGTTTAGCTGCCTCTTGATCTTAGAAGAGAAAAGTTTACCCTTCCAAGTGCTACAAAAAGTGCTGAAAATCTAGACAATCCAGCACATAATACCATATTCAATCAAAATTATGTTGACCTATTTGTGAGTAAACCAAAACGATACCAATCTTTGGCATTCACAAAAAAAATGAATTTTTACAACATTTAAATATTTAAAAATCCAAAAACACCTCCATGAACACATCTAATTGTCCACATCTTTATCAGAGACAAATGAATGACTCTACAGATCCCTTCATGTATATTAATATTTAAAGGGTAATTAAATCTACTTTTGGATGATATCAGTGTATAGTATAGTGATCAATCTTTCAGCAAAGTGAATGCTTCAGCAGCAGTTGTTAAGGGCAATCATATTTATTTAAAAAGTCTGCCAAATAAATCATCAATTTATTAAGCAGAACTTTACGCACTATACCTAGATTTAATTATGATCATGTGAAGACCTCCACTTTGTACACTTTTGATATTTTCTGATTCTTTATTTGTTTGCAAACTTTAAATGCAAAAGATTGGAAAATCCTTTTATTTACCTAATCTGTCATCATAATCTCTGTTCTCAGGAAAATAAATAATTTTTTTTATTTGATCCCCAGTAACATTGGTATCCAAAGAAATGAGGCTGCAACCAAAGTAGCATTGGATAAACATCCAATTGATTTCAAAAATACATTACTCCTTTTTGCGTTCTATTTGGCAATTGTGCTGGGACAAGGCTGTTTTTGCATGAAGTTGCATGAAATCAAGCTTGTTTAGGTAAGATTAAAGGTGCTTGAAGAAACAAAGAGAATAGTCAGTTTTGAATCATATGAGACAATCATTTGACACACTGCTATCATGTTTAAAGGGAAGATCGGCCTAAGTGTACTGTTTTTTATAGAACAAGATTTACACACATATTTTGATACTGAAGATTCTGTGATGGTGTTGTTTTTCAACCAAATTGACCTACCTATCTAGAGCTAGGAAACAGCAAATGGTATTTAAGGGTATTTAAGGGTCTTTCAATGAGTGACACCATATTCTGTACTTTATGGGAATAGGTATATCTGCAGTGTTAAAATACATTCCTTATGAAAAGAAAAGCATTAATAACATTAATTAATATTTAGACACTACAATATTTAATTCATGAGGTATAATTACAAGTATATTTCCTTCAAAGTAGTATTTTGTCCTCATTTTTCTTGATGATGAAAAATGAAGACAAGCAAATTAGTTCTGCTGATTACAAAACTGGTGTAGGCTTGCTTGTAGCTGTGTTGATTTCATATTATTGGAAGGAAATTCACTGTGATCCTAGGGAAACATACTTTCATTTGTATAATTTGGAAATAAAAACTAAGTGTGGTAATCAGATATGTGAAGAGAGAAGAAAACATTAATATTTTTGTGATGGTCAAGTGTGTACTTTGCCTCTATTTTTTCTCTTAATGTTTGTAAAAAATAGAAAATCTGTAGCATGACAGTAAATATTGTTATGATCCCTTTTTGAAACTTGTTTGTAAATCCATTTTATTATGGCCCCACAATCTGTAGAACTGTTTCCCTTTAACAGTTTGACCTGAGAAAAGAAATCTCAGGGCAGTGACATAGTACTATGCCACTTGTTATGAGTTAAAAAGATATGAAGCTTTTAATATATCAAAGAAATTTCAGTTGTGATTTTCAAAAATTAAATCAATATAAATATACCAAAAATAGATATCATTAAGTGTTATTTCATGAAAAGAAAGTCTTAATGAAAAGGGTACTCTTTTTGACAGTTGAACATTTCTCCCATACTTTTTTGAAAATGTTCTATTTTGGCATAAAAAGAAAATAGTTTGCCACCTGGATACTCACCTCCAACATCCATAAATACCCTTAAAATCTTTTCAATTTAATTTATTTATTTATACATATTTGTTATATCTATAACTGATATACTGAAATGATTTTGGTGAAATTCTGTGTTTTTCATATATCATATTTATTTTCTATGTCACATATCTAGTTTCTTTTCTTTGTTTGGGGTTTTACATCACTTTCTACATTATTTCACCCATTTCTTGATGAGACCAACATGTAGCAGATAAAGTGCTACCTCACTGAATTGTCATGTCCTATGGACGCATATATCTAGTCAAAACATTTCAGTTGTGTTTACCATTTTTAGGCATTGAATGACCTAAATGGTTGATGTGCCTTATAGCCACTATTCCTTCATTCATTCCATAATTCCAGGTTGGGAAAACTACTTAATAAGATACTTCAAATCTTGTCCTGCTGCAACAATAGCAACCATAGGTCCAAGCACATCACTCAAGAAATATCCCATTTTATCCAAGAAGGAGATAGAACATGTTGCAGTAGCCATGGCTACATCGTCAGGTAATGATATGTAATTCTTTGTAAGGGTTTGCAACTAAGTAATTGTAACAAGACAATGTTTCCATGCTTTAGAGAAAATAACTGATCATAAGACAATGTGTTTCGATCTTCTCAAATTAATGTGTGATAAAAGTCTTAAATGTTAAGATGTTATACTATGTAATCTCTGGTAAAATATGATTTTAATATGTTGCATAAATATAGCTGGCATGCTGGCAGTATACTGTTTTGGACAGGTCTACACAAACACTGCAAAGAAAAGGGAACCTTATGATCCATTCATGGATATTATTGACATCAAAACACTTTCAAAGCTTCACACCTTTAAAGGTTTTGTCGACAATCCTTTTGCTGCAGGTAGGCATCAACATAACCCTTATATTTTATTGAATAATTATATGAAATAATTTTGAATATTTTTGTTATTGTAAACCTGCATTCTTTTTAAATTGGAGAGCTGTTATTTTTTTGACTGTAAATAAAAGGACAAATAAATCCATGTCAACAAACCTGACCATGGATATCTGTGACATGAATTAAAAATGTCTATAATGCTATCAATCTTGTCTTCCTGCTCCATATCTCTGACAGAGAAATATTTAGTGGCGATTGGACCCAGATCATTTCTTTTTGAGAGAGAAGTAACACCTGATAAGTTTATTACAGTGGTAGATTTGGACACCAAATCTCTATCTCCCGCTGTGCAGCTGCATGGCACACGCTACAGACAACTGGTAGAAGATATTTAAAGTATTTTAACTCTGGAAAAACAAATTCTTAAGACGCGACTCTGTCAACAATTTTTGTAGTAGCACAACTGTATACTCCTGTAACTATATTAAATATTAATGCTGTATTGACCCATTAGAAGATATGAAATGTGAGCTATGAAATGTGATATGATATGTGATATTTCCAGATTGGAAGTCAGGATATATATATGACAGTAAGCTACTCAGACCCTCACGTGGTTCAAGCTATCAATGTAAGAAAGGCTATAATTGCCAGAGCCAAAAAGTCTAGGGATTCTGAAAAGCTTTTTCCAGATCCTGGGAACCTTGTCGGGATGATGTTTGGGAGCCAGAGATATGCTTTGTACCACACAAAGAGTCATGTAGAGATGTGTGTATGGGATGTGGTGACGAGAAAAACCACAGCTATGCTGGACACCAGATTGTGTGAGAAAACATCTATGTGATTGAGCATAACAGAAATTAAGCACTGAGCATGCTGAACATTATGATAAATAACAAAGTCCCACTTTTGCCTCAATTGTCATTCAAATGAATGCATGTGATCATGATCATCATCTATTCATAGGTATAACATAAATGATATTTTCATTTTAAGGAATATTTATAGAATTATTATATCCTTGAAAAGGAGTTCTAACCAATTATAGATTTGTTTATATGGAATTTTAGCAAAATTGGATTATGGTTCATAATTTGAATATATACATCAGCAGTCAAGGAAGCGATTGTTTCAATATGTACATGCTGTTTTCTTTTGCCAGTGACTGATGGTAAAATTAAAGTTGGACACTTCTCCCATACCAGTGTTGCGGTGGTCAGTGAGACAGAAATCATAGCAGTCTGCCCAGGTAACACAGACAAGCTGATTGGCGTGGACCTTGTGACCAACAAGCTCACATTTAACTTGACTGGTGTTGCATATCCCTGTTCAGACCGCATACAGAAGTAAGTATAAAATGCAATAGTGTGTCATATTATTTTTGAGTAAGTATGGAATGTACAATTCAAGTTAATATCATAATATCTTTGAGTAGGCATAAACCATACAATACAAGAATGTTTCATAATATCTTCAAGTATAAGTTGTGTGATGCAAGAATCTATCATATTGTCATCAAATAGGTATAGAATGTGCAACACAGGAATGTCACAATATCTTTGAGTAGGTATAGAATGAGCAATACAAGGTTTAGTCATTATATTGGAATAACTCCACAATGTGCAGTACAATATGTCAATCAATATAATACTGTATTTGAATTATCCAATAGATTACATTTAGACAAACACAATGATAAAATGTTGATTAAGATTTGATTTAATTGAACTATGCAACAGATCGACCATGTTATAATTTGATTACATAAAGTCAACACCCCAAATATCAGTGTCACATTTGAATATTGAGGTGGAATGTGGGTGATTTGGTAAAAACATGTCTCCAATCTGCTTTCCATGACCGGTTATCAAAGGCTGTGATTTGTGTTTTTATTTCTATGTGATAATGCAAAACAAAAATCCCCTAGTAATTCATTTCAAAGAGTCCATTTGGTAGGCTTCTATTTGACCTGTTATAGCCTAAACAGTACTGAAAAGATTGCTAAATGAATACAAACATCTTGAATAGGCAATGCATTTGGGTCCTTGTACAAGCAATAATAGCTTATTTATTTTCATTTCCGCAGACATTTATTCAGTACTGCTCATTCTTATCATTCTTCATTTCATATGCAATCATATGCCTGTGTTATGACATGTTATGAAAGGTAGTCATCCAATACCCATCACAGCAGGACTCTGTCGTATCAGTCCCTGCCATCAAAGCAAGAAATGTGTGCAAAGAATAGAGCACAAGTCATTAGTATTCAGAAGACTCTGGCTCTCAACTTATTGGTGAAAGAAGATAGATTTGTTTTGTACTGGCAGTTGTACTGATTGGTCAGTATGTGTGCTAGACACCTGATTGCAGTTTATGACCTAATGTTTTTCAATTCAGATTTGATGAATCAGATATTTTTGTGAACAAAGCAAGTATTTATGACCCGGTGATTTCCAAACTTTGAATGAGATCAAAAACAGGGCAATGACTGCATAGGTAGTAATTGAATACTACCTGTGTAATGCAGAGTAGTCATCCACTGATTTCATAGTGATTTATGGCTATGTTCTAAGATCAAACATGAATTGCATTGATTTAAATGAACATCATCCAATTCCAGTCATCCTTTGCTTTATATTGTGCACAATTATTATTGTTAATGGGATATCATTCTTCAATGAGCAATATAGTATTCATGAATAAGGTCTTACTTGGAATATAACTGCACAATTTAATATATATTTTAGATGTGCGAATATTGGTAACAATCGTGTGGCTTTTATTGGTCCAAAATCATTCCAGGTGTCAATCTTTAACCACAAGACAAGTAAGAGTTTTGATATCTTAACACAAAATACAGTCAGCTCCACCATAGGTAGTGTATCAAAATCACTATTGAATTCAATCCTTTCTTAAATGATGTAATTCCTTATTCCTATAGTAGCATTAGTATACAAAGGCTTTGTTGAAACGGTTTTAATATTTTGGTCATTTGCTTGTTTGGGAATATTGATGACATAAATGGAAAACCAAGAGGGATTTTTTTGTTAAATGTGGATATAAGTACTAGGCATAATTCCTTCAGGTTATTTTTTATATTTCTCACACACAATGACAACCCAACAGCTTTCATTGATTTGAATTTTTTTTGAAAAAATCAATAAACAAATTTCAAACTTTGATCTTGGAAAAACAATATGATATTACTCTAAAATAGGCCAAGGTCCTACAAAAGTTCAGTTAATGTTTCTGTTGATTGTCAGAGACTATGGAGAGCACAATAAGCCACAGTGAAGAGGTGAAAATGTCAGAGCTCGTGGCCTGCAAGACAGGACAGATTGCTTTAACTACAGACATTATAGATATGTCCTCAATTGGTACACTGAAAGATAGACATGTCTATGTATTTGATCTTGAGGTAATTATCAAATATAAGTAACATGATCATCTTATCAAATATGTGGAATTAAACACAAACATGACATAAAATTATGTTATATCTTAATAAGATTCTACTGTTACCATGAGAATAAATATTTCAAATTATCCAACTATTAATAAAATAATAATGTTAATGTAATTATCGCTGTGATTGAGGAAACAGCATTCTTTTGTAAATATTAACGTTCCTTTTGACTTAAATTGACAGAATCAGACATGCCTGAAAACAATAGTATATGAAAGTGAGTATGAGATGGCAAATCCAATGTTAACCACATCATATATACCATCAGCTGCATTAACATCGGATGGGACATATTACCTTGTCTCAAATGAAGATTATGAGTTTACTTGCAAAAAGGATCCAGTGGATGTAGGGGGTGCATGTGAGGAGGAAGTTAAGGCAAACTGGCGGGTTTACAACCTCAGAACAGGTAAGACCTTTTAATTTAAATTGATATCTGAGGAATCATAAACAAGCCATGGGATGAAATGGGTCATGTGTAAGCAATGAGAAAGTCATGGGTTGTGGGTTATAAGTTATATGGTGCAAATGCACGTTCATCTTCCCAGAGATTTGAAAGTCAGATATTCATTTCAATCTAAGTGTGAAAGAGTTAATATGAAATTATATGCTAAATTGTTGAAACTGAAGCCAATGTGGATCGATGATCTTATCATTTTGGTTCATGTTTTGTTTCTTAATATAGGTGAGCAGCGTGGTGTTCCATCACTGACCGATCATCTTGGCTATCAACTATCAACAAACACAGTGATGTATTCCCAAGCCACACACGCCTTTCTAGGTGCCTATTCTAGAGGTATACGTTGTCTTCTCTTTTGAAATGCTAACCATCTATGTACAGGACATTATAAAAGAAAAATTATTGATATCTCTATTAACCAAAACCATCCGTTGACAGAACAAAGACCCTTTAATTGACAAAACAAATTTGAAAGCATTTTCTGAAATACCTTGTTGATGATAAATGTATTTCATGTCTATTAACTTTTTGAATGATGCATCAGTGTCTGTGAAATCGATTTGAACAAGACCCTAATTTTTAGCCCCCAAGTGAAAGCACACTTCTTTTTCGGCATCATTTTTATGGAAATGTTACCATAGAGGCACTGAAAGGTACAATAACGTCATAAGAGTATGGCAATATGCTTATGACGTCATGAAATGTATTATCCTTTGAATAGTGCCAGAACAATGTCAAACGGTGCTACCCTACTTTAAGCCTCATTTGAAGTTATACAAAGGTCATGCTACCAGTGTTTACCCGTCATGTGCAGCTTATGGCTCAGCCAGACCTCTGCTGGGATTGCAACTTCTATGTCTCATAGCAACATATCTTACAACTCGATGTATAACTTCAATTTGTCATATTGCTCTTATGTTGATAAGCTTTCAATACACCAAATTGTAGGATTAATACTTAATAAATTTAAAACAGAAGTTCTATAGCCACCGTCTTTCAAAAAAAAATATTTATGTATTTTTTATATTTGGAAAACAATATTAAGTAAACTTAACTTAGCAAATAATCTTCATGTTGCTCCCTGGTTTAGGCATGGTGGCATTGTGGGACGAAGTCACTTTAAAGTGTACATCAAAATTCAAGGCCTTCAACTTTGATGATACAATAGTCTGCATGACACTATCATCAGATGGTTCCATTCTTGCATGCTCACCAAGTTCTTCAGATGCTGTTATCCTGTGTGATCTTTTTCTTGGACAAAGGTATTCTTTTGATTCTTTTACTCCGTGTTTATTTCTGATAACAATAAGAAATTAACATTCTAACTTTAACATTCTATGTAATATTTGCATTATTTCTATATTCTACAGGATAATGCAGTTCCGCTCAGATACAAATATAATAGGAATGCTGTTCAGTGCAGAGGATAAATTCCTGTTGTTAGTCGGTGATAATCTAAAGTTCATATATCAACTTTACTTGCACAGAAGTGAGGATATGAGACAACTACCACCAGATACCATTCTTCATGATCACCATCTCAAAAGCATTCAGGGTCAGGACCTGTATGGAAATAAATAGAATTACTTTGATAACTAGTATTTGGGATTTATGCATCCATCTGTTTGGTTATAGAGTGAATAGAATAGAGGAGATCGATAGCCCAGACGTCACTCAACTTAAACCCATTTAAAACAAAGGTGTGCCATTACTTGTAAGCCTCACTCATATGATAGGCTTCTAAATGAAACATTCTTAAAGGTGTTTTGTGAACTTTTGTATATCAGTTTATTTGATGGGTAGCTCATATTTAATAATGATTTATAAAGTATGCAAGATGTTGTTTACATCATCCACAGGACATGAATTCTTTTTACTTAGAATTGGCTAATAAAGCAGTTTTAGTATGTATCAAATACATATAGCCATAGAATAAAAATATATGAAATTAATGCAAAATTAATCATTTAGAAATCGATATGTATAATTGAAATGATTATTTAAAGTCTTTTTTTTAATCAGTAATTTTTGGGGGTATAAGCTGATTGTGGTTTGCCATGTTGTCACAGGAGAACAACATACTGGAAGTGCACTAACAAATTAGAAGTGCATTAGGTTTTCTTGAATTATTAAAACAACCAAAGTTGCACTTTAAGCCTTAATACAATAAATAGTATAGATTAGTTTATTTCAGCTTCCCAATTATAGGCAGCGCATAATACTGCCTATAATAAGGCAGATTATTATTCCATATAAAATAATAAATCTGATTTAACTGTTTGATAATTGAAATCAAATAGACACTAATGACAGCGCTAGTTAATTGGTTTGTTTGTGGTCTCCTGACCAACACTTAGAATGGCTAAATTGGAAGAAAAAAATTAAGAAAGATTTTTTATCTGTTTATCGACCGACCCCGAATTCTGAGACTTTAGAAAGAAGAGGAAAACAAAATTCACAGACTATCAAACTTGAGAACTCAATCGTATTTCCCCGGCTTAAAAAAGACTGATATTAAGGATTTTGGAGCTATTTTGATATACCACTGTAATAATGTTCATAACTGATACGTTCATTCACTCACATTTGCATATTTTTCAGTCCCTTGCCAATGTTATTTATATTATATTGATGGATTATCAATGTTTCATCAAATTCCTAACTTGATAATCCCCAGGCCCCGAATTTCAAAATCAAGTTCATGTTTTCCATTCATGTCTCCGAGGTAGCTCCATGACAATCAAAAATTAACTCTTTAATGGCTGTTAAAGGTGCAATCAGGATTGACATTAAAATATTCAGCATTAGATTCACGAGCTCCACCTATTGAGAGGATTACAAATGATGAAGTTAAAAACTTTGCAGAGTTAAAAACAAATTAATCTGTGACCGGGTGGCTTGTCATGTCAAGGACCTGCGATATGACAATTAAGTAAAGCAATACTATATCTGCTACAAGTAGGTCTCATCACAAAATGACTGAAATAATGTTGAAAGTGATATAAAACCCCAAACAAACAAACAAATTCCATACCGAGCTACTCAATTCCATATAAAGTAAGCTTTGTAGTTAATGTAAAACTAACTGATCGGGTTGTTTCTCTTTATTCTTATCAAAATCTTCACTTCAATTATATATTCAACTGGAATGTTCCACAGCAAACTACCTAATTTCAAATAAAGTATGTTGTTAATTCAATTTATAACAAACTTATCGGGTATACATAGTATTCTTATTAATTTGCACGGAAGTCACACAAGCACTTCCGTCTCTTCTTTTTCTGGATTTCTTCCCCCTCAGGGATGTTGACAGATGTGTTTTTATCGATAATTATGGTAATTTCCACTGGGTAGAAAACCATAAAATACTTTATACTTTAAACAAGATGAATATTACATGAAACCACACTACAGTAAGTTACTGAAATGAAATATGATTTTTTTTTAAATTTATATATCTTAGACATCTATCTTTTATATACAGCATGCAAGTATTATAAAAACATGCTATATTAAAATAAGATTTTTGGATCAAACCCTGCTCAGATCGAATCCATTAAGCCACACATTTATGTTTTTGATAATTCAAATCCATCATAAAATATGTTATTTATTATGATAATGTCTTGTTTAACAACTATCAATTTAATAGTATGTATATTTATTCAAATAAAACGTGTAAAATCTGTCATGATAGCAAACTCTTAAGTTGACAGACAGATCCGGATTTAAGGCCAGCACCGGATCCGGATCCGGATTTATGGCTAGCACCGGATTTAAGGTGATTGCTAGTATCAGAGCAAGAGGGTTTAAAGTTGATGGATAATAATAAGAATAAGAATAATAATAAATCCTTTATTTATCCTGGGTGAACATGTATTGCAATAAGTAGTTTTCATCATGGCCCAGCTAACAGATGGATCGAAGCTGTTGTTGCCTGAAGGTTCAAATTTGTTGTGTTAGTGTCTTATATTGAATTAAACATATTTGAATCTGCATATTCGATATAATAATAAAACTTTTATATTGTCAATCAAGCCCAGCTTAATTTGGTGCGCCCTCTATGAGTTGTTGCGAACTAAAATGTTGCAGATTTAAATTTGCAGATTTAAATATACCAGTATATCTTTTTTGGACATGGGTAAACAAGTTAAGTAAAAGGATATGTATCCTGTAAAAAAATCCCTTTTCCTGTGATAAATAAATTTTTCAGCACGGTGTATAGCCTTCTCAGCATTGTGGAACTCAATTGTAATAGATACCTCAATTGAATATACCTATATATGCCTTAAAGCCCATTTGGAATATGGGTAAAAAACGTTATCGATACTGTCTTCGCAGATTTTAAGGGACTAGAGAGGGGTCAGAAATACTTGCTAGACATGTCTAGAACATAGCTAGTGACATTCGAATGCAAGGAAAAATACATGATTAGGAAATATGCCCTTTCCCCTAGCAAAATGAGCATGTCCAATATGGCACATTCTAAGAGTAGTGGCTGTCTTCGCAGATTTTGAGGGACTAATTAGGGGTCAGAAATACTTCCTAGACATATCTAGAACATACCCTGAGACATTTGAAAGCGAGGAAAAATATATGAGTAGTAAAGTGCAGGGCATGTTTAAAACCTTTTTTGGTGAGATCAGCATAGAATGCTGGACGTGTTTTGAAATGAGTAGATTTAAAGTCATACATTTATATGCAAATATTAATTTAATAGTGTATTTATTAAACCTGGGCATTATATTTGTCTTGTGCTGAAGGCGAATTTTAGAATTGGGAAGATCGTCCCTGAGAGTGTTTCAAATGAGTGGATTAAAATCATATATATATATATTCAAATATTAACTTGATAGTGTATTTATAAAATCTACCAATTTTATTTGTTTTATGGTGATGTTAAATCGAGAAGATTGGTGTGGAGCATGTCATTACGGTAATAACGAACAAGAACACTTGAGTGCAGAGTTAAGGCTGACAGATCTCTTAAGTTGGTTCTGGTGGAAGGATCTCAAGAGTCCAAAAGACGAGAGAGATCTGTCAGCCTAAACACAGCACAAGCCTATAAGAAGAAAGTCTTTTAAAAAAAAAAAGAATTTGTATACAGTTTCCTTTTTGAAAATGATATTTATATTTTCTCAACATTTTGAAGTTGCCGTAAATGTAGAGTACAGTGACCGGCAACTGTCTGAAACTGGCAGTTGAAACTCAGACATTTTTAACACAGTCAAACATATAGCATACCTTTCTTTTGTGCATAAAGTTATTAATTTTCATATATTCTACATTTGCAAAAAAATATTCAAATTCTATGTTTATTTATGCAGTTGAGGTGTCTGCCAGTCTGTGACATTGACAGGCAGGTTTTCACGGCACAAGTGATGTGCTGGAAGCCATGATGACTAAGGTAGTTAATATCACAGGTTGCCAGAGAGTGAAAGTCTTCAGCCCCTCTCTGTCTCAGTCTTATATATTGACTATTAACCTATATAAAAGTAGTGATGGAAGTAGAAGTTGCCATAAATGTAGACTACACTGACTGGAATATATTCTATGGTTGAAAAATTTCAATTCTATGTTTATTTATGCAGTTGAGATGTCCGCCAGTCTGGTCTGTGACACTGACAGCCAGGTCTGAGATCTGCAGGCCCCTCAGAAGAACATATACCCACCACTAATTGCACTTGAGCTGAATGTTGTGTCTCACATGTCATCTTGTAATTCCACTGTCTTTCAAAATGTTAAATGTGTTTATTTGTTTTCATGCACAAGAGAAAGTCCCAACCACTCTCTTAGTATTAACCTATATAAAAGTAAGTGATATCGCCCTGGCTGCCTGTGGTGGAGGTCGAGAGACATGTGTGACCTAGTTCCCAAACCTGCTATAAATTTCTCACATATACACTGTCACAACACTGCAACCAGGGGCGGATCCAGGATTCTTTAAGCCGGGGGAGGGAGGGGGGCTCAAATGTGCTAAAGTAAGTGGCTCCAGTTCCATATAGTAAGGGGCTCCAGTCCCATAAAGTAAGGGGCTCCAGTTCACAAAAGCTCCCTAGCCACAGACCCCTCCTGGATCCGCCACTGACTGCCTCGTCGCCTCCGTTCGCTTATATACAGTGTGTTATAACACAGACTTTACTATAACATATATTTCTTACAGGTTTAAGACCTGTATACAAAAAATATTACCATAGTTTTACCATCGGCAGTCCAAAGATAATTTCTTATGATATGCATGCACATTGACGTCAGCCTCCTGTGTACTTTAAGATGAATTTTGGCCAGACGACAAAGTGGAAATGCTGGTAACTATCATGTTACAGATTAAAGTTCCCAATTTGTCCCAAAAATAAAGTTCATGTCAACCTGTACAACGTCTTAAAAATGCCCAATTGTGACCTATAATCTCCTAGTGTCCTATTGGGGTTTTAGGTCACTCAACATTATAATCATCAGTCGTATCATGACCTATTTATAGAAGATATATTGTCAGTTGCACTCCATAATAAATACACTAGTTAGAAAAGTAGTAAATATTTGATAGCTATAATATTTATGCAATATTCATAAGATAAATTTGCTGATTTCATTTAATACCCACATATGATCATGCTTATACCTTTAAAACTTTAACAAAGTAGAATAATCGTCCATCTGGGATTTTCATTCCTACATATTCCAATTGCGGAAGAAATTTAGGTTTATCTTGGGGATTAGACATATTTTCCAGACATGTCTAGAACAGGCCTTATCCTTATGTTCATTTTATTAAGATGTTCATGAAGTCACCACATCTGCTGACAAAGCTATGGTATTGGCTATTCATTATGAGAAAGCGTGTGGTCAGAAGGTAAAGAGCACACAGTGCTCTGAACGATCCTTCCTGCTCCCATCTAAATCCCCCCAATAAGCCATCTGAAGCTGAAATCACATATGGCATGTCATGAATGATATCAAATGATGTACCTGCCTCGGGTCTTATAAAATAGATCGCCAACCCTCCCATACAGTCCTATATATGCCTATTCCCAATGCCTAGTCACATTGATATTAAGGCATTAAACTGAGTGCCAGAGACTTTGAGCATGGGGCAAAGATCGATAGTTAAAAAGCAAGGACGATTGTTTAAATTCACTGGAGGCATGGACCTAGCCCATCAATCTCATTGCAAATGTTTGTTATGACTCCATAGCTAATTAGCCTTGGGCCACGGATCATCACAAATAGATACAAGCAATTAAAACTTTCAAACTGAAATGTCAACTGGTGTGTCAGTTATATTGGCCAATTTAAATGAAATGGGATATTTGTATCAGTATGAAAATGGCAAATCCCAGCTGTCATGCCACGTGCAAATCATTTGGATTTCTGGATGAAATTTCAGAAATCCCTGGCCAACATCCGTCTGGTGAAGATGTGATTTTCAAAACTTGAATGTCTGGTCCAGTTTGTGATGAAGTAAATGAGTAAATAGAATGGACAATTTGGAGAGAGAAAAAAATTGGACGTGGGGGTGAAAGAGTTGATAATAATTTCCGAAAAATCGTGCATTCCTCCGGGCTTTTGTCCATAAAACAGTCTCGTGGTGCTAGATTGCATCAGGCGTTAATTAACGATGTGAAGAATGATCTCTTCTCTTGAGGCCTTTTACACTGATCACTGCCTTTCTATTTAAGTTACTACTCCTTTTTTACACACTCTCCTCGTGAAATTTTTTTAACACATCCTCCTTAGTGGGTGATGTACCTCTAAGCAACCGTTCATTCATTATAGAAAATTTTATAGGTTTCGAAATTACATGACATCAAAGTTCCGAGAATCTTTATAAATATATGATCCCAATTTTGACATAAAATTGAGCATTTGTGACAAATTTTGATATAATTTGGAATATTTAATTTGGAATTTTGAAATTTAGATTATATTAGTGTGTGACATCCCAGATGAGCGACACAGGCAAAGCATTGTCCATTTCTGAATGAAAATGAAGAAATTATTGCTTTTGATGATCTAGAAAATGTTCCCAGTCTAAGTTCTGTTGATATTACATTCACTTCTCCATTGAAAGAATGGAATGGGAAGCTGGACACACCAATAAAAACACCCCTTTCTAAAGGAGGGATTGGACCACTCGCCCAAGCAAAGCAAGCATTGTATGCCAAGGTACAAAGAGGAGATGAAAGAACAGAGGATGGCTCTCAATGTGAAGCAGAATCTCAACCTGCCATTTGTAAATCAGTAGAAGACAAATTCAGGCCTGCCCTAGACCAAATGCATAGAATTATTGACACGGATGAGCAATGTCAAAATAAAACCCGACTCAGCAATATCAAAGAGAGTTGTGGCTCCGAAAAATCAACTAACTCTGTTCCATATGTCAGAGGAAATGTGAATAGTGAACGACATGATGTAGTTTCAAGTGTTGGAGAATTAGACGAGGGTACTGTGAGTATCTCGGAAAAAGAGTCACCACAATTTATCAGTATGGACCCCAAATATATGGATGATGAGCAACGTTGGTCTCCCGAGGAACACAAAACTGATTCTGAAGATTCTCCCATGGATAGATGTCAGTCTTTTGTTGACTCAGCATCTGTTGGTATCGAGAATGTCCAGATTTTGAAAAATCAATATGGTCGCCTGAACGAGGAATCAAAGAGGACAAGCACAGAAAATTTTTGGCCAGTGAACGAATTGGCACAGAAAGAGAGCAATTTCCAAATCTTACAGTTAAAGTATTCAAAACTGGTGGAAGAGAATGCTGCACTTCATAGAGAAATTGAGGAAGGCAAACAATTGATAGGGGTGGTGGCACAACTTCGGTCCAAAGATGAGAACTTACAACAGGAAAAGGAGACATTGTTTCAACAGACAATGGAAAATAAAGCAATGATCGAAAGTCTTGCAGCATCTCTCAAAGAATTTGCCGCTGAAAATAAATATATCTTTAAAGAAGATGCAAGAGGATGGCATGCATGATAAAAATCAGGAAGTGTTAATTCAGCTGATTGCACAAAAGACAGAGACGATAAACAAATTGCAAAATGAATCTAAACTTGTCATGAAGAAATTTGGAGAGCGGCGAGCAGCTGAAATTGCATCTACAGAAAAGATGATAGGATCACTCAAACAGGAGATAGAAGAGGCAAAGAATAATATGGCAACGCTTGCAAGCAATGGAGCCATACGGGAAAAGCAAGCGAATGACAAACTTCAAATTGCCCTGAACTCCATCCATCAGCTTGAACAAAAATGTCAGTCTACTGATACAGATGCCCTTGAGCAAAAAAAGAGGGAAATGGAAATGATGCGTTCTCAGCTGCTGGAGCAAGAAAATGTGATTCATCAATTAAAAAATGAAATACTGCATCAGTCCAGTAATTCTCATCAACTGCAATCAGATAAAGACCTTAGTTTGTTAGCCCTGAAAGACAAACTAAACAAAAGGGATGCTGAATTCAATATGATCAGAACGACCTGTCATCTCTTGGAGGATGAGAAGAACAACTTGATCAAGCAGATGAACAAGGAAGATGCCAAATTTGGCAATGTGATAAGGGATATAGGCAAACTTAAAGAGGAAATTGTACAAAAAGAGGAAGAGAATGATGTGTTGCTTAGTGAACTTCGAGATGCCAAGAATAAATTAACAAAGAACAAGAGACAGATCTCTACACTACACTTCAGAATGACTTGAGCGAGAAATCGCAAGAGAATAACCTGCTTCAGGTATCAAACAAAGACCTGGAATGTGAGATGAAGAAATTGAAGAAAGAGAACCAATCCCAATCTTCTACTCTTCTTTCACTGTCTGAAGACAAGAAAGATATGCAACACCAAGTGACTTTACTCACAGGATCAAAAGATGCACTTCATCTGAAATTGAGAGATTCGTGTTCCAGCTCTGATTTGGCTGAAAAAGTAAAGGAAAACACTTTACTTATCTCTTCCAATAATGCTCTGGATACTGACGTCAAGCGGCTTAAGAGAGAAATCCAGACAAAATAAAATGAAATCTCTACTCTAAAAGACAAGAAAAAAGAAATGGACACTCGATTGGCCTCATCTGAAAACACAGTCGCAGGCAGCTCAGACAAAAACTGCGTGAGACATACTGCGAGTCGTCTAATGGTCACCAAGTGGATGAACTTCATTTAGATATAGAAAGACTTGAGGCAGAACTGTCCCAACTGAGGATCAAAAAGACATCCCTGTGTAACAACTGAGAAATCCTCTCAGATCCTCTATGTTATGTCTCATCCCTGGCTACTAAACTGAGTAAATATAGTGTCATATATATACCCGTAATAAAGACTACCCAGAGCTTCCACTACTGTGTTCGATCCTGACAAGACGTGTTTGTTGTCTGTCCAGCCTAGCTGGTTGGTTTGGTGGTCATCATGAAGGTCCAGCACATTCCATAAGATGCAGAAGTGTTTTATTTTACACTGGAGCAGGGCTGTGACAATCCTCGGCCCTCTTTTGCAAGTTGTTGGAGGTGGAAAGGTGTAGTTGTTGCATCAGAATGGACAGTGAGGAGTAAGATCAATATGGATTAAACAATGTGAAAGAGATGCTTTCCAACATTCCAGGATTTAACATCTGTATTAAACATCATGAAGTGATCAGCACAACCTGTGATTCAAGAGTTAGTACATTGAAATGGTAGGTCTGGCATTAATTGAAATTAATTGGTAAATAATTGGTATATCTCTGACTTGGCTGGCAATATTAGATTTTTAGATTAATATATTTTGGTATGATAAAAATAAAATGGTTTAAAATATGCAAATGAAAATGGCAATATCGAAATGTGAAATGTTATGAGCAGAAAATGTATCTTGTTATAGATTTTTATTGACAATTTGGTCAGTTATTTTGGACAGCAGTTGTAGTCTGTACTGTAATATGAGGCTGCTATATTTGTATCATGTTTAAGTATACTTGGGGTGTGATGCAGTCAGCAGATAAGTTGCTGCAGGTATAATTAGTTGTAAAGGTTGCATGGGAGTAGTGCTGCTGATTCTGACAGAAATAGGTGTTCAAATGCATGCTTGAACTATAGGTTGGATACCGGTTATTGAGGAAAGCTATTGCAATAGTACCTTGGCAAAATTAAGAAGGGGCCATAAAAAAAAAGGTTTGCAGTCATTGGCAATATAAAGATATTGCATGTGACATTACTGAGGCGCTGTCTCAGTGTTTACCCATGTTAAATGTTGATTAATGTAAATATGTGGTCTTCCTCACACTATGGGGTGATGAGAGAACTTTTGTGGTGTCTTTAATTAACATGATATTTAATCTATGGTATTGCAATTGCATACTCTGCAACTCCATGTAATATTTAATGGGTAATTTATCATATTGCTGAACTGTATTATGTTGTAATTGTAATCTGGGATCTAGAGTGATCAGATATTGTAAACCTTAAGTCATGGTGATGTTATAAAACGTGGTTAACACCACTTGGGCCACATATTTTAAATGTAGATTCCTTGGTACCATTTGGACAACCAAGAGACACTGTAGTGTAAAATGTTATATGAGTAATCTACTTTACATTCAAGGATATTGTGAAGCCATTTTAACATCAATATTATTATAAAGTTGTATCAAAGATATAGTAACATCTGTATAATTAATATGGCCTATTTATTCATGAGCTATCACATTATTCTATGGGTGATTTGAAGAATACTTTTGTATTTTATAGTTGTAGCAATTTATGTTATCTGAAATACAGATTGAAAAGAAACTGCTTATTAAAAATAAATTGGTAGGTTTTGAGCAGTCCTACTTTACTGTATTATGAAAGTGAGAGTATGTAAAGTTTTGTTAGTTTTGTTGCAGATTTCATGGTACAGACAGCCATATATATTTTTGGGTTGAATTTATGAGTAATTGCTTCAATAATATTTGTGTTTATAAAGTTTAAATATTTAAATGTGTAAGGTCAAATTAAATGTCATGCCAAGGTCTATAGTTAATGTGATTGGAACAATAAGAAGAACAGTTAAAAAGTATAAAGTGAATATGCGTGTGTGAATGTGTTAAATATAATGATATGAGGAAAAGAAAGGTTTATAAAAAGGTACCACCAAAGAAAATGGAAGCCATTAACACCAGAACAGACAACAGGGCCAGACTATCAAGACCTAAAGCTAATTCAATGTACAGGGAGATATCATCAGCCTGCTCTTGAATCACAACTTTGATTTATACAAAAAAGGATCAACATCCAGATACCTCCTGTATACAATTCTCCTACATTAGTGTTGTGATATATATATTTAAACAAGGTCATAATAATACCTGCACCAAGGGTTGTCTAAGATTTCCCAATATCCAACTTCCATACATTGTGAATTTCAAGCATCACAGGAATTCCGAATTTGCTTACCATGAAAATATTTTATCCATCTACAATATCAAAGTGAACTGAACTTTCCTGCTATATATATGAACATGTGACAGTCACCACTCTATTATCTATTCGGACACCTATATTGCATAACATGGACCAAAATATTTCATTATCATTTGGACACATACATCAACTATTGAGGACCAACTATTCTGTTAAATTGGTTATATTGTGAAAATCAAATTAAAGGTTTCTGCATGTAAATATACACTAGCTGGTTTTAGTACCAAAATTTATTGTATGATGCAAGATTGAATGTAATCATAGTCATGTGTACTATGTGCTCTCTTTATTCTTGGTGGGGGTGGAATGTAACAACTGAGAAATCCTCTCAGATCCTCTATGTTATGTCTCATCCCTGGCTACTAAACTGAGTAAATATAGTGTCATATATATACCCGTAATAAAGACTACCCAGAGCTTCCACTACTGTGTTTGATCCTGACAAGACGTGTTTGTTGTCTGTCCAGCCTAGCTGGTTGGTTTGGTGGTCATCATGAAGGTCCAGCACATTCCATAAGATGCAGAAGTGTTTTATTTTACACCCTGGCCGAGGAAAATTGCCAGTTGAAAGAAAGCAATTTGAAATTGACTGATTTAAATAAAAAACAGAATGCTGACATGACCAAGTTGAATATAGAACTGGGAACAGCATTGAGAGAGAAAAATAATTTGGAGCAAAACATTTCAAGGCTATCACGTAAGAAGGGGGACGGTACAGATAAAACCAAACATGGTGACAACACAACAGATTCTCAAACCCTCACACAGAATAGAAATGCAGATTACACCCTACTACAAAGCAAATGCAATGAACAGGAACACAAAATAGAACAACTGAAACAGAAACTCAATGGACTTGACGGTGAGCATGACCAAACACTTCAACTGGAAAAGGAAAAATTACAAGAAACAATCGAATGCTCCACTCGGGAGGAGATGCAAACACTACAGAACAATTTAGACATGCTCATGGCCATGATGAAGCGTTCACCATTGTCAGAGGTTCAGTCTGGTTCAAATCTTTGTGCAGAAGATCATTCCTCTGATGTGAGCTACAGAAGGCTTGTTTCAAATATTTATGCCATCTTGCACAGACAATATCTTGCCATCCTGAGTGAAAGTAAGAGTGCATCTTGTGCAAATCAAATCAAGAAATGTTTCAAAGAACATTCCGATGATATGATACATGCTTGTGAAAATTTGATATCTGAATATGAAAGAAATAGGAAGGAGACAGAGTCTTCGACAAGACAATACGGCGATAAGAAGAAATTGCAGGAATCCTTCAAAAGGGAGATAAAAAAAGAAATGATGATGCTAATTATTACATGTTTTTTGTCTTTTTTTACTGTGAGATTTTTTTTTTTTTTTTGGGGGGGGGGGTCATTTTGTGTGTGACTGACAGATCATTTTGTTTGGATTTCTGGTGTGAGATGGCTGGTAAATGACCTTTTTCATAATGTGTGGTGATCTACCTTGGGCTCAGAGAAAAGAAGTAAGCAGAAAATCATGTTGAGGTTAGAAAAGCAAGCTCTCTTGAATATGCTCTGTAGACAAATACATGACAAAGCACCAATACTATTCTGTTATTCTGT
Organism: Amphiduros pacificus; assembly: GCA_949316495.1. Lineage (NCBI taxonomy): Eukaryota > Metazoa > Annelida > Polychaeta > Phyllodocida > Hesionidae > Amphiduros > Amphiduros pacificus. The sequence continues at coordinate 30,318,165 of OX439007.1, read as the reverse complement.
CAATGTTTATGCTGGTGCCATGTCGCAGGATGAAGATAATTTTTCTATATTGTGTTGAAATGATGTAAGGAAGGACTCGATGTCCTCTAGTTCAAAGTACAGTTGTTTATAGAATTCAGCCCTATGTACCTTGGTTTGCACTGGGTCATGAAAATGGTCCTTGACAGCCTTCCTCCAAAATGAAGAAGCATTGACACCATCATTTAAAGAGCAGCATGTCTCTGATAGCCGAAGAGCATCCCTTGGGGTAAGTTGTGATAGGATTGTGTCCAATACATCTGCAGGCATATCTGTCAATGTGTATGGCATGATTATCCCAGAACAGGCTTTTTTCACTCTTTAGTAGTTCGAAAGCTAAGGCAAAATTGATTTTTAAAGAAAACTATATAACAAAACAGATTTTGTTTCTGACTTTTATTTCTTTTATTGGATTTTTTTTTTTTTCAAATGAAACAATTCTATTTGTTGTACCCGATCATGTTCAATTTAATATGTGAAATATAAAAAAAATATTTCACAGTGTTTTACAGGTGAAATCTCAACTTTATGTTTTTTAATTTAAAGCCCTTTTTAGAAGTTTCCACTCATGTTTATCTACAATGTCTGTATAAGAGCGTGGGCCCGACATCCAATAATAAAATGTGATTTTTGTCAAAGTAACATTACTTAATTATCTTTGGGTACTAGTATGGGCCCGACAATGGTTATTTTGGGCCCGACATGCAAAATTATACACTAAATGTGTTTTTCTGTAGCACATGTTTAGACATTTGTGATAAGATAGGTGCTAACTAACCCATCCAATTAACCAATTACCCCAAATTGTGATTAGTGTGGGCCCGACATAGTTTGTTTTTTCTGGAGAATTTTGTTTAAACAACAGGGCCCGACATAGTTTGTTTTTGCTGGAAAATATTGTTTAAACAACATAATGCTTCTCATCTTGACATTTTACAATAAGTGTGAATGAAAAATGTTACATACTGTCTCTATCTAGTTTTCTTAGTCACAAAGTCACAAAACAAATCTTTTCAATGTATATCTTTTTATTTCTTTTCCTATGCAATATTCATACAATTGTCAGACAATTTTATATAATGCTGCCTGGTGTAAGTAACCTTGTGAATTTGGCCCTTTTGACTTGATAGACAACATTTTCATCAGTTCTAATGAGATCATGTTTCTTTCCTTTGTGCTCTACTGTTGCAATTTCTTTCACTTCAACCTTCTCTTCTCTCCCTACCATTGGAAGCATTGGCACTTGTTCAAATGTCAAAAGTGTTGCCCAGTCATCTTTGTTTGCAATAGTACATATAGCATATCGATTGCGAGATCTGACATCTGTTCTGATCTTCCCTATTTGATCTTGCAGTCCTTTGTCAGAGCACACTCATTTTGTTCCATGTATCTGCCAGCCTGGTACATGGTTCCATTGTCCAACTGAATAACCAATCTGTTTTTGTTTCTGTACAATATATGGCATTTAGCAAATACCACACATTACGTGTTTTTCCCTTAAGCCAACATACCTGACAAAAAGAGGAAAGTCTCAGGTAAGGGTACCGTAGGTAGAGATTAAAAATATGAGCTGACGTCCTGCTGGGAACACTTGCTTACTGAGATTAGTACTCAGATTAGTGGGGTGTGTAGTCACTTTCACATGTCAAAAATAGTGGGCAAATCACTGTACACACATCTGAGCATTATTACTACACATGTTTCTTATTCAAATTGTGGTTTTATTTGACAATTAAAATAATGATTGCAATATTTGAATTTATTTCAAATATAGAAATTCTAATTCTATATTGCTAGTAGTGTTTAAACAACTGTGAAACTAGAGAACTATTTTAGAGGTATCAACACCATTTCCAAGAGGTGATCTTTGCACATATGAGTACATGCATTGTTGGCTGATCTCACTGGACAACAGAGAAATGCACATACAGGTGACATGTGACCTGTTGATTTCCATCCTGTCAGTGACTGATATGGTCAAATATTGACAACTCCACATTTTGAAGATCTTGAAAATTGTTTTGGAATATATATTATACCAATCTGATTGAATGTATTTAAGAATGAGCATTGTTTGCAGGTATGTTTTAAGTGTTGATGAATTGTAACAACACCTTAGATAGGTACAGTCCATGTTTATTTTTAAATGTGGATCCAGGTGAAATGTTGAGTGAGCAATCCTGCCATGAGAAAAGGTCAAAGCATATCATCAGACCTGTGAGACACATAATAATGCTGAAACATTGGGAACTATTGCATCGCACTGGATTTATTCAGAGATGCTCAAGGTTGGCCTCTTGATCAACTTACTCAAAGTTTAAAGTCTATGATAAATTCTTGAAATTGGATCCATGTTATAATTCGTTTTTTTTATAAACTGAAATAAAATTGGAATATGAAGATTTCATATTTGTTTTCTGCATATAATTACTATTTTTTATATTTTCTATGTTGGCAAAAAACATATTCAATTCTATATGTTCTGACATGCATATTGCTCAAATATTACCCCAGTATGAAGATTCTATATTTGTTCACTATATAAAGTCAGTATTATTCATATTGTCTATGTTTGCAAAATAAAATAATAAAAATTATATTCTTCTGATATGCAAATTGCTCAATAAAAACTCCAATATAAAGATTTCATTTTTTGGGGGGTATCAAATCATTTCTATTAGTTTATATTCTTCTGCATTTGCAATAGACAAATCAATTTATGTTTCCTGAAGTACATATCACTCAAACAGAACCACAATATTAAGATTTCACCTTCAGCATGAAAATAATACTTTTCCCAACCAGGATTCGAACCCTGGACCTTTAGCATAGAAGACAGACATCTTAACCACTGAGCCATGTATCGCCCTGTGTCAGTACCGTAGAAAACTTGGAGTCACAGCATCGTATGAAAATTGAAATTGTTCCATTTCTTTGCTAATAAAGACATTTTATTTTAATTTTTTGTATTTTCTCCATTTGCCAAAAAAAAAAAAAAAAAAAAAAAACAAAAGAAGAAACAAAAGAAAAAACAAAAAGAAAAAACAAAAGAAAAAACAAAAGAAAAAACAAAAGAAAAAACAAAAGAAAAAACACATTTTACGTGTTCTGACTTTCATTCTGCTCTAAAAAGACCCCAACATGAAGATTTCACCTTTGAAGATTTCACCTTTGTTTATTGTTTCGTCATTATTTTTTATAATTTCTATCAAAATAAAAAATGTTTCAATTCTATATGTTCTGATGTGCATGTTGCAAAAATAAAACTTCAAAATGAAGATTTCAGTTTCAGCATGAATAAAAAAAAATACATTGTTCCCGGTGGGAATCGAACCCAAGACCTTTAGCATGGAGACAGATGTCTTACCCACTGAGCCATGTTGATTAGTATGATTTGACCTTCTCACTGGTAAATCACACAAATAGTCAACATCTTTATCACTTGATCAAGTTATTTTTATAAAGGGATATTCAGTTATTTCACACAACAGTCAAAGTTAAATTTGTAGAGTAAAATTTTTCAAAAATATGTATGTCTAAGATGATATCAATAGTAATGCAAATAGATAAAAAGAAATAGATATATATAACACATCTCTCATTTAGATCTAACCATTTCCTAGTTGATTCTCTGTAGTTAGGTATATAAGGTTAGTATGTAGTTATTTATAGTGAATATGAGGTGTGTCATAAAATGTCCATACACATTTTATATATTTAACTCGAGCGCATAAAAGAGAGAATTGTAATAAGCCAAAGAGAATCAGTTACTGGAGTGGTGCACAATTTTCTGGAGAATTCATATGGAAAGTAGTCCGGTAGGATGTTAGTTTCATAGGGAGTTAATGTGTTGATATGTACTCAATGAGTTCACTCATAACAGAAATCAAGATGGCCGAATGTTGGTTGGGAAAGTGCTTGATTCCTCTTAAGGGGAGTACACGTCATGTGTACGCTGTCGCGTGGCAAGATTGTTAGATTGGGTAACAACTGATAATGTCCAACGTCTTGTGGATTCATTGTGGGAACAAGGTCTATATTGTCTAATCTTGGAGTTTCAAGCTTGTGATCAAAAGGCTCCAGTCCTTGTACCATGTTATTCTCTTGTGATCCACTATGCACTTCTGGTGAAAAGGCAGTGTGACAGTGAACCAAAACATGATTTTCTTGTGTATATGAATGCCTTTCAAGTGTTAATTCTGCTATTGGTTCATTCAGAATACAAAGAAAATCAAATTGGTCATGTGTCAGTTGATCTAATTTGTCAGAGGCAAGTGTATCCAATGTTACTGCAATTTCTCTTATCACATCATGGGTTGGAAAACATGGCTTGTATTGTCCATACACATCAAGCAACAGAACAAATCGTTCTGCACATCTTCTGATAGCCATAACATTATAAGTTCCAAGTGGGATCTTGTGGAGTCTTTCTTTTGGCTCATGCATTGCACTCTTTAAGTGCATTAGTTTGTCATATATTTCCTCTCTCTTCAATTGACGGCTTAACATGTCTGCTATTGACTGTCTCAGCCTGGCTTCGTAGGCACTTTGCCTCTTTGCAAAATCAGTTGCTTCTTCCATTTGGATCTCAATGGCACCCATGTGCTCAAAATCTACAGCAGGCTTAGATGTTCCACTTGCTTTTGTCCAGGTTAATACTGGAGTGCAATTTTCATTGGGGAATAATCCAGATTTCTTGACCAAGTGTTCATTGTGCATCCTTCTCTCCTGCATGTCTATTTTACTCTTCGTGTTTGAACCGAGTGGCCAGTCCAGATTCATTTCCAGGTTTTGGAGTTTTGAAATACCTATTTCCTATTATGGAAAACATACAATTGTCTTTGTCTTCAGATATTTCTATCACATCAATTGGGAGTTTTTGGCCCAAAGTCAAACTGCTCATACACCAATTGGAATTGTTTTCCCAATCATCCACAAAAAATCCACTGATGCCTCTTGTCACTTCATTGTTGGCATACACCATCAATGCTCTGTTTATGTCCTTATCTACAACAATCAGAGTATGTGTCATTTCCTCACAGAACACTTTCCATGTGCTGCATATGGGGTGCTGTAGACCAAACTGTCTGGCACATAAGATATCAGACGAGTAAGTGTGCCTGTGATTTCCTCGATGGTAGGTATCATTGTTTGCTTAGTTTGTGCAGGAATGCCATCACAACAGTAAAATGTAACTTCGGCTCTTGTCAATCCCCGTTCTGTGGATGCATCTCTGGCTTGGGAAAGATTGGTGTCTTTTTTTTCTGCCCAATCTTTCCAATGCTGCCCAACATTATCTCTGACTCCTTTGCATTCCAACATCTGGACCATTTTGTTATAAAATTTTGATCTGGTAGAATAGCTTCCCACATGCTCCATGATTGTGAGACAATTTCTCCCAACCTTATATTCATTGTTTAGAATGGTCCTTGGTTGTTGCTCATCCGAACCTGCCATTCTAAATCCTCTCGTTTGTATCAAATTTGGCACCACCTCCATTCTATCAAAGCTCCCAGACATATCTATTGTAAAGTCTACATCTTTCAAGATGAAGCCAAGTTTTTTGTATGACTCAGAATGAAGATAGGACATAACTTTGTTGAATGATACATTGGCACAAGATACCTTAAATTCTTGCCACTTGAATGCTATCATCTCTCCATCTGCCTTCAGTCAAGCTTCTGCTGCCTGATCTCTACCTTGAACATATGTCAGCAAAGACTCGCATGATTTTGGAGAAATTTGTGTGATTGGAAAGAGCCCAACAGCCTTGGCAGAAATAGGACTGAGATTAGCCGCAGCGCAGCTTTCATATATCTTTTTGGTCATACTGCCAACATATAAATATTCATTTGTTCCTTCTTTTATCTGGTATTCTGCCACTGGGATTTTTTGTCCACAAAACGTTGTCCACAAACATGTCAGAGCAAGGTGAGAATCCAACATTATCCTTTTGTCCATACTTGTTGTAATTCACATATCCAATCCTGTTCATTGCATTCCACTCTGCAATTTTCTCCATGGCACAAGTCACTCGCTTTGTCCGTCCACACAACTCGATCCTTGCAATATTTCGCTGCATTTTTTCCCTATCTCTTTTTGTTGCTATACAAACATGAAATAGGTTAATACAAAGTGTAGCTAATAATTGCAAAGACAACCAATTAACCTAAACTGGCTCTTCTAACAAAGAATACATGGGCTCCTTTTCCCTTTATGCATACACAACATCATCCCCTTCCATCACCCTATGTATATCCCAGATTGAATTTTGTAACAATCCCATTACCAGCCATATCACACCAATCAAAACAAAGTGATCTGTCAGTCTCACTCAAAATGACCCCCACCTAAAATCTCACAGTAAAAAAAAGACAAAAAACATGTAATAATTAGCATCATAATTTCTTTTTTTATCTCCCTTTTGAAGGAATGAAGAAAGGGAAAGATGCCTTCCTTTTGAAAGAAACGGGCAGGACAAAATGGTCAGGAATAAGGGTGTCATGTGTGAGGATACTGCTTCAAAGTTTCAAAGTGAACAGAAATTGTATAAGAAAATGTTCCTCCACCATCCAGTTAAGCTGATGCCACATGACATTCAGAATATGATGAGTCAGGCTGAAATATGTTGTTGAGAGACAAAATAAATGCATATTCATAACATGTAGTGTGTTATTCTTTTATTAAACTTGACAAAAGACATTGTGTAGTATGTTCCTCTTGATTTCTGATAGAGTCTCTCTCAGTCTCTCTCTGAAGTAGCTATCTCTCACTTATGCAGCTGTCTCTCACTGCTATAACTGTCTCTCACTGTTGTAATTATCTCTCACTTATGCAGCTGTCTCTCTCTTGTACAGCTATCTCACTGATGCAGCTGTCTCTTACATGTGCAGCTATCTCACACTTATGCAGCTGTTTCTCACTTTTGCAGCTATCTATCTCTGCTGTAACTACCCCTCACTTGTGCAGCTATCTCTCACTGTTGTAACTATCTCTCACTTTGCAGTTATCTCACTTATGCAGCTGTCTCTCACTTGTTCAGTTATCTGTCTGTGTTATAACTGTCTCACTTTTGTAACTTTCTCTCACCTATGCAGCTGTGTCTCCCTTGTACAACTATCTCTCACTGATGCAGCTGTCTCTCACATATGTAGATATCTCTCACTTATGCAGCTGTCTCTCACTTGTGCAGCTATCTCACTGATGCAGCTGTCTCTTACATGTGCAGCTATCTCACTTATGTAATTGTCTATCTAACTATCTCTCACTGCTGTAACTACCTCTAACTTTGCAGTCATCTCACTTATGTAGCTGTCTCTCATTTATGCAGTTATCTCTCCCTGTTGTAACTGTCTCACTATTGCAGCTATCTCTCAATATTGCAACTATTGTAACTATTTCTCACTTGTAACTATTTCCTCCCCTGTGGGTGCGGGGATTAAAGAATAGCCCCACTGCCCCCCAGCATGTCGTAAAAGGCGACTAAAGGGGCGTCCTGTTTGCCGTGGGATGCGACCTGTGTCGGGGAGGATATGGAATCCTGACGGGCTGAGCACTGGGCTGGTTTGGCAGTAATACCGGTCCAGTTGCAACACGCCTGTCTTGGATCCAAATGTTCACCAGACAGGCAGATCAGATTAGGCCTGGATCTGATTTAACCGGCTTGTGGTATATTTCCTTTAATATATTCTGGCTATTTGATTTTATTTATGACAATTTTAATGTTTAAAATTTAGGAACAATTGATAAATTTTTGATAGATATTTCTTGAAAGGAGATTACTGCTGATTGGGTCAATCGAGGGATATAAATAAAATCCGAAAGGGTGGAGTTTTTATTCTTAGAGTATGTCATGTTGGGTATCCTCATGGCGTCAGGGCTTGGAGTTACCGGCCCAGAAAGGCGTCCCCTTGTTGGGCTCCGTGGTGGGTAGGGGACCTAACTGATGAAATTTAAAATAACACACATGGCGCAAAACAAACAAAAACGACCAAGGAATGACATAGACAGCGACGATGATTCAAACAAAATAGAAAAATGGCCTAGATTTTTAATAGCAGAAAGTTCTGACGCAGAACATACCTTGGCAAAAATGTCCCCCTTTGCAATTGCAAAGGGGATACAAGGCATTGCCGGGGTACCAAAAACTGTTAAAAAGATGGGAAATAAACTATTGATTGAGGTTGAGCGGAAAAGCCATGCGGACAATCTACTACGATGCCGAATGTTGGCCACAGTTCCTGTTATTATAACAGCTCACAAAACTCTCAACAATAAAAAAGGAGTAATCAGATGCCCAGATTTGGTGGGAGTTTCTGAGGAGGAGATAGTGGATGAGCTCAAAGACCAGGATGTTGTTCAATGCAAGCGGATATTTATAAAAAAGGACGGTGTCAAAATTCCTATCAATACGTTTATTCTGACATTTGAAGCAGCGCAGCTTCCAACATCTATTAAAGTTGGATATTTGAACGTTAGAGTTGATGTATTCATTCCAAACCCTCTGCGCTGCTTCAAGTGTCAGAGGTATGGACATGGATCTGATCGATGTAAAGGTAATGAAACATGTCCAAAATGTACCGCTCAGCACAGTGGAGACGATTGTTCTTCAAATATAATAAAATGTGTCAATTGCCAAGGCAATCATCCATCGTATTCGCGGAATTGTCCTTCCTTTTTAAAAGAGAAGGAAATTCAGCGAATACGCCACACTGAAAACATTTCTTTTCCTGAGGCACGTAAACGTGTAGAAAGTTTGAACAATACAAAAACATCCTATGCTAGCACTGTAAAAACGAAAGAAACCAAATCAATAGTGATTCAAACCGAAATAACATGGCCAATCAATGACAAAAATTATTCCTTTTTTACAAAAACCTCTAAATCTTCAGCAACGTCAACTCAGACTACAACATCCACTATCCCAGTTATAACTCCACCAACAGCAACATCCACTAAACCCTCTTCACAAACTCCCTCCACATCATCCAGTAATACAAGTATCAATAGCAATAGACACAAATCAGACAAAAAAGAAATCAAAGATCAAGTTAAAAGTAAAATTAATAGAACTAAATCCTTAGAAAGGATGGACACAGGTGATCCTCCGGATATGAATTTTACTCCTGTGCACTCAAAGCATAATCGTAAACTTAATAAGTGATTATGCTGAATCATATATTTTTTCTCATTATTCTTAATATGGCTATCGGCAATATCATACAATGGAATTGTAGAGGATTTGAGGCAAACAGACCAGAACTGGAGTTATTAGCCCAAAAATATAATGCATCTGTTATTTGTTTACAGGAAACTAATTTTAAAGATAACTCAACAACATTTAAGGGATATGTACCTTATATTAAAGTTGGTTCAATAGATGCAATGGACCGAGCACATGGCGGAGTTTCTATTTTTGTTAAATCCTGTATACCCCAGAGTAAAATAACTTTAAATACTAACTTACAAGCTTCTGCAGTCAGGGTTACCCTGCACAATACATTAACTATATGTTCAATATATCTACCACCTAGTGAGCCAGTTAATATTACAGATTTAAATAATTTGGTAACCCAGCTGCCACAGCCATATATGTTAGTTGGTGACTTTAATGCTCACAACTATCTTTGGGGTGGTAGAAACAATACTGATGCCAAAGGACGTATAATAGAAGATTTCTTAAATAACAATAGTTTGTGCCTTTGGAATGACGATTCTCCAACCTATTTACATCCAGCTACAGGCTCTTTAACATCAATAGATCTCTCCATGTGCACTCCAAATTTATTTTTAGACTATTCCTGGGAAGTGGAGGAAGATCAATGGGGTAGTGATCATTACCCCATTATTCTAAATAACCATTTTCCTCCACCAGACGAACGAATCCCCAAGTGGAAGTTTCATAAAGCCGATTGGGCAAAATTTCAAACATCCTGTTATAATAGAATAACTCCAGAAATTTTAAACAATGTAGATGATCCTCTTCAAGTTTTTACAGATACATTGTATGATATTGCTGATGGGTGTATTCCCAAATCAAAGCCAAATTCTAAAATTAAAGAAAAACCCTGGTTTAATGATGAGTGCAAAAAAGCTGTCAAGGAGCGCAAAAAAGCTCTGAAAAAATTTAATCGACAGCCAACTCAATATAATTTGCACCAATTTCGAGTAAAAAGAGCTAAAGCCCGTTATATTATTAAAATAAGCAAAAGAAAAAGTTGGAAGGATTATGTTTCCAAATTAAATACGCGTACACCGATTAAAAAATGCTGGGATATAGTGCGTAAAATTTCGGGGAAGGGAGGTGGAGCAAGGATCAAACATCTAACTCATAATGGCCAATTAATTACAAATCCCACTGAAATAGGTAACACAATAGGTCGAACAATTTCCAAGAATTCCTCATCCAATAATTATTCTGCAAAATTTCAACAAATAAAAAATAGAAAAGAAAGAAACCAACTAAACTTTATATCTCATAACTTGGAACAATATAATAAATCATTTACAATAGAAGATTTGAAACTTGCTTTGGATAAATCTCATGATACCGCTCCTGGGCCTGATCAAATTCACTACCAAATCCTTAAACACCTCCCTGATCAATCACTTGGGCATCTTTTAAATATTTTTAATAACATTTGGGAAAGTGGTGATTTTCCTCCTTCATGGAGTGAAGCCACTATTATTCCCATTCCTAAGCCTGGCAAAGACTCCTCAGATTCAAATAATTATCGCCCCATTGCTTTAACCAGTTGTATCTGTAAAACAATGGAGCGAATGATTAATGAGCGTTTAGTTTGGTATTTAGAAACTGCAACTTATATTTCTGTTGCACAGAGTGGCTTTAGAAAAACTCGAAGTACCATTGACCACCTGGTACGTTTAGAGACATTTATAAGAGAGGGTTTTTTAAAAGGTGAGCATGTGGTTAGCATTTTCTTTGATTTAGAGAAAGCGTACGATACTACATGGAAATTTGGAATAATGAGCGATTTATATGATATGGGATTAAGGGGTCGTTTACCCCTTTTTATTCAAAATTTTTTGTCAAATAGACATTTCAGGGTCCGAATTGGTTCATCACTTTCTGATGCTTTTGATCAGGAAATGGGTGTTCCACAGGGAAGTATATTATCAGTCACCCTTTTTATTATTAAAATTAACAGCATTGTTGATTGTATGAGGCCTGGAGCAGATTGCTCACTTTTTGTTGATGATTTCAACTTAAGCTACAGGTCCACAAGCATGCATACAATAGAACGACAGCTCCAACAACACTTAAATAGATTACAAGAATGGGCTGATCATAACGGATTTAAATTTTCTTTAAAGAAAACTATGTGTATGCACTTTTGTAAAAAATGGAAGGTTCACCCAGATCCTGATCTTTATTTAGGCCAAACTCGGATACCTGTTGTCGAAGAAACCAAGTTTCTTGGACTTATTTTTGACAGAAAATTATCTTTTATCCCCCACATTAAATACGTTAAGAAGAAATGCCAGAAGGCATTAGATTTATTACGGGTTCTTGCCCATACCGATTGGGGAGGGGACCGTAATATTTTATTACAATTGTATAGAGCATTGGTACGTTCTAAGCTTGATTATGGGTGTATGGTATATGGATCAGCACGTCCATCTTATATTAAAATGCTTGATCCTATACAAAATCAAGGTTTACGACTTTGCCTAGGTGCATTTCGTACATCGCCTGCAGATAGCTTGGCAGTTGAGGCAGATGAGCTGCCTCTTGATTTAAGAAGAGAAAAGCTTGCCCTTCAGTATGCTGCAAAAATTGCAGCTTGTCCAGACAATCCTGCACATGATACTATTTTTAATCCAAATTATGTTGACATTTTTGAAAGTAAACCTAATACAATACCAACTTTTGGTATTCGCATCAAAGAATCTTTACAATCTTTAAATTTAAATCCAAATCAAATAGCTAAATTTCAATATCCAGAAACACCTCCATGGACATACGAAACTTTAAATATTAATGTAGCCATGTCAGAATTAAAGAAATACTCAACTGATCCATCCCTTTATATAAATAGATACAAAGAAATAAAATCTATTTTCACTGGATATCAGTGTATATACACTGATGGATCATTTGATGATGACAAGGCTGCTGCAGCTGCTGTTAAGGGCAATCATGTTTATTCAGAACGTCTGCCAAATAAATCTTCTATTTATTCTGCAGAACTTCATGCTTTATACCTGGCTTTAGATCATGTGGAGACTTCTCCACATCGAAAATTTTTAATATTTTCTGATTCATTGTCTTCTTTACAAGCAATGAAAGCAAAGGATTGGAAAAATCCTTTTATTTACAATATCCTTGAGCGGCATCACAAACTCTCTACTGAGGAAAATAAAGAAATTCATTTTTATTGGATACCAAGTCATATTGGAATCCTTGGAAATGAGGCTGCTGACCAAGCTGCCAAAGCAGCATTGGATAAGCGCCCAATAGATATGCCTATACCTTATACAGAGTTTAAGAAATATATTACTGTTTTTTTACGTTCTAAATGGCAATTGCGCTGGAACGAAGCTATTTTTAATAAATTACACGAAATTAAGCCTGTTTTAGGTAAAACCAAAGGTGCTATTAGAATTAACCGAAGAGAAGAGTCTGTTTTAACACGTATAAGAATTGGACATAGTCATTTGACACACTGCTATCTTCTTAAAGGTGAAGATCAGCCTCAGTGTATTGGCTGTCAAAGGGCTTTGACGATCAAACATGTTTTAATTGAATGTATCGATTTTGATATAATTAGGACTCAATATTTTAATGTGCAAGATTTACATTCGTTATTTGATACTGTAGATACTTCTGTGATAGTATCGTTTTTAAACCAAATAGGACTTTATAACCAATTTTAAGTGTGGAGCTCTTGTTTACTTAGGTCATTGGCCTATTTATCAAGAACCGCGAAACATCAGATGGTATTTAAAGTCTTTTAAATTGAATTTATTTATACAAATTTGTTTTGTTTATAACTGATATATTGAAAGGATTTTGTGATTTTGTGTTGTTAAGATTATTTACATATATTGATTTTATAAATGTTTATGTTTTTACCACTTTTAGGCACTGAATAACCTTAGTGGTTGATGTGCCTCTAAGCAACCATTCATTCATTGTAACTATTTCTCACTTGTTCATGTCTCAATGCAGCTATCTCTCAGTTATGCTATCTCTCAATATTGCAATTATTGTAACTATTTCTCACTTGTAACTATTTCTCACTTTTTCATGTCTCAATGCAGCTATCTCTCAGTTAATGCAGTTATCTCTTATTTATGCAGCTATCTCTCAGTTATACAGCTATCTCTTATTTATGCAGCTATCTCTTATTTATGCAGTTATCTCTCAGTTATGCAGCTATCTCTTATTTATGCAGCTATCTCTTATTTGTGCAGCTATTTTTCATGTCTCAATGCAGCTATCTCTTATTTATGCAGCTATCTCTTATTTATGCAGCTATCTCTTATTTATGCAGCTATCTCTTATTTAAGCAGCTATCTCTTATTTATGCAGCTATCTCTTATTTATGCAGCTATCTCTTATCTATGCAGCTATCTATTGCTGTTGTAGCAATCTATCACTTGTTATCTCTCACTTGTGCAGCTATCTCTCAATCGTGCTGGCTAAAAATATCTGCATTTCACCCATATAGACCCCTTTGTACAAAACCTAGCAGGGCCTCAATAATTAGGTCAATAATTAGGTCAATTTACCGATGGTTGAAAATAAAGCTCTAATACAGAAATTTCGGCATATTGTGCGCAATATTTCACGTCTAACATAATTTTGACAAAAAATAAGTAAAAACTACTCTTTACCTCATACACATATTGCTCAAGACATCGCATAAACTCTCTTATTTATGCAGCTATTTCTTGCTGTTGTAGCAATCTCACTATCTCACATTGTTTCTCACAATCGTGCTGGCTAAAAATACCTGTATTTCACCCATGTAGGCCCCTTTGTACAAAACCTAGTGGGACCTCAATAATTAGGTCATTAATTAGGTCAAATTGCTGATGTTGAAAACAAAGCTCTAATACAGAGAAATAGGCATATTGTGGGTAATATTTCATTTCTAACATAATTCTGATAAGAATTGAGTGAAAACAACTCTATTCCTAACATACATATTGCACAAAACATCGCATAAACTTGCAAAATAAAACTGAAGTGGGGACTAGTTTAGCTTCCATCAGAGGGCACGTAAAAACGCAACAGCGAGATCACACGCTCTTATGAGTGGCAAATTTTATTGCAGCCCATACCTCACACAGCAACTTTTTTTTTCAAATCTCATCCCCCTCCCTCTCTGATCACGTTCATGCTTTTTTTATATATGTATGTAATAAGATGTCAGTCCTGTTTGAAAATATTTCTTTGTTTTTTCTTGATCTCAGCATCGTTTCGCCATTGTTTACAAGTTTGCGCAAAGACGTGAAAGTGGGTCAGTTTCTTCACGGGAGTGACAGCAACAATCTGGAAACTCCACAACGTTGTGGTGCTTCTGACATCATATAAAGTTTCTCCCTTGGTGTTTCCATGACGTCATCACTTGGACTCTTCTGAATGTCATTTCACGTTGTCATGTTACATATGGATTGTGCCTACGGGGACATATGCAGGGAATATGTAATCTACTCGCTGGCTAAATGAGTTGGGCCTAACCTAGCTGCCTAACAAACCTATTTGCCGGGAGATAAGGATGACTGCAGACTCAGCGTATACAATGCACAATATATCTTTATTCGGGTGCTCATATACATGTACACTATAGTCCGGCTAGGGAAGGCATGGCAAGAGCATGATATATGATATACCCTGTTTACCAACTGGAGTGCCCAGCACTACATACCAGCATATAGGGATTATTGATTTTTTCTTGGTGCATATACTATGTTGAGAAAAGATAGGTCTTATTGTAAGAGAGGTGGTGGCACATGTATTTATATCAATAACTCAATCCCGTTTATTGAAAGAAAAGATCTGACTGGAAATGGAAATGTTGAAGCTGTATGGGTTGAGATAATTTTAGAAAAAGACGACAATTACTTATTGTGCTGCTTCTATAGACCCCCAAATGCTACTTATGCTTATGTTGAAAATATTCTTGATATGGTAGAAAAACCATCACTTGAAAACAAGGAGATTCTGTTACTTGGAGATATGAATATTGATTATAAGATTGATGAATCTCTTGGTAATAACTTAAGTCATTACATTGAAAGTCTATTTTGTTTATCTCAATTGGTGGAAAAGCCAACAAGGGTGACTGCCAAAACTGCTAAGATTATTGATTTAATATTTAGTAGTACTCCTGATAAACATCTCATCACAAATGTTGCACCAATTGGTTTAAGTGATCACTATTTGGTATATACTGTACTTGATATAAGTGTGAATATTAGAGAACACAAAACTGTAAGATTTCAAGATTATAAATGTTTTGATCCTGCAAGTTTTATAAATGATGTTAAAAAATCTGAGGTGTTTAAAACAGTGTATAATGGTAATGTCAACATGCATGAATCTTGGGATATATGGAAAAGTGAATTTCTTAGGATCTCAGAAAAGCATGCTCCAATGAAATGTATTAGAGTTAAGAATAGATACTGTCCTTGGATTACTAGTGATATAGTTAAATTGATGTACAAAAGGGACTATACTATGGAAAAAGCAGATATCACAGGTGATAATGAGTTAGAGAAAGAATATAGACTGTTGCGAAACCAGGTAACTTATAAGATAAGGGTTGCCAAAGAGAAATATCTGAATGATGTGTCTGTGAAGTACAAGTCTGACTCTCGTAAACTGTGGAAAGAGTTACATAAATGTGCTGGAAATGAAAAATTTATCAATAGTGTACACCCTAGTCTGAATTCGAATGAATTTCTCCAGTGGAAGAGGAATCAGTTAGGAAACAGATTATGAAGCTTGAAGTTGAAAGTAAGATAGACCTGTTAGATTTTGATACAAAATTGCTAAGATTGGCATGTGATGTAATATGTACCTCACTCACTGGCTTGATCAATCTATGCCTATCAACTGGTGTTATACCTAATGACTGGAAATTTGCATGTATAACCCCAATTTATAAGGGTAAAGGATGTAATATGGAAAAGTGCAATTATAGACCTGTTTCAGTAATTGGACATGTAGCTAAACTCATGGAAAAGGAGGTGCAGGTTCAATTATTAGATTATCTCATTACTCATCACCTAATTAATATAGATCAGTTTGCGTTTCTTAAGAATCATTCCATACAGTCATGCCTCCATCGTATGATTGATGACTGGTATGAGGCATTAAATGAAGGGGAATGTATAGGAGCATGTTTCCTAGATATATCTAAATGCTTTGATACGATTGATCATGAACTACTTGTAAAGAAATTGAGTCTATATGGGATTCATGACCTGGAACTAGCATGGTTTAAGAATTATCTAACAGATAGGAGACATGTTGTCATGGGGAGACATCAAAGCCTCAAAACATGAAGATTGGGGTTCCCCAGGGCTCGGTATTAGGACCTATATTATTTTTAATTTTTATCAATGATATCAGTCAGTGCCTAAGTGCTGATGAATGTAATATGTTTGCTGATGATGTAGCAATGTACACAATGCGTGAGACGGTTAATGCTGTGAAACATGACTTACAAGAGAATGTAACATCTGCAAGTAATTGGTATGACAACAACAGGTTATCTATCAATGCTCCTAAATCAAATGTAATGCTGGTCCCTGGTCAGAGGTCTGATGATGACCTAGATATAGTTATTAAGGATATTAGACTGGATCATGTAACACATTCTAAATATTTGGGACTCTTGGTAGATGAAAACCTGAAATGGGACAAGCATGTAAAATCTATTGCTAAATCGGTCTCATATAAGTTATTTTCACTTAGGCGGCTAAGTTCATTTATGAGCTCTGACTTGCTGAATATGTTGTATAAATCTACCGTACAGCCAACTATTGACTATGCCTGCTCCATATGGGGTGCTTGCTCTGAGAGTGATAAAAAATTGATTTTTAGACTACAAAAGAGAGCAGCCCGAATAGTCTTAAAGAACCATGATTATATAAATGAATCTGGTGAAGAACTTGTAAAGCAACTTAAGTGGCAGTCAATGGAATCTAGAAGAGATTATTATCTTGCTAATCTGATGTATAAATGTGTACATGGTACTGCTCCACAACATCTATGTAATAATGTAACTATGGTTCATGAAAGAAATGAAAGATCTACAAGACAAAGCAGATCATTGAATGTAGTTGTACCAAAACCAAGGGTGGAATTGTATAGAAAGTCCTTCCAGTATGCTGGGGCTCAGGTATGGAATAACTTACCACATTATATGCAGATGGCACCAAGTATAGATTCTTTTAAATATATGTATAAAAAGAAATATTTTAAATGAATATTATGTATGTTTTATTATGTTGTATCTATTGTACATTATTCCCACAGGACCTTTTTGAAAAACAGCTTTGCTGAAATTGTTATCCTGTATAAATATGTTTTAATAAATAAATAAATAAATAAATAAATAAAATACTGATTACTGTGTGAAGCTCTTGGGCTTGTTAATGAGCCTGCACCTGCTGGCCTTTCTGCGACCTCTACTTGGTTCCGGGTTGTATCCATGAGTCATCCTTCTTGTTATGATGCCCCAAGCAACGACTTATGATGCCTAGCAACGCTTCTCATCAACTTGCACTTGTTGGCCTAACGTCTGCACTCGTTAACCTCTCTGATCTCTGCCAGATATCACTTGTATATACATGTCTGTAGATGGGCAATCCGTATCCTACAGTAAAGCGTAATGTCGGGTAAAAAACTGAGGAAAAGACGCTACAGATAACCCCATCCAAAAATGCAGTTTTCTTTGGTGTTATCAACCTATACCCAAAGACATCGTCAAAATAGACTTGAAATCTACTGTTTCCAGAAACATCACGCACTGCCCATCCATTTTAATACACGACTCTGTAAGAACTCGACTTCCGGCAACTAACAGTCAAACAATTATGTACTGTTTAAATCAACATATGATGTCAGCCTGGTTTGAAAATATTTCTTTGTTTTCTCTTGATCTCAGCATCATTTCGCCATTGTTTACGAGTTTGCGCAAAGACGTGAAAGTGGGTCAGTTTATTCACGGGAGTGACAGCAACAATCTGGAAACTCCACAAGTTGTGGTTCTTATGACGTCATATGAAATTTCTCCCTTGGTGTTTCCATGACGTCATCACTTGGACTCTTCTGAATGTCATTTCACGTTGTCATGTTTGAAATCGGGTAAAGAACTAAAGAAAAAAACACTACAGAATTCACACAGATTTGCAATTGTAGATATTATGACTGGGAAAGACGATGACATGGATCAGAACTGCAACAGTCAATCGCCGGAGGTCGAGTTTATTTCTGGGGAAACTTCAATATGATGGTCAGTGCGTAGTGTTTCTAGAAACAGTGGATTTCAAGTCCATTTTGCCGATGTCTTTGGGTATAATATTACCTTGAACCTGACCTTTGACACTGTTGCTGACCTCCAGTTACAATAATAACCATACCAATGGATTTGTTTTCCCACAATTAGTTGGAAAAGAGGTATCATTTGTGATTCTAGGCCAATTGGTTCGCTTTTTCAGAGTACCGCAGCGATTTTGGCAGCCATCTTGGATATCTCAGAATGCCCAAGGATATTCATTTTGTGAGAAAGTGCTATGGTAAGACGTCTATGGTGATACCCTTGTACCGTAGCAGTGCTTGTTTGAGCAGTTACAGGAGGCGTTTTCTTTTAATTAAGATTCATCCCCAATTTATCTCTTTGAAAAGAACTCTCTAAACAAATAAAATTATTGCCATGAGAAAATAAATGAACATCAAGCAAAATGTTGGGTAATCAGCACTGATTGCTTTCAATTATTTACAGACCAGCATGAAATGTAATTAATAATGGAAATCGTGCAAAACGTAGGGCAATTAATTAATTTTGATTATTTGCATACCAGCTACAAGAGGTTAAAAGTTGGTTTAAAGAATTCTAGATTTTAATTGCATACTAATGAGACAATATTCATAAATGTGCTATGAAAAGGTCTTTTCCAGTCTTTTCCAGTTAATGAACATGCATAATAATGTAAATGTGAAATTGTTACACTATATAAAGTTTGATTTTAATGAGTCTTCACATGACTGTGAAGTTTTGATGTTCACATAACCTCCTTGTGTCAATGGTAACATCTAAAATGTTACAAACGTAATGATCATCAACTACTTTATGGTAAGAAATACTTCATACTTTCTTTAACATTGGGTGTGGAAAAACACTAATTTTTGATGTTTTGATAATAACATTTGATGTTAGTATTTAGTCAAATATATTCAAGAATGACAAACAAAAATTCCAATATATTCGTTCTATGTCATCAGGACAGGGACTGGTTTATTTTTTTCTTTACTGTAAATCTGATAATGGCATGTGTTCTATTCAATGTAGGATAAAATAAAACAAAACAGTTGTCTTAGCAATAGCATTAAAAAAAACAACAGACCACCCAAGGCCTTATCCAGACAGCGAGAAGTTGATTCATTTGTAAATGACCAAGGTTTATTTGTCATCATTAGTTTCTGTAGTAGCAGATTCCAGGGGCACATACAATGAATACACTGTTGCCAATCGATTTGAAGCTTTCATGAAATCACAAACTTAAGGTCACAGGCAATTTTACAGAGATCTGAGCCCGATTTTTGAAACAATCTCAAGCAAGAAGATGTAAGCAAGAACTTGAAATCATAAGTCTCATATTTACTTACGTAAGTATGATCTTCAAATCTGAGATCATCCGATTTTTTTAACAAGTTTGGGACTGATCTTACATAAGCACAAAATAGCACTTCTCATCTTGAATCGCATCAGTTTTGTTTCGTTGATTTTTTATAATTTTATGCTCTAAATATGCCCATTTTGTGTTCCTATAACATTTATTTTATGTAAAATACTATTTCTTGACAGAATTACCTTCATATTTTGCCCAAATCACTGAGTTAGGAGTTTGTTTACATTGCTCCGATATTTGACCCCTCTGAACTCATTACAATGGGGCTCTGACACGTGTGGGAAATTTTTTCTTGGTTCATAGTTCGAAGTTCATAGTTCGTGTTTCATTTTTCATTTTTCGTGATTGGTGGTTCGTTTTTCATTTTTCGTGGTTCGTAGTTTGTGTTTCGTGTTTCGTTTTTCATTTTTCATAAAAATAATAAAATGGGTAGATCTTTATATAATACACGTATATACTCTATATTTCAATATAGATATGATTTTCCAAAACCAGGTTTTTGTGTGGTTTTCATATCGCGGGATGACTCAATCTTGTTTAAATCGATACTGTAGGATGTTCTTTAGATTCTCTGAAAAAATTGGACTTCAGCAATTAATACGAGATGAACAAAAATCTCTTAAAATTGCAGTTTTTGGGTGGTTTTTATATAGCGGGATGATTCAATATTATCTAAATTTATTCTAAAGCATGCTCTATATCATAATTACTTTTAATTAAAATTTGGAATTGAGCAATTAATATGTGATGTACTTGACAGCCACGAAATGTCAAAAATCACTTAAAATTGCAGTCTATGTGTAGTTTTCTTATAGCAGGATGATTAAATCTTTACTAAAACAATACTGAAGCATGTTCTATATCATTATCACATATTCCTAAAAATACAGACAATTATGTGAAATCCCAAGAATCATGAGAACTTAAGAAAAAGCTTTATGAAATTTGACACACATAAGCATCTGGGGAAGACCTTGGATGAGTTTGATGGACGGTGATCTTTTTTCAAGGTCACCGGGATAAGGTCACAGTTGTACAGCAAGTTACCAGGGCTTAGGGTTGATGTATCTCTGATGCTTATGTTTATCGAAATAAATGTTTGTACTTTGTCATAGTTATTTTTATAGGGAGATATGATTCAGACAAAATGAAATACATCATTTATTTTTGTCCAACTATCTGTATATTTATGATAAAACGAATATTTAAATACACCCTCAATCTTTATATATATATTAAAAAAAGCATGAATGTGATCAGAGAGGAAGTGTGGCGAGATTTGAAAAAAAAAAAAAAAAAGTTGCTATATGTGGTATTGGCCGAGTTCAAATTCGCCACTGATAAGAGTGTGTGATCTCATTGTTGCGTCACCACCTTGCCTGCCCTCTAGCGGAATTGATGCAAGTTTATGTGATGGGTTGCGCTTTCGGCATGAAATATTACCTCCAATATGCACAGATTTCTGTATTTGGTCTTTGTTTTCAACCAACGGGAATTTGACCTAACTATTGACCTAATTATTGAACCAGTGGAGGTTCCACTAGGTTTTGCACAAAGGGGCCAGACAGCTACACGAGTGTGAGACAGCTACATAAATGAGAGATAGTTACAGCAGTGAGAGATAGCTGCATAAGTGAGAGATAGCTGCACAAGTGAGAGACAGCTGCATATGTGAGAATGCAGCACAATTGAGATATAGTTACAACAGTGAGAGAGAGAGTTACAAGGGAGAGATAGCTGCATATGCGAGATACAGCTGCACATGTAAGAAATAATTACAAACAGACAGTTACAACAGGTAAGAGACAGCTGCATAAGTGAGACAGCTGCACAGGTGAGAGATAGTTACAGTAAGAGACAGTTACAACAATGAGAGATAGATGGCTGCATCAGTGAGAGATAGCTGCACAAGTGAGAGATAGCTGCACAAGTGATAGATAGTTACAACAGTGAGAGACAGCAGCAAAAGTGAGAGATAGCTGCACAAGTGATATATAATTACAACAGTGAGAGACAGCAGCAAAAGTGAGAGATAGCTGCACAAGTGATAGATAGTTACAAAAGTGAGAGACAGCAGCAAAAGTGAGAGATAGCTGCATATGTAAGACTAATATAGCTGCATATGTGAGAAATAGCTGCATGTGTGAGAAATAGCTACAACAGAGAGATAGCTGCAACAGAGAGATAACAGAGAGATAGCTGCATGTGCAAGAAATAGCTGCATAAGTGATAAATAGCTGTATATGTGAGAGACATCTGCACATGTGAATTATTACAACCCCTCCCAGCCGAAGGCACTTGTAAATATAGAAAATAGCATTAGAAAAGCAAGCAGCAAATTTTGATCTTGAGATAAATATAAGTACATCTCTTATGAATTACTCAAGTCTTATTTTGTTAGAGAATAAAATTATGATATAAAGCATACTTCAGTATCAATTTAAACAAGATTGAAACAGCCCGCGATATAAAAAGCACCGCAAAACTGCAATTTCAAGTGATTTTGAGACATTTCACAGCCATCATGTACATCTCGTATTAATTGCTCAAGTCCAATTTTTATTTTTTAGAGAATATATAGTTAATATATTTATGATATAGAACATGCTACAATTATCAATTCAGACAACGAAACACGAACTACGAACCATGAAAAAAATTTCCCTTGAACCACGAACTACGAAACACAAACCACGAACTACAAAACACGAAAAAATTTCCCTTGAACCACAAACTACGAAACACAAACCACGAACTACGAACCACGAAAAAATTTCCCATACGTGGCTCTGATTTACATTGTAACGTCATGAGGCCGCACGGGGCAGTTTGTAACCTTTTTCCAGTGTTCTGGGTGCTTCTGTGACGTCACGATGCAATATTGTTACATTTTAACCCATTTTAATTTGCAAGAAAACATTTTTGAAAACATTAGCAGCTGTTTTCATCTTTTTCAATTTTCGATGCAAAATGTAAGCAAGAAAAACTGCATCCAAGCAAGCTATGGACCATGCTTGACATCTAAGCACAAATAAAACATAAGACATTGAAAATGTTTCAAAAAACGGATTTGAGCATGACTTGAGATGTTATAACAAAACATACCGAGTCGGGAAGCTGGGTGAGCGGATTCAGTGAGTTGGTGATTGCGGAAGGATACCCTGAGCCGAAGGCGAAGGGTATCCGTCCGCCATCACCAACGAACTGAATCCGCTCACACAGCTGACCCGACGAGGCATTTTTT
This sequence comes from Amphiduros pacificus, assembly GCA_949316495.1. Classification (NCBI taxonomy): domain Eukaryota; kingdom Metazoa; phylum Annelida; class Polychaeta; order Phyllodocida; family Hesionidae; genus Amphiduros; species Amphiduros pacificus. Next base: position 30,295,013 of record OX439007.1, on the reverse strand, counting down.
TTGCATTTTTTTAGATAATGTAGTTCCCTCAACAGTTTTCCTTATTTTTCATAAATCATTCTTGTCAGTAAGAGCACCTTTCTTTATTCTATTTGTAGATTCTAACCATTTTAATCATTTTCAAGATGAACAGAAAAAGACGAATTCTTCTCCTTCTGAACATATGGTTCATCATATGTGGTAAGTTGTTGAAGTTGATGGGCCAACCAACCAGAGAATTATTTCAGTTTACAGTAGTTTGAAATTATATCAAATTGTAAAATAGCCTGAAAAACTTAATATAAATGTAATACTCTTATGAGTATGTTGGTGAGATTTATGTTTATTTCTAATGGAAAATGTTTTCTAAAAAAAAATGAAAGAAAAAACTCTGGTCAAAAATTTACCAAACATTTCATTTAAAAATAAAGCAATCACTTCAAATGTTACAGTGATAAATGATAAATGCTATTATTTATCTAATACCTAACAAAAAGGCCTTAAAAGGATTTGTAATTGTGTATTCCTGGAAAACATCTATTAACATTTTAGATGATGGTGGAGGTACAATGATTTCTAGCACTTTTAGTATCTCACTTTTATTTGGACCAGTCTGAACATATCCATTCCAAATATAACCTTACTCTCACACCATTTCTCACACCATTTCTGAAACCAAAATTTGAAACAACAATCTATTACAATAGAATTTATATTTGCAACAAAGTCACCATAGGACATCATGTGAAACTTCCATATAATGAAACATTCTTCGGCATGAAACAAGTTTACCTCCCAACTGGCACCATAGAGCTTGCAATAAAGAAGCAAAAAAATATTTCCAAAGTGGGACCTAAATAATTAAGTTGTTTATTTCTTAAATAATACTATAATAATGCTAGTGGCATCATAGGGCTTCAGCTGACAGTGCCATGATAGAGCCTATGCCAGATTATGGTATCCAGGAGCCCATTTTACAATAAATTCCATTTTACATTTTACAGTAAATTACTGTAAGTTATTTGAAGTGCTGCTAAAACGTCAATTGCCACCTATGGTTCTAAGGCTATTGTTGTTTATGTATACCAATCAAAAGCTCCAAGTCAGGTGGGGAGCAAATACATCTGGCCAATTTGGAGCTAGTAATGGAGTAAAACAGGGAGCTATTTTATCGCCAATTTTATTCTCTGTATATATGGATGGACTATTTGAAAGACTTGAAAATAGTGGTATTTGTTGTCACTTGGGGAACCATTATGTAGGGGGTCTTGGGTATGCTGATCATTTGTCCTTGTTGACACCAACACTCTCTGCTTTAATAAAGTTAACAAGAATATGTGAAAAATATGGCACTTTTGTCTGACTGCCTACCACTAGAAATAAGCCTCTAACAGCGATTCATGAAATTTATGTGTAAATCATTAGAACATGAATCACCTGTTATTAAAATTGTGGCTAATTTAGCACTAAAGAATCCATGGTCTAATTCTGGTATAAATTATTGTGAAATGTTAGCAAGTCTGTCTGTAAGATTGGTAATGACTGGAGAGCATGATAGTAAAACTTACATTGCCATGTTTTATGTGCGAATAAAGTTATTATTATTATTATGATAATAGTGTGATAGAGTTTATCTTATCCAAACATCTGAGAAGTTGCATAAGAGAACCTATTATATAATATGCTAATGGAATGGCGTGATAAAGTCTTTTGAAAAAATGCATCATAAATGTTGCATGCAAAAGCCTATATTACAAATATTACAAACTCACTTGGCATGTTAGAACCAATCAAAAACATGAAAAGTGGTCTGAGAGAGCCTATTGCATATTATGCTTATACTAGTGACATGATAGTGTCTATGTAAAAAAAAACATTCAAATGTAGCGGGAGAAAGCCATATTAATGTGCTCTCACTCAAACCACTTTTAGGCCACAGGCCGTGGCGCAGTTGGTTAGAGCGCCAGCTTATTAGCACCAGTTCCTCTGTGGTGATCCAAAGGTTGTGGGTTCGCGCCCCGGCCGTGCCGAGATTGAACTCATGATACAATTTCCCACATGAGCTGAGGCCCGTGCCAAAAGGGTTAGCCTGTTGTCCTTGTAAATCTGTGACCGGGTGGGTTGTCATGTCAAGGACCTGCGACATGACAATTCAGTGAGGCAGCACTATATCTGCTACAAGTAGGTCTCATCACGAAATGACTGAAATAATGTTGAAAGTGATGTAAAATCCCAAACAAACAAACAAACAAACCACTTTTTGATATTAAGGATGCATATGCATTATCACACCATTTATATTAGCATATTGTGTAATAGACTCTCTCATTCCACTTTTGCGATGTTGTTTTTCTTTTAGGATAGGCTCTATCATGCCACTACCATTAGTAAAATGTTCAATAGACTCTTTTGCGACACTTTTTATATATCTGGTTTGAATAGGTTCTATCACTCAACTAGCATTAGTGTAATGTGCTGTATAATCTATCATTTTCAGATGGTTTTTTTAAAGATAAGTTCTATCATGTCTATATTTATATGCATATCCAGCATAGACACTGCCATATTATTATGAGGTAAGTGTGTACTTAGAGTTGGGTTCTATGGCGTAGATCACATCCAAAGATTTCTGTCTTGGGTAAATTAGGTGAACTGTTTGGTACTCATCGAAGTGAGCGTCTGTGCATTTGTGCCAAGCAACATTTTGTTCACAATTCCTTTCCGACAAATCTTATCTGTAAAGTATGGAATATGTTAGGAGAAACCAATGTCCACAAAAATTGAATAATATCTAATTGATCTATCAAACCGGCTTCACTAGCACAATTGGTAGAGTGTAGGATCTGTGCCTTTAATGGTTATATAAGTGGAGGATGGGAGGTGGTGGGTTCGTCTCCCACTGCCGGCAGTGTTACTTTCACAACTGGTCAAATGTTAACCTGATATTGCTAAAAGGGTTGTAAAAACACCATTTCATTTTTTTTCTATCATATATGATTGGAATTCAATTAATAATCTAATGATTAGGAGTAATATTGAGTGGGTGTAATATTGAATCACTCTATTAAGCCAGTGGGAATAATATTAAATCACTCTATTAAGCCAGTGGGAGTAATATTGAATCACTCTATTAAGCCAGTGGGAGTAATATTGAATCACTCTATTAAGCCAGTGGGAGTAATATTGAATCACTCTATTAAGCCAGTGGGAGTAATATTGAATCACTCTAATAAGCTATTTTTTAAAAAGCCATTGCTGGAGTTGTGTGCATGAACATTTCTCATTCATTGACACTGAATCAGATATGAATTGCTTCTTTATTTAGGAGGAGAATTTGCACCAGAATTCACAACAAGAGATGAGAATTTCCATTCCAAAATGAACACTGCAGAGATCAGCACACAAGAAATACTCAACAGATCAGGAAACACTTCTGAACATTTAAATTTAGGAGACCAACAATCTCCCCAATCAATTGATGATTGTGACTTTTTAGGTTGGGTTCGACAAACGACTGCTCCAGCCCCACCAAAATTAGGTATGACTCAGGCCCCAGGATTTGTGGTCCCTTATCTCCCCTCATTAGGTATGCCTCCTCTACCTCCAGCACCAGCATTGAAGAACCAAACTTCAAAATTCCATAACCATAGCCTTGATGTCTTTCAAACATTACACAATATAAGCTCTGAATATCCTAATATTTTCTCACTTGACCACCTTAATCAGGACTTTCACCAAAGCTCCCAAACTGCTAGTTATGACTATTTCCAAAGCACTCCGAACCTTATCAATGACTTTTCCCAGGCCTCATTAAAATTGGGCATCACATATAATGATAATGATTCACATTTTTCTGATTCTTATACATTTAGTCCCTCAACTCAACCAAACCATGTCCATTCTAATATTGAATTTGGGAGTAAAATATTTGGTCAATGTGTTCCATATTGTAACATTCTAAAACCTACAATACCATTGAGTACTAGCTGTCTTAATTCATGTGGTAGTGAGGTCAAAAATGTTTTCTCATGTGTCTGTAACCCTTCATGTATAATTGCTGGTGATTGCTGTCTTGATTATGAAAAACAATGTGTTCAAAATCAGACAAACTCAGATCTACAGAGTTTAATAATGGCACGGATAAATGCTAGGGAGGTGAATCATGTGGGACAGTCCATGGCATGCACCAAACTTAACATGCCTATTTGGATCATTCAGGAAAAGAGGGAAACTAATTATTTGCTTATGGTTTCAAAATGTCCTGTGAGTTACCCTGTAAACACACTTCTAAGCCTTTGTGAACAGGGAGGGGACACATTAAGTGATATACCTGTAATCATTGAAGGAATTATATATAGAAATAAATATTGTGCTCAATGCCATGGCCTTACAGTCACTAATACCACACAGCACATTCCATTCTCTTATGAATGTCAAGATATTGAATCAGATATTTCATTGTTGATAACAAAATATGGGTATGCTGGATTTATGAACCACGCATCCAGAAATTGTTCTCTGAAGTTCATAATATCAACAAATGAACTTTTTTATAGACATATATTTCGATATATCTGCAATCAAAATGAAAGCCCTTTCTATAAGTTTTCATGCAGCATTAATTCTACTATTGAACATAATCTATGCAGATTTGGGTATTATATGGCTGTTCAGGTAAATATATCTGATTCAATAGTTTACAAAAATCCCCACTGTGCTGCATGCAACTCAGAAGAAGGTAAATTGATTTGCCTTGACCAAAGAGCATCTGTCACATCATCCTCACAGACAACCACACTATCACCACAACATCCTCTAGCATTTCTTCCTGGATATTCAGTGTTACTTGATGTTAGCAGTGGGAACCCTCTTTCTGTTATTTACAAATTTTCAAAGATTTGTCAAAAAGGAGAAGTAACTGACATGAGATCTGGTGAATGTATCCAGTTGCCATGTGTCCCTCCATATTTTGGTGTGAATGGTACATGTATTGCAGTGAATGAGAAGGAACCAGAAAAGAAATCTGTCTATACATGGATTTTGGGTTCTGAATGCAAAATATCTTGTCTGGACAGTGATTTCTCCAAGCTAGAATCTGATTTAGCACTATTTGTTGATGTTCATTCATTTGATATCATACAATGTTCCAGTTTAGATGCTGAAAATGAAACAGAATCAGTTATAGAGATGTGTAATAATACTGAGGCCAGTGCTGAGTTAGTTGTCGTTATAATATTTTCGTTGCCAGATAATATAATATATCCTCCTGATGCAATGATAAAAACAAAAACATATTCACGGTCATCATATCCAGACCTTTTAGAAAACAATTTTCTAAATTTGATTACAAAATCAACACCATTAGATAATTTCTTCCATGCATACCTGTTTAATTTTGATATATATGAATTCAACTCTTGTCATAATGGTGAAAAGGTTAGAATAAAAACACAAAATTCAATAAGGTTAGTTGAATTTGAGACAGTAAAACAAAACACTGATCATGAATATGTTGAATCATATGTAAAACTTCTCTACAACAATGTGTTATATCCCCTGCATGATTTAAAGTATAAGTTTGGCACTGGCACTAAATATTCTCAAATCATGTATAACTTTGTCTTGCTGGATATGTGTGTCAGGAAATTTTCCACTTGTTCTCTTGTAATATTTAATGCCAGTTCATTTCAAATTGAAAAAATGTATGAAAGTACAATTAAGATTGAGGGGGTTGCGTTCAATCCATCCGATTATGCAAACATGAGTGATGGTAGTGTGGTTGTCTGTGAGGATACTCTTGCAATTCGGATGCATTCATATGTTGAGCCGACAGATTTGAGCATTCCCAGCATTGTTGGAACTGTGGCTCAAATGCTGTCCTGCTTTTTCTTAGCTTTCACTCTGATTACCTACATTTCCCTTCCACATTTGAGAAATATATCGGGTCAGTGTGTTATAAATATGTGTGTATCCCTTCTAGGGGCTCAGATCTGTCTATTGGGTAGTGGTCTTTTGGTCAACCACTTTACACTATGTAAAGTCATGGCTATCTTTCAGCATTATCTGTGGCTTGTTTCATTTGCCTGGAGTAGTGTGCTTTCATGGCATATTTTACAATCGTTTAGAATTATTAGAAATCAAAGAAACATTTTCCACTATTGTGTGTTTGCTTGGGGACTTCCGTTTTGTCTAATTGTATTATATGCTGGCATCAGTGAGTCTTTGCATGTGGTAGTTCACTATGGTGATGCTAAGGTATGTTGGCTAAAAGGAATGGTCTCTATCTTGATCGGACTTGGTATTCCTGTAGCCTTTTATTTAATTGTCAATATGTCTATCTTTGCTATATCTGTTTCTAGAATTGTTCAGGCTAAGCACAATGCTGAGAGTTTGAAAATGGGGAGACCGACTATCTGGTATGTCATCTTAAACATTAAGATATCAAGTTTAATAGGGTTCACTTGGTTGTTTGGTGTGCTAGCTATGCTCACAAATGCCTCTGCACTATGGTATACTTTCAATATCACAAATGGTTTGCAGGGCATTGCAATTGGATTTGTATTTGCATTGAGGCCAAGTTATTATACAGGTGTAATTCAAAATAAGTCTCTCTGAGAATACTGTTAATGTTTTTTATGATATAATTCAGGAATTTTAATTTGAGATATTTATTGCTTTTGAGTTTTTATTACATAAATTTTGACACCTTTTTGAAATTTGGATGGAAAATACTGTAATTATACATCAAACTATTTCAAATGAGCTTAACATATGGAATACTGTACAGTGTATTAATTACCTTTCGTCATTTACTGATACTTGCTTCTGACCCAAATCAAAAACAGACCAGATTAAAAAAAATGCCCAATGATTGTCAACTATTGACTTTTGAAGGGCTATTTAAAAAAAAAAAGACCAAAGGAAACAGCCTATTATGTGATTTTAAAGAAAAACATATTTTGTTTTACACACAGATTACTTTCAAAACCCTGCTGATCATACCAGTGCATGAATTTGGCAGTTTACAAACAATTAAAATGCCAAGTTAGGTCCAGTTTGCTTTGATATGCTCGCAAATAATGAGAGATATTTATTTTATAAATGTGAAATACAGTTCAACCCATGTAATGGATTTTATTTGTCTCAAAATAAAGAATTAAAGTTTTGTTTTATTACATACATATATAAAAAAAGCAAGAACGTGATCAGAGAGGAAGGGTGACGAGATTTGAAAAAAAAAAAAAAGTTGCTGTGTGAGGTATAGGCTGCAATTAAATTCGCCACTGAAAAGAGTGTGTGATCTTGCTGTTCCATCACCACGTAGCCTGCCCTCTGGTGGAAGTGACGCTGAACTAATCTCCACTTCACTTTTGTTTTGCAAGTTTATGTGAAGGGTTGCACTTTTAGCATATTATGAATGTCACAATTATCACTTATTTGTTGTCATAATTACATTAGAAATGAAATATTACCTCCAATATGCCTAAATTTCTGTATTAGAGCTTTACCATCAGTAAATTGACCTATTTATTGACCTAATTATTGAGGCCCTGCTAGGTTTTGTACAAAAGGGCCTATATGGGTGAAATGCAGATATTTTTAGCCACCACGATCATGCAATTGGGAGATAGCTGCACAAGTGAGAGATAGCAAGTGATAGACTGCTACAACAGCAAGAGATAGCTGCATAAATAAGAGATAGCTGCATAAATAAGAGATAGCTGCATAAATAAGAGATAGCTGCATAAATAAGAGATAACTGCATAAATAAGAGATAGCTGCATAAATAAGATATAGCTGTATAAATAAGAGATAGCTGCATAAATAAGAGATAGCTGCATAACTGAGAGATAGCTGTAATGAGACATGAAAAATAGCTGCACAAATAAGAGATAGCTGCATAAATAAGAGATAGCTGCATAAATAAGAGATAACTGCATAAATAAGAGATAGCTGCATAAATAAGAGATAGCTGTATAAATAAGAGATAGCTGTGGGAGAGACAGCTCTGCACATGGTGAGAGATAGCTGCACATGGTGAGAAATAGCTGCACATTGTGAGAGATAACTGCACATGGTGAGAGATAGCTGCACATGGGGAGAGATAGCTACACATGGTGAGAGATAGCTGCACATGGTGAGAGATAGCTGCACATGGTGAGAGATAACTGCACATAGTGAGAGATAGCTGCACATGATAAGAGATAGCTGCACATGGTGAGAGATAGCTGCACATGGGGAGAGACAGCTGCACATGATGAGATATAGCTGCACAGTTTGAGAGATAGCTGCACATGGTGAGAGATAGCTGCACATGGTGAGAGATAGCTGCACATGGGGAGAGATAGCTGCACATGATGAGAGATAGCTGCACATGGGGAGAGATAGCTGCACATGGGGAGAGATAACTGCACATGGTGAGAGATAGCTGCACATGGGGAGAGACAGCTGCACATGGTGAGAGATAGCTGCACATGGGGAGAGATAGCTGCACATGATGAGAGATAGCTGCACATGGTGAGAGATAGCTGCACATGGGGAGAGATAGCTTCACATGGTGAGAGATAGCTGCACATGGGGAGAGATAGCTGCACATGGGGAGAGATAGTTACAACAGTGAGAGACAACTGCACAACTGAATGACAGCTGCACACGTGGTAATTGCACAAGTGAGAGACAGCTGCACATGTGAGAGATAGCTGTATAGGTGAGGGATGGCTGCATAGGTGAGAGATAGCTGCACAATTGAGAGACAGCTGCACAGGTGAGGGATAGCTACAACAGTGAGGGACAGCATCACTTCCCAGCCGAAGGCACTTGTTCAGTTTAAAAATTGGAGTGTTGTAATGAGAGGACATATCAATACCTTTTCTCAACCTATTCTCCCAGTAAGGCTTAGGTCTCATTTGTACATTGTTTGATGCTATCAAAACCATATATATGTCTTTTGATGTTTAATCTTTTAAAGGTTTTTCACAACCATCAGCAGTCTTTGACATTTAAAATACATTCTGCATTACAGTGTATCTTTTTCTCTTTTCTTTGTGTAATTTGTTTCCATTTATTCAGGTAATGCTAACTTAATTGTTCTGATTTCAAATAGATAACCTGCTTCTTATGTAATTTCTATACAAGAAGATAGTATTTTTAACAAACTACATATGATTTTGATAGCATCTAACAATATACAAATGAGACCTAAGCCTTACTGGGAGAATAAGCTGAACAAATGGTTCAAAATTAATTTTGGTAATAGTATAACTCCCAGAAGGTGTTTGGATTTTAACTGGAAAAATTTCCATGGACAAGTGAACACAGAAAATAAAATGATATGTATGGCCAGATGGTATATGTAAACTATGAAAACATACAGCAGAAAACATAGAACACCTATTGTTACTTTGTGGAGAAAATTATAAATGCTGGAATATGATTCAAGGTTTTATATAAAAGATATCCGATGTAAAAATAGGAAGAAATGAAATTTGTCAGGGATCTTAACAGAAGGTCAAGTAGAAGATATAATTAACATCTATTACTAGATGGATAATTTGGAAAAGGAGATGTTTAAACAGATATGAAAAAGAAATATAGATGTAAACAAATTCTCATACTGGATATGTAAATATTTGCTTGAACATTTAGAAGTAGTTTGTAAGAAACCAAAATATTCAGAGAAAATCACAACCTTAAAACTAGAATTTGAACAATATACCAGTAAATCATGATGAGTAAAGAATATCTCTTTTTCAAACAAATATTACATGTATTGTAATATTTCTAATACATTTAAAATGTGTTTAATTGTTATATCATTTATATTTTCCATTATCAATCATATTTGTAAAACATAGAATAAGTTTTTACAGAATATAGTTTTATTCAAAAAGAAAAAAAGTGTTCTGGATATTTGGAAGGTCTATGGGTAATGTGGCAAGAACCCATTGATAGATATTTACCAAACGATATGTGACCAAATCTCTGAAAACATGGTCAGTGTGGATTAGCTGTTGAGAATTCACCATCATTCTATCAATTATAGATATTTAAATCGGAAAGTATACCAGCTGAAAGACCAGAACGTTTGGCTATGTCAGACGGATTTATCATTTTCATATTTTAAAATATTTACATAAAGAATCCACCATAAATCACTTTTACTTTAAAAAATATAAAATAGAATGTCTTACACTTACTCAATTTATCTTACTTAAACCAAAGTCATTTGTCCTATAATATTCTTTAAATTTAAAATATCTGTAAATTAAACAACCTAAAGAAATATAACTTTATATATCAGAATTGAATTCTGTCAATGGTAACAGCTATCATATTTATTATTCTTATGTTTTCCCTCAAACAAAACCATCAGTTTATATTTTTATAAAAATTGTGCAGGTATTCAAGATTTGACATCTACTTTTGATCTGGTCACTAACAGTACAAGATGTGATTTTGATAAAAAGAATGGTGCATCAAACATCTATGTAACAGCCACTGTTTCAAGAAACAACTCCATAAATATTATGTATCAATTTACTTCTAAAATAGAAAGCATTGGAAAAAAGAGTCCAATTGCCACAAATGAATGGTACATTCACTGTAATTAGAACCTTTTACAGTGCCTATACAGAAGGTGATATTTACCTTTGACTCCTTACATAAAGAAGTACTTGTGATGGATCGATCAAGAATCAAATTATGAAGGAAACCTAAATAGTTAATATATGTTTAGAGATTGTTATATTTCGTCAATCTCGGTTTGTATGACCATGGTAAAATATAACATGTCCCTTGAGTGCCAAAATTGACATATAATCTTTAGCTCATCTTCCAATTTGTTATGCCATCTTTTAAAGTAATGGCTTTTGTAAATCAAACTGTAAACTACCATTACATTTATATTGATCTGAACAATTGTTTTGTCTGGGATGAGCAAATTTGGGGAATTCAATCCCCAGATTTCAATCCTACCGATATAAAGCATATTCCAAATATAATGATATTATAACCTTAATCTTAAATATATCTGTCAGACCTTTTAGCATAGAATGGTTTGAAATCAATTTTGTTTTGCCACCTTTTAAAGCTATGGCTTTGGCAAATCAAACTGTAAACTCCCATCACCCTTATATTGATCTGAACAATTGTGTTGTCCAGGATGAGCACATTTCGTAAATTTTCCTGATTTATAAACCTGCCAACTATCCTTGTATCTCAGTGACATCCAATGTTGTGCATGCTTATATATTTCAGGACCATAATGTTGTCTAGCTGCATTTCCTGGATTCCTGGTCGCATTCACCCAAGTGCCATCAAACAAAACTTTGGTTGCAATTTCATTATGTTTCAATGCAACTGTCGTATCAAATGAATCGAATCCCCAGATTTCAATTCTCCAATAAGGTGTTTTTAAGTTAAAGTGTCTTCCAGATGGAATTAAAGAATAACCAGCATCCTGAAATGTTTTTGTTAAGCCTTTTAGCACAGAATGGTTTGAATTTAAAAAAAGTAAATCTCCATCACGTTCCCATGGCAGAACCTTTCCAAACTTTACAGGACCTAATAAGGTGCCATCACATACTTCACAAATTATGCCATGTTTATCACAGGTCTTCATAAAGAATTTAACAACATCTGCATTATCATGTAAACAGCATGGGGGCATTGCCTGACCCACCACCCATCCACATCCTAACCCCAACTCTTTACATGTAAAGGTTATCAAATTAGATAGTCCGAAGCGAAGTTTATTTATTTTCCATCTTTTCGCAAATGGTAACCACAGTGATTTTGTGAATTTACTCAGCTGAGTGGACATTGAACATACTGTCAGGACAGACAACTGATTGAGATGAAATGTGTCCTCCTTGGAGAAAATATTCTTCAAAGATGAATTTTGAATCAACTGCCTCATTAAATTTTAAGTTCTTAAGATGAGCTGTTCTCCCAACAAAAGGTCCAATAATATGTGAACACCAAATGCAATCGCCACTGGAATGATGGTATCCAGCATCATAAATCAGAGTGTAGTTTCTGAATACAGACTGATAACATGCTCTATTCCAATATCCTTCTGGAGACCGAATTGCTCCACCAGCAATTGAAACATTCAAATTTGAGAGTGCCCACACCAATCTTTCCAAACGACAATCCTCATTGAATGTTAGTATATCTTTAGCAAGGAATGTGTATGAAGTGTTCACTTGGGTAATGAGTTGATTCCACACCTTTGCTTCATGAGTTTCCATGACATGTTGTCCTGATCCATTATATTCTTTCCTGGAACTGCTACCAATACATTGACTTTTGGATATTTTTTGGCAAAGCCTTTTATAGTTTCCATGATTGTTGGTTTTTATTTGATGGGATAGTGGACAAAATTAAAGACAGCTGTGATCACATCTTCAAACCTCTTAACGTTAGTACAGTTGGTTAGCACAAAACCTTGATACGTCTACCTTGCTTGCAAGCTGGATCTAAACTATTCCCTTAAGGATTTGTGAATTGTTGAAACGTTCTTCCTTAATTGATCCTTTAGTGTATCTTATTGGTGTATTTTATTGTAAATTTTTGTAAACTGTTGTGTAAACTGTTGACGAAATATAACAATCTCTAAACATATATTAACTATTTAGGTTTCCTTCATAATTTGATTCTTGATCGATCCATCACAAGTACTTCTTTATGTAAGGAGTCAAAGGTAAATAGCACCTTCTGTATAGGCACTGTAAAAGGTTCTAATTACAGTGAATGTACCATTCATTTGTGGCAATTGGACTCTTTTTTCCAATGCTTTCTATTTTAGAAGTAAATTGATACATAATATTTATGGAGTTGTTTCTTGAAACAGTGGCTGTTACATAGATGTTTGATGCACCATTCTTTTTATCAAAATCACATCTTGTACTGTTAGTGACCAGATCAAAAGTAGATGTCAAATCTTGAATACCTGCACAATTTTTATAAAAATATAAACTGATGGTTTTGTTTGAGGGAAAACATAAGAATAATAAATATGATAGCTGTTACCATTTACAGAATTCAATTCTGATATATAAAGTTATATTTCTTTAGGTTGTTTAATTTACAGATATTTTAAATTTAAAGAATATTATAGGACAAATGACTTTGGTTTAAGTAAGATAAATTGAGTAAGTGTAAGACATTCTATTTTATATTTTTTAAAGTAAAAGTGATTTATGGTGGATTCTTTATGTAAATATTTTAAAATATGAAAATGATAAATCCGTCTGACATAGCCAAACGTTCTGGTCTTTCAGCTGGTATACTTTCCGATTTAAATATCTATAATTGATAGAATGATGGTGAATTCTCAACAGCTAATCCACACTGACCATGTTTTCAGAGATTTGGTCACATATCGTTTGGTAAATATCTATCAATGGGACCTAATAAGGTGCCATCACATACTTCACAAATTATGCCATGTTTATCACAGGTCTTCATAAAGAATTTAACAACATCTGCATTATCATGTAAACAGCATGGGGGCATTGCCTGACCCACCACCCATCCACATCCTAACCCCAACTCTTTACATGTAAAGGTTATCAAATTAGATAGTCCGAAGCGAAGTTTATTTATTTTCCATCTTTTCGCAAATGGTAACCACAGTGATTTTGTGAATTTACTCAGCTGAGTGGACATTGAACATACTGTCAGGACAGACAACTGATTGAGATGAAATGTGTCCTCCTTGGAGAAAATATTCTTCAAAGATGAATTTTGAATCAACTGCCTCATTAAATTTTAAGTTCTTAAGATGAGCTGTTCTCCCAACAAAAGGTCCAATAATATGTGAACACCAAATGCAATCGCCACTGGAATGATGGTATCCAGCATCATAAATCAGAGTGTAGTTTCTGAATACAGACTGATAACATGCTCTATTCCAATATCCTTCTGGAGACCGAATTGCTCCACCAGCAATTGAAACATTCAAATTTGATAGTGCCCACACCAATCTTTCCAAACGACAATCCTCATTGAATGTTAGTATATCTTTAGCAAGGAATGTATATGAAGTGTTCACTTGGGTAATGAGTTGATTCCACACCTTTGCTTCATGAGTTTCCATGACATGTTGTCCTGATCCATTATATTCTTTCCTGGAACTGCTACCAATACATTGACTTTTGGATATTTTTTGGCAAAGCCTTTTATAGTTTCCATGATTGTTGGTTTATATTTGATGGGATAGTGGACAAAATTAAAGACAGCTGTGATCACATCTTCAAACCTCTTAACATTAGTACAGTTGGTTAGCACAAAACCTTGATACCTTTTTGTTCCTTTGTGCAACTCTGGACAGACATCCAAGAGAGTGGAATCGTTATTTTTCTTGGTATTACCACTTTCCGATATGTCTAAAGTGGAGATATTTTGAATTTTAGATGAATCTATCAAAAGTTTAATCATATCCTGTAGATTTACTTGTGCTACTTTTAATTCCTTATCCGTTATGTTGAATTGGCTGATGTTTGGTTTACCTTGAAGTCTTCCAATAAGCTTTTGCAGCAGATGCAAATTAGAAACAAATATTGTGGACTGCTTGTCATGATGAAGTTTTTGTAATATTGGATTCAATCTGTCTATTTTTTTCACAAGCAAAGTAGATGCAGTACAGTTTGTAGTACTCATCACTTTATGATTAAAGTTAACAACTGGCAAGATATGATAAAAACATGCTACTGTCAGCAGTGATAAAGTTAGAATTAAACACAAAATGCCTCCTTTTCGTCTTGATTCCATGGTATATATTCGATGATATGGATGTGATCAATTCTCATATAATTTCTCGTTTCCTTAAAATATAATGTTACCCATGAATGGAGAGTATCCGTCGTTGGGGGGACATGGACGGGGGATCGATACTCTACTCTGACCCTACCGTACTGTACTGTACTGTACTCGCTGGCTGTGAGGCGGGGCACGGAACCTAGCAACCCTATCTACCCATATGAAGGTGTGAGGTAATAAGGACTGCAGACACAGGATATACACTGCACAATAGTTACCTTTTATTCGGTGCTGTGAATCTTCCTTGTCTGGCTAGGCCGGCATGGCAATGAGCGAGGCATATGAACTACTGCATGATACTTATAGAGTCCTAACAATACACAAAACACCCAAGTCTATGCAGTTACGACACTGAGAGTCGTGGATCTTCCGTGGCAAGTGGTCGCTGTAGCTAGGCGTCTTCGGTCTCCAAGTTCTACTCTCCGAGGATCCAATGGTTGCAGGCCTTTTTAAAGGATCACTCTGCGTCATGTGTGGAGCTTGCCTGCGTGGCTTCCTTACGCGACACCGAATGGACTTGTCTTGCCTGCGTGGCTGGCATGGGCTCGTCTGCCTGCACGTGATCTCTCAGTGTGGTGGTTAAGGCGATGCATCAACCTGCACGCAACACACAATCTCTGTACATGACGTTCTGCCAGAGATCGCGATTGTCCATGATTGTCTATATATTCTCAAGAGTCTCTGGATGTACAATCCATATCCTACAATAATACATGAAATTACACTCTAATTGCCATTAAAATAGAATTGATCATTTGACTGTAAAATATCCAAGATAAGCAAGTTATAGAAAAAAATTCTGCTATATACTCAGTACTGCAGCAAATGCAAATTGATTTTCAGAGCATGACTGGCTAATTGGTAGAGCATGACTGGTATGGCATGGCTAGAATATTCCCTGTATATGGTTGGCCTATCAAGGTCACAGGAGGCAGTTACCCAACATGAAAAATAAAACTTGTCACCTCCATTTCCAACTAATGTAGTGAATGTGGGATGGCAAAGGTATTATAGGCAGAAGGGAGATGTAGTCATTACATGTCTTTACCTTAAGCCAAAATACCTGACAATAAGAGGAAAACCTCAGGTCAGGGTACCAGCAATAGACACTGTGCCAAAATCCATATAAACAAAGATATACTCTATCTATTTAAGCCCGCTGAAACTTCATGTTTCAGATATACAGATGTAAACTACATATCAGTAACCACAAGACTAAACTGGCAGGGTAAAGCATCCTGAACTTTATCATCATATTTAGCTTTGCTAGAATTCAACAGTTCACTCCTGATTATGTATGCAGTGTAATGAGTACACTTTCATATACACCTTTACTTCTGGTGAAATATGACAAGAATAAACATTTGTGTAATGTGTAAGTATACTCCTGTTTATCAACTTTGTGTGTAAACATTTCTATACTTTTTAAGTTTACTTGGTTGGGAATGACATAAGTTAACATTCATATGCAGCATATGTTTAACACTGTTTATGCACTGTATACATATACATCTCTAAACTTAATATGTTTGCCTCTGATTAGGTGTGATATTGGAAACCTCTGTATACTGTATACGTTTAGTCTTGTTTATGAACTGTGAATGTAAACATTTTTATACTTTCTAAGTTTATTTGTGGATATATATGATATAAGTAAACCTACATATACTGTCAGTTTACTTGTACTGTAAATAATTGAAGCATGCTATACACGTTGCTACTCCTTAAAATTTGAAATGGTGAACCAGTGGGGGATTGTTATCTGGTAATAATTAAGGAAAGTGTTTCCTGCTACAAACCCCTTGTGTAAACATGAATTTTATAACATCCTTCATGCTTTCAACAGAATTATACAATGCAGAAATATTGTACATCACTATCAATAGCCTGCATCAATAGTGGCTCCCATATTACCCATTATCAGAACCATATCTCAATTAGAATTTTTACAGAAAAGTCAACCTTCATATTTCCATGAGCCTGATGTTTTGTAGATATTTTCAGTTTGTTTAGATACTGATAAAACTTTTCAGAGTGAAAAATATTCACTGCAAGCCAAAATATTAGCAAATCTTGGAAAGTAAATGACAAGAAAGGGTAAAATGTCTAAATCGCGCCGGAAGTTTTTTTTACACTTTTATGGTACTATTTAACATTCAGATCTCTTAGATATCTCTTATTTTATGATTGTTTTGTTGTTGAGATACTGATATGACTTTTCCGAGTGAAAAAATGTTCACTGCAAACCAGGATATTTGCAAATCTTGGATAGTAAGTGAAAAGAAACAGTATAAAATGTCTAAATCGCGCCTGACGTTTTTATGCTTTTATGGTACTATATAAAATTCAGATCTCTTAGATATCTCTTGTTTCAGGATTGATATGTTGTTTAGATACTGATAGGACTTTAAAGAGTGAAAAGATGTTCACTACAAGCCAAGATATTAGCAAATCTTGGATAGTAAGTGAAAAAAAATTATAAAATGTCTAAATCACGCCTGATTATAAAGATCAGATTGACCTGGGCACCCATTAGTTTCAGAGAGGATAAAAGTTTAGATCTCCATTCACATATATTTATTTTATGAAGGAAGCTATTCAGTAATTTCAGAGAGCAGTCAAAGTTAAAATTATAGACCAAAACTTTCTAAAAGATGTCTGCTGGTAGTTTTGGAGAAGATTTTTAAACATAGTTTTAGTACATAACAGATATGAAGTGTTTTTTATTCACTTCTGATGGTTGTGATGTGGCATGTTCACAAATTTTGAATTCAATGTCAATGTGTCAAGGCTAAAGGTCACATGACTAAAATTGTATGACGAGGCACAGCTTTGACATAAGACATTTCTGCATACCAAGTTTCAATTTCCTCTAATGAGTGGTTGCTGAGATATGCTCAGTACAAAATTTGTGACATCAAGGTCACTGCACTAAGGTCAATGGTGACATCACTAAGATTTGAAGGAATCTGAATCTTCACCTCTATATCTACCTCTATATAAAATATGAAAGATATAGTACTGGTAGTTTTGGAGAAGAAATTTTTTAAAGAAATGTTGACAGACGGACAGACAGACTTTTCCCCCACTCCTAAAGCTCTGCGAGCTAAAGTCTCAGCAGAGCTAAAAATGTTAGTAGTTCAAATTGAGCATCTCAAATTAGAGGTACTCAATTGTTAATGGTTTTTACGTACTTTTAATTTGGTAGTATCGATATATTAATTAATACATATAAAGAACAAGGAAATTGACAATGATATATATTATGTACAACATTTTATTTCTGACATTAATCATTCTAAAATTCCAAAGCCTTTGAGAGGGCACTTTTATGCATTCATGTCAATAAAAAATCAATTTCCATTTGAAATCTAAATTTAAAATCGGAATAGTACAATAGTCAGGTTATTATTCAATACACATAATTTCATTTAATCTATCAATATTTAAGTCACAAATGCAAATATATAACAAATGTATTATTTTTTGCTGTTACTATATGCTCAACATTACACATTTCCACATATATACATTTTTTTCATGAATTACTAAAATATTTCAAATATTTACATGCAGAATAAGATTGATTTAAAAAATAAATTGGCTCACATTACATAAATAGATTAACAAGCCCATCTTCCCATTAAATGTATTTAAAACAAAACATTTTATCTTTTAGTTATGTTGAATTCAGAGGGTACCTTTCAGAAATGACTAGTTTTGAACGTGAGGTTTCCACCAATGACAATCTTTTAAAGGATCATGATTTAACATTTTTTTGGGGTCTTTGTGACAGAGGCATATTATTCATGATGTGTTTCCTTTTGGCAGCCATTTCCAGCCTGAGAAGAAGCCGTTGAAGCCTCATCTCTGCACGCCTGAGCTCTGGCTGATCACCTTCACCAGACGGCACCTTCGACTGATCACTGACACCAGGGGGCACCTTCCACTGATTTCTGACACCAGAGGGCAGCTGTTTCTGAACATAGGCTTCAGGGTCCAGTTCATTCTGCTCATGTGTAACTTTTAATTGTTCCTGTAGCTGGCAAAGTTGATTTTGTGCATCAATAATGTCTCCTTCATTGAATGCTATCTGCTCTGATAAAGTTTTCTTTTTTCTCTACAAAATAAATCATATCCTTTTTACTGTCACAAGTTTTATCTTTATATATGAAAATACTGGTCAGAGACTGCAGATCTCTCTACTTATAACAACAGGGGAGGGAATAGAAATTTAGAACTTTAATGCATCAATGGTTTGGAAATGTAATCTTTTTTTGTTGTCATCTAGCATTCCCACAAGATTTTCAGTGGTGTTCAGAAGAAGTCTGTTTGTGCACTTTCCTGGGTAATCCCATTTGCATGTTTAAATATTTTAAACATAGGCCAATGGCCTCAGAGCTATGCTGATCATTGTTATTTTGTAATGTTTGTGAACATTTTCTGGAAATTGCTTAAAAAATTATCATCTAAATCCTTTCCCACCTGAGCAGATGGTAATTTCGACCAATATAAATTTAGTTCAACTTGTAATCTCGATTCTTATTGGTTAATATTTGCATAACATAAGTTATTCAAAATGGCAGCCTTATTGACAATTCCTGAAAAATCAAAATTGCCAAAAATCTGAGCCTAATGGAAAATAGATAGAATTGGTCCCCTGAACGTATTTCTAACAGCTAAGAACCCAGTAGATTCAGAGGAGAAAATAAAAGCTGACCAACAGAATGACAGAAAATTATGCGTAAAATCAAGCGTAAAATACATAGTGTTCTTTTAAGACAACCGGAAATGCAATTTATTTATGGCAGCAGGGGAGCAATGGTAATGGTAGCCCAAAGATTTCTGATCTGCACTTATTTCGTCTCTTAATACATCCCCATTCTTTGCTAAAATCGTTAAACTTAAAGCAAGTAACAGTTAAGGGAGGCATTTTTTACCTGAGCATGTCAAGTAAAACATGGGTTGATAGCTCTGCTGACTTAAATGGAAACAAATGAGCTGTGTAATTTTCTGTTGCTTTTCACCCATTTATAGGATATGCACAGTAATCGTGCACCTCTTAAGAAACATTGGGTGCTTCAGACTTTCATGGTTGCCATGGCAACATAACTTGACTAATCACAGGCAGATCAGGGGGGACCCCAGGAGTGCATGCATACAATATCTAAGCTAAATGCAAGCGGATTGACTAGCATTAAAAACATAGGCATCAGAGATGCATCAACCATCAGCCCTGGTTACTTATTGCACAACATGCGCTCCACACAATATTTGTGAACAAAACGTCACTGCACCAAGGTAAATTGATGCAGGGGTAAAAAAAACCATAAAATCTACTTCCTTTGATAGCTTATGTGTGTCAAGTATCATGAAACTGTCATAATTTACTCTAGAATTATTGAGATGATGGGCCGGTGACCTTGAAAAGCAGGTTAAGGTCACCGTCCATCAAACTCATCTGGAGTCTTCACCAGATGCTTACATGTGTCAATTTTCATGAAGCTGCCATTATTTGTTCTCGAGTTATTGCAATGACGTAGATTTGACATAATTGTCCCTGTGACCTTGAAAAGTAGGTGAAGGTCATGTTCCATCAAGAGAAGTCGGAGGTCTCCACCAGATGCTTATGTGTTTCAAGTCTCATAAAGCTGCCATCATTTGTTCTCGAGTTATCGCGATGACAAGGATGATTTCACATAATTGTCCCTGTGACCTTATGTGTGTCAAATCTCATAAAGCTGCCATCATTTGTTCGAGTTATTGTGATTTCACATAATTGTCCCGGTGACCTTGAAAAGTAGGTGAAGGTCATGTTTCATAGAAAAAATTCTGAGGTCTTCACCAGATGTTTATGTGTGTGAAATCTCATAACGTTGCCATCATTCGTTCTTGAGTTATTGCGATTCTTGGGATTTCACATAATTGTCCCGGTGACATTGAAAAGTAGGTGAAGGTCATGTTTCATAGAAAAAATTCTGAGGTCTTCACCAGATGTTTATGTGTGTGAAATCTCATAAAGCTGCCACACACAATTGTCCCTGTGACCTTGAAAAATAGGTCAAGGTCGCCATCCACCAAACAAGTCTGAGGTTTTCACCAAATGCTTATGTGTGTCAAGTTTCATGAAGCTGCCATCATTTGTTCTCGAGTTATCGCGATGACAAGGATGATTTCACATAATTGTCCCTGTGACCTTGAAAAGTAGGTGAAGGTCATGTATCATAGAAAGAAATATTAGGTCTTCACCAGATGCTTATGTGTGTCAATTCTCATAAAGCTGCCATCATTCGTTCTTGAGTTATTGCGATTCTTGGGATTTCACATAATTGTCCCTGTGACCTTGAAAAATAGGTCAAGGTCGCCGTCCATCGAACTCGTCCAAGGTTTTCACCAGATGCTTATGTGTGTCAAGTTTCATGAAGCTGCCATCATTAGTTCTTGAGTTATCGCGATGACAAGGATGTTCGCTACAGAAAGACATACAGACACGCCACGAGTACTGCAATACCCTCAGCCTGATTACATCAGGGGCTGAGGGTGAAAAAACAGGTTGCTTATGCCTCAGTCACATTTAGCACCAGGCGCCAGCCGGGAAATAACAATTGGCCGACTTCACAGGGTCAGGAGTTTATCAGCAACAATCTGAGAGATGCTGTAGCTGTGGTCACATTATTTAAGGGCACCACACGGCACATGCAAGATTGAATGGCGCAGACGTCTGTAGGATATCTTAAAGACGTCTAGATCATTGACAGACGTCTGTAGGATATCCTAAAGACATCTAGATCATTTGATAGACGTCTGAAGGACATCCTAAAGACGTGATATCATAGGGACCCCGTTGGATCATCTGACGATGGCCTGTGAACACATGCAATAAAAAAAATCCTATTTTTCACCGCACGATGCCACCGGCAGCCCTAAGATAATGTGCCAATGTGCCTGCAGGACACTGCCAGGGCCCTGCTGTGTACTTTAAGATAATATTTGGTGATAAGACATCAGGGAAAAGCCCGCAACTTTTACGTTGCAGATAAAAGTTCTCAAAGACCCATACAACGTCTTAAAGATGCCCAATTGTGGCCGATGATCTCCCAGTGCCCTCACGGCAATCTGAACTGCCGGGCGATTTTGTAAAAAATACCCATCGGCCGGGCATCTTTACTGAAATCGGCGCAAATGTGACTGAGGTATAAATCGGGCAATAAAGTCATCAGTTAATGAATTCATTACCTCAAATTAGTTACTGAGCATTGCTTCTAAGGTCCTAAAAGTTATGTGATGCATGTAATTATTTCAGACTGATAAGACAATACCATAACCAAACCTCCTGTGACCCCCACCACAAGGTCAATGTGATTACACACTCAGAAAGGCCCTATACAATTGATATAGCTTCTGCAATCAGTTGAGTTGACCAGTTTGAGTAATATGTGTTGTGAAGTGTGACAAATACCCCACCACCACTAAATAAAGAAAATATATACACTTAATATCAATCACCAGCTGCAAAACTGAGTCAAAACTGTTTAAACAGGTTTAATTTGGTTGTTTAAATTTCAATTTGGACAGTTTTTGCAGCTGGCAACTATCAACTCCACAAGAGCTCTATCAACTCCATGAGAGCTCTATCAACTCCACCAAACTTTTCTTTGGTTGAAATAGAAGAGACCCTGCATGTTCCACAAACCCCTCCAGATCATCTATCTGGGTTTTGCCCCTTGGTGATTGGAGAACACTAGCACAACTATTAGCACAAATTGCCATAGTATGATATTTTGCATGCTAATCTTGAAAAGGTCCAATATAATAAGTAAAAGAACACTGTATTACCTGAATGTTTTCTACTTGTTTCAAGTGCATTTCCGATGATTGCTTAGCCTCTTGTTCAAATTTGCTACAATATTAAATAAAACAGAAAAAAATCAATATTTGAGATATCTTTAATTTTTTTTTTCTGTACGGTGACCAAATTGGTACCACACTTCCACAGAAAAATCTACAGTACTCATGTCTTTTTTATTGATATTTGTTCATGGTCCACAGTATCACGAGCATTTTGTCTGCATTAACATGATGACCTGATACTTTTGGTTTCCTCATACTAACCTGGTGCGTTCCTCCAGTGACTGCTCAGTTTGACTGCAGAGGAGTTGCTGTTTGGTCAGGTCAGACTCAGCCTTCACTAAGTGGGCCTGTTTCGTCTGACATAGATGTTTCACTTCTGCTTCACTCTCTGCCAAACTCTTAACCTCATCAAGGGCATACATCTTCTTACCCGTGGCTTCCTCAAGGCTGTGATATACTCCTTCAATCTGGTTTGACTGTAATGAATAATTAATTACTGATAATAATGACTATAATCATTCTGCTGTAAATTAAAAGTGCCCGACATGAAATTCAGGCCTATTTCTCTATTCAGAATCTTTGTTTATTGAAGGCATCAATATTGTCCTTATTCCTACAAAAAAAGTGATAAATATCTTTCCATCCTTGAAAATCCTAACATTTGAATAGGTGAAGACTGACTTCAGAATAATATCATCCAGTTCTGAGACTTGTTTTCATCTATATCAGAGGCTTATCATGTGTTTATAAAGTTTATGAAAATCATATGACTTACAAAGTGTTCGTTTGTGAAATTCATTAGACTTGCAATATGTTGGGTATCATCTACACCAGAGTCTTACTAAGAGTTGTTTTTTTGTGATCTATACTTGACTTACCATGTGTTTGCTTCTGATTTACACCAGATACTTACAATGTGGATTCAAGTCGTGGCACAGTTGGTTAGAGCAGTTGCAAGCTTATTAGCAGTACCTCTGTGATGATCCAAAGATCATCATGGATTTGATTCAATAATGTTGAAAGTGACATAAAACCCCAGGCAAACAAACAAGTAAAGCAGCTTACCATGTGTTTGATATCAGTGTCGACCTTGGTTGCCTGTGCCAGTAGATGCTCTTTATAATGCTGCAGATGCTGGATGTTAGCCTCCAGTTTACGCTGCCCCTCCTTAACAATAAACAGACGACAATCACATATTTTGATATTATGACATTCCTATAGTTTGTCAACTATTGCAAGATCTCCACATACATGTTAAGTAATGGCTAAGGCCTAATTCGTACATAATTTTCAAACTCAAGGTTCCATATTATTCTACTTGTTACTACTCTCAGGAATGTTCTTGTATGCCAAAAGTCCCCTGCCATTGAATGTGTGGTAGAACAAGATTTTCAGTAAAGTAGTTACCATGGCAACAGAAATTGTCCAATCACAGCCATTATCGAAATCGTCCATGATATTGAAATATACAATGTGCCTGTGCAATATGAAAACAATCCAAGTAACCTCTAGGACTTTATTGTGATAAAATTTCTGTATGTGTGGACGAACTAACAGACAGACTGTACCCAAATCTAAGTCCCATCAAGGTGGGGGACAAAAATAACCTTATTTCTTATCACATGCTGGTCAGTTAGGAAAGTAGTTACGAAATGAAAAAGAAAGTTTTTCAGTTTTACTTCTAAAGATAATTTAAGGTTAAGGTCATTTATACTTGTACCATAGAATGTTATCTTATTTCTATATTCACCAACAAAGATTATGCAATTTGCACTTGCACCAAATAAATGATATTTCAATTGTGCTTGAATATAGACTGTGCTTACCCCATCATAAAATGTCATGTTATTAATAATTACCTTCAAGGTTTTGCATTTTGAAATATTATCTTGATGACGTAAAAAGGCAATATCTTCCTCCCTCATAGCACCTGCATGAATAGAAAATATATGCAACCCATTCACTAAACCTTGCAATCTTGGAAGTGATTTGCACATTTTCATAACAACATGTACAGTTCTAAACAACTTGCAGGGACTACTTGCATGACCTACTTGCAGGAACTACATGCAGGAACTACTTGCAGCCCAGGGACTACACGCAGGAACTACTTGCAGGGACTACTTGCACAGACTATATGCAGGGATTACTTGCAGAAACTACTTGCAGGCACTACATGCAGGAACTGCTTGCAGGCACTACATGCAGTCCTGAACTACTTGTAGGAACAAATTGTAGGTGCTACTTTGGTAAATATATTGAAAGATTAGATACCTGTGAGAGCAGCTTGTCTTGCTGATTTATCTTTACCATCCTGTTCTATATCTCCAGCCTCTACAGTGTGACCCTGAACCATCTGGGATTTCACATCTCTTCCGGCCTCAGCAGTCTTGTCTTCCACTTGGGCATCATTTCCAACTTGCTTTAACACCTGACTTTCTTTACCAATGGATTTGGTTAGTTCAAAACTTTCATTCGACAGATTGTCAAAGTTCAATTTACAAATCAGATGACTGTCCTGACATGTTTTCTGTTGATCATCCTGGATCTCTTCACACCCATCAGCTTCCGTTCTCTCAGCACTTTCCTTCTCATTGTCTCCGGCCTCTTTCTCACATGTCAAATGACACACAGCTCCATCTGGTGTCCTTGCCAACTGGTGCTTACCAGTGGGAATCACATTTTGAACTGCCACTTCCTCTTCATATCCAGAACAACATTCAATCTGATTAACTATTTCTGTTAGCTTTTTCTTTTCCGTGGCATACCTGCCACATTTTTCATCAATGGTTTTTCGTAACACTATCTGGGGCGGAGTTCTAGCCAATTGAAATTTGCCAACTGGTGGTTCAGCTGGAAATTCAACCTGCTGCTTGGTAGATGGCTCAACTTGCGGCTTGGCATATGGCTCAATTTGAGACTTGACTGCCATCCTAGTGTGCTCCTTCTCGAATACATCTTTCCTTGACAACTGATCATTCACAGCCAGTATCTTGCTAAATGGTAGTCGATTAGACTTGCCTGCCTGATTACCAACTTTTCTTATTTTTTCCAAAACCTCAGATGATTTTACAGTCACCCTGGACTTGTTGATGACATCCGGGGTTAAAGCTAGTTCATCTCCCTGTGGCGGAGTCCGTGGTATTTCTTTTCCACGCAGCACAGACCCTGGGGGAAGTGGTGTGCCCTGAAAGTCCAAAACAAAGAATACCATGACCAGACACACAGCAGTTTCACCTCTTGCCTGTCTAGTTGTAAACAGAGAACAAAGTTATATCCCCATTACAATTTATGGCAAGTCTTTTTTCAAGGAGTTATGACTGACCACTACAGACCATCACAATAATCTTGCTGTGTATAAATGTCATGTTCTTAAACCGGTATTCCACCTTTTGCTTGCAATTCTCAAACTAATCAATTCCATTTGGCAAAATCATTTGTGCTATGGGTGAAAAGATAAGTTTTATTTTTGGAAGAAAGTTATTACTCATGTAAAGTTGACAAATTTAGGAAAACTTACATTCAAAAGTTTAACTTTTGCTGAGAATGGAGAGCTGGTCAAATCTGTTAGAGACTTCGGCGTCTGAAAATAAATTTGAATACTACACTTACTGAACTGACGAGAACAAAATGACTTTAACTCATACACTTTAATTTGCTTTGTGATTTTACATTTTAGATGGCCCAAACAGGAAGGGCAACTTCCCCCATCCACTCCAAAACTTAGTAATATATGAATAATATAGGTTTTAGCAGAACTCAGCAAATCTTAAACTTCAAGACAGGGTACCTGGGTCAGTATTTGAACTTATTTGGTTACATTCTTGACTGTTACCATCCATTTTGAAACTTGTTTATGCTGTGAGGGTCCCTTGAGGGAGGGGGCTGTATCTTCATGTGTAACCAATTACCGTATTATCCCTAAAAGCCACCCTCTACCTAATTACTGCCCCCCCCCCTCCTGTCAGCAGACCAGGCCTTGGTGGCTGGGGTAGTGGAGCTGCAGACTTACAATCCCACAGGGGTTGGCTATCTCAGTAATTATATATAAACAGTGCTCACAACTTCACTTGCAATACTCATGCAAACATTTCAAAGAAAACACACACCCCTTGTAATGTTTGCCACAAACACCTGTTTAATATTTCTCAATTTCACATGATATTACACTGTAAACAATGCATCAATGTGTAAGGTCTGACACCTGAATGCTAAGTAAGGGTCACAGTATGGTGCCCAGTAGCACACCCCAGACTCTTGTAACTTAATTGGTTAATTACCCTATAGGTATGTGATCAAGTGAGGGAACTTCAGAGCTCAACATTGAATATAAGAGATTGTCATTTTCAATAATTGTCATTTTCAATAATTGTCATTTTCAATAATCATGTTATTGTCATTTTCAATAAAATGCTCAGTTGTTTTGTATCTGGACTGACATATTCATTTTTATAAGTTCATCTAAAATATATTGAATACTACTGTGCTATACTATTATTTTTACCATCAAACTATTCTTCAAGTGCAACAAGGTGAGGCCATTTAGTTACTAAGCATCTATTATGAATCTGAAAATCAGTCAATTTTTAAGCCTGGTCTTGGCATGCCTGCCAGTCACATGTTAGTGGCTCCCCCAGAGGCAATGTTTCCATCCCCGAGGTGGTGGCAATTAGGGATAAGACGGCAGATGTTTGGCTCCCACTGAGAAGAAGATGAGAAATTACAATATATAAAAAATAAACTAAATTAATTTAAAAACTAAATAAAAAATACTAATTAAAACTAAACTAAATTAAAAACTAAACTAAATTAAAAACTAAATTAAATTAAAACTAAAAAATAACTAAAATGAATTAATTGCTAAAAATGCAATCAAAAACTAGATGTGTAACAATGGTGATAATATGAGAATGAGAATCGCTCTCAACTACAAATTGTTACCATGCTCTGTTTTTGGTATAACACTGTCTTGGAAGGTCACTATGCAAAATAGTACAAAAGAAATATTTCATATAATTATAGAAATATCTACCTTTGTGTTTTCCTTTTCACAATGTTGGGTTTTCTGCACAGATAACAGCTTTGTGGTTTTCTTCCCAGTCTAAAACAAAAAATCTCTTCACACTTCAGACTAATACATACAGAATTTCTTAATAACCAACAATATTCAGAATGGTGATATTTATATTCAGGTTTGACAATTAAAATATTTTCAAAGTATTTCATAGATAATTCAGAATTTGTTCATAATTTGATCATAAACAGTTGTTCTTTCCAATGTAATTAATTTATTTGTAGATAGTTTAGTAAGCATGTCAGAGTGGCCTCTGTTTAAATTCAAATCAGTTGAATATAAAGGCCAAAATAAAAACTGGAATTTACCCTAGACCCCTCCATATAATAGCACTGGCCACAAGCTCTTTTTGCGGTCAGAGCCAGTATGGCCTGTATGGGCCAATGCTTCAGATTCTACTTGACCATTGGGCCATTAGCCAATAAAAGATAAATATTCTAGCTCAAATCTTATCAATCACATGAACAAAAAACATCAAACTTCTGAATTTGCAACCAAACTTCTATTTGGTCTTGCACAAACATGACAAGCTCATGCAGTACATCATTTAATGGTCACATCTTGGTTTAATATCAATGGAGTTGTGATGCATAAGATCAAAGTTTCAATGTGTGTTATCGCCAATCCATTGTGTAAAATCAGAGACATTTAATACAGAGATTGGAAACAAGCTGAAGTTCTGCATTATCGCTCAGGCGAACCAATCTCGCTAAATACCAAATGTAGCCCTATAACAAGGACCCAGGTACCACGCTGACACCTAGTGGCAGACCTGCTGTTTCCAATCTCTGTTTAAATATCTCTGGTAAATGTACTCTTGTTTAGGGATGGGCCCAGCCTAATGATTTTACGGTATGATTGGATACCTGATAAATGATATGATTAAAGCTGCTGTCCCACGCAAATTATTAATTTTGAAGTCGAAATTTGTTTTGCATTATTGTCAATATATCCAATAATTCTTTCCATGATAAGTATAAGAAAATTTAGAAAAATCTGTGTTATTAGTCTCAACAGCATCTTTTTCCCACCATTTGGGCTGACAGAAACAAAATCTGTGCATGCAGAGATGGACCTTCCATTTTCAAATATGGAAATCGTTTGAGTCTTTGTACAGTTTGTTGGGTTCAGAAAATATTTTTGAATAATTAAGACAATTAAACAAAATATCCTATGAATATCCTTATGAAAATAATACTATGAGTGCTGCATACACATCTGGTTAGCTAACCAATCATGGCAGTCAAGACAATAGTGGATGACAATGGCAAATATTTTGACCAATCAGTAAGCAGCTAACAAATGATTATCTTTAGGGGCTTGTGAGGGAATAGCCTATTTAATTGAAAACATTTAAACTTTCACCATTATATTCCTAAAAACCTATTTATTATGAAACAATAAATATGTCTGAATAATTTCCACATCAAAAATAGCTCCCTGCACTGGCGGTAGCCCACATCAGATTAAAGAGAAACTATTCCATTGTTTCAAACAATTGGTTGCTATGTGCGCACAAGACTCTGTCATTACTCCATTCATTATACTCACATTAATGCACAACTGAAAAAAGTCACAAAATAGACATATCTACATAAATTTGTATAAAATTTAAATATATTACTGGTAGATCTGCAGAAGAAGATTTTTGAAGAAAATGTTGACAGATGGACAAACATTTTCCCCACTCTTCAAAGAAGTCAGCGGAGCTGAAAGGTAACAGCATCCCGGTAAAACATGTGATAAGTGATTCAATGGTGTTTTATTTTCCTTATTCAATAGTCTATTCTAAGTTATTTGCTTTGATTGTGATTGCCTGAGCCATTCTAGAAATTGCTGACCCAATTTCCTGTACTTTCTATCTGTGACAACAATATCAAAATCCATGTATCATTCAAAATCAAGCCCATAACTTATCGAGGAAATACGTACCTTATCAGTCCTAGGAGTATTAACTGGACTAAGAGGTTTCTGTCTGATGTCTCGAAAGGCCTCCCTTTTAAGCTGGTAATTGAAATGGAAATACAAAAAAATCTGTAGAAAGAGATCTGTGACAACAATATCAAAATCTATGTATCATTCAAAATCAAGCCCAAAACTTATCGAGGAAATACATACCTTATCAGTCCTAGGAGTATTAACTGGACTAAGAGGTTTCTGTCTGATGTCTCGAAAGGCCTCCCTTTTAAGCTGGTAATTGAAATGGAAATACAAATAAATCTGTAGAAAGAGATCTGTGACAACAATATCAAAATCTATGTATCATTCAAAATC
This sequence comes from Amphiduros pacificus, assembly GCA_949316495.1. Classification (NCBI taxonomy): domain Eukaryota; kingdom Metazoa; phylum Annelida; class Polychaeta; order Phyllodocida; family Hesionidae; genus Amphiduros; species Amphiduros pacificus. Next base: position 30,265,012 of record OX439007.1, on the reverse strand, counting down.
AAGCCCAAAACTTATCAAGGAAATACGTACCTTATCAGTCCTAGGAGTATTAACTGGACTAAGAGGTTTCTGTCTGATATCTCGAAAGGCCTCCCTTTTAAGCTGGTAATTGAAATGGAAATACAAATAATTCTGTAGAAAGAGATTGTGAAAGAATTGACATGGTTCACACAGACAGGCACAATGCAATGATACTTTTTTCTGTTGTTATAATTAAGCATTTTCTGGAGACACAAGTGCAGGGGGGCACTTGAAATTTTACTTTACCTCAGTTTTCCCCATTTTTGCTGGAGTGCCCATCTGTTTTGCTTTTTTTGTTGCGTGTGTGTTGAGCTTGTCCTTGGCAAGAATGTGACGTGCATGTCTGGCAAGTCTTGTTCCATATTTAGTCCGCAGCTTGCCAATCACTGCATGTAAGGTACGAGTGACCTTGGGATTGCTGCCAATCAGATCATCGCTATGTGGGAGCAAGTATCCTACATCCAACAGCCGCAAGTACCTGCGATATGGAAAATATGGCAGCTGAAACGGCAATCAAAAACACAAGATTGTTGCACACACCTTGTCATTCTGTGACATCAGCATCAAATCGGTTTTCCAATGCAGAATATAAATGATGCCACATCCACTTTTTAGTGATGTCATTACATATAAAATATATCAAAGTATGCAACATTATTTTGGGCCCATAATGTGAAAATGTAATACACAACCAGTGGGGTGTCCACATGTTTCTTTGAACCATACAATTTCTCAGACCTCTATGATAAATTATCAGATAATTTATACCACCTTCCTGCTCACTTTCATTGTGAAATTTGTTGATTTCTCTCATTAGCCATTCCTCCTTTGAATGGATTAAGCACCAATTTTGAAAAAATCGTTTAAAATTCACATATTGATCATAAATGTAATTGATTTTCATGTCTATTTTCCTTTTTATTGATGCATCCCCATGTTTGCCTGTTAATTCTATTTTAACAAAACCCTAATTTATTGCCCCTTTATTAAAGCACACTTCTTTCTTGGCTTCATTTTCATATACACGTGTTCTCATAGAGGCACTGAAAGGTAAAATTACATCATTAGAGTATGGCAATATGCTTTGGATAGTGCCAGAATGACGTCATACAGTGATAACCTACTTTGAGCCTCAATTGAGGTCAAACAAAGTCCACGCTACCTGTGTTTACCCATCACGTGCAGCTTATGGCTGAGACAGATCTCTTATAACAACTTATCTTTTTATTATTATGTCTTATGACAACTTATCTTTTCATTCTATTATAATTTCTATCATGATGTTCATATATATGTGGCTAAGCCTTCAATACAACAAATTGTAGAATTGATGCTTAATACTTCTGGTGTACTTTGTTTTTTAAATGGGTTTTCCAATGCAGCCCACGAAGCACTGAGGAAGACTCTTCGAGCAAGGAAATCTGCATTTGACTACTCGCAAGGGACAAGTTTTTCATCGCTACCAATAACTGCCAATTGCAGCGGCTAAGCTGGAGAAGACCCTTGTAGCCGCTGCCAGTCACAGTCTACTTCATCGGAAGCATAAGTAGTTCTCAGGATTCTCTTTGTTTAACTTTAAGGCTGTGTTTCCATGTGTGCAGTCCGTAATGCAGCGTGCCATGCAGTGCGTCATGTAGCACGTCAATTTTTTCGCACACCATACTGAATAATGCAGGTGTTTCCATGTATGCGTATTGCTGTCCGTAATGACGTCCATAAGCAAATTGAGGCATAGCCTTTCGCATAGGGTAGCGAATGAAAATCTGACACATAGAGTGACGCATAGGTTTCCCACAGGTTGCAAGTCTAATTTTGGCACCAAATTAGAAGTTTGACCATGAAAACATCACATAACTGCATGACGCACTGCATACGCCGATTGCCGATTTCCATGTTGCTTTTTTTCCCCATTGAAAAGTACACACCGGAACTGTCCAACATTAGTCACCGGCACCAGAACTGTACAACTCCACTATATTTAATCATTGGTCGGAGAGATTGGCAGGGGGCCTATTGCGCACTACATGACAGACTGCACATATGCCATAGGCCGATTGCGGGTTGCCATAATGCCCCATTGTAAACAACACACTGGAACTGCACAATTGTAATCGGAAGTGCACAAAAAACTCTCTAAAATCTAATCATTAAAAAAAACAAGATGGAAACCCGCAATCGCACTATATAGGCCGATTGCCGATCTCCATGTTTTTTTTTTTTCCCCATTGAAAAGTACACACCGGAACTGTACAACTTTACCGGAACCAGATCTGTACAACTCCACTATATTTAATCATAGGCCGATTGCGGGTCGCCATACTGCCCCATTGAAAACAACACACCGGAACTGCACAATTACAATCGGAAGTGCACAAAAAACTCTCTAAAATCTAATCATTAAAAAAAACAAGATGGTAACCCGCAATCGGCCTATTGGTCGGAGAGACTGGCAGGGGGCCTATGCCATATGGAAACAAAGCCTAAGAGACACTGACTGGTTTCCTGACTGGAGCAATATGACGTGCCAGTTGTGGTTCCACTACTGGGATTCTCTGACAGTAGAGCTCTCCTTGAGGAGCTGGCAGTTAACTCTTATAAACAGTTGAGACTCGATACTGCACAAGTTTGTCACTGTGGGCGTCACTGTCACTGACCTGAGCACTTGTTTTTTGTTGGCTTGGTCCGTTCTTTCGTCAACTTTCCACGCCCAGTCTTTGTCGTAAAGCGCAAGCAAGAACTTGAATACCTTACAGAGTTCTCCAACTTGCAAATTTTGCAATCTTTTCTCTTTCAAAAGAGCAAATCCCAATTCCTGGGAGATTGTTTGTGATATTTCATTTTCCATAACTTCGGCCATTTTAAATATTACCGCGTCTGTTAGTGACGATGATTATGATTGGCCGATATCAACTCAGTTGTTTCATTGGCCAGAGTTCATATGTCACACTTCAAATCAGCGGCGTTTGGGTTATTCATTACTGACTGCAGCTGAAAGGAGTGTCCGTCAGTCCTTTTTGTTTACTTCCGGTTTGTGAGAGCAGTGTGAATTTGATCAGGTAAACTCTCAGATTTTAGGATAAGTCAGCCTCTAGCTGCAGCTCAGTGGACCACAAAGTGTGGTCATCATCACCCTCACTGACCTCAGACTGTCAGTTAATACACCGAGTACCATGTACCGAGTACCACGGTCTCTTTTAAGTCTTTACAAGTGCCTTCGGCTGGGAAAGGATGTTGTCTCTCTCTGTTGTGGCTATCTCTCACTTTTGTAGCTGTCTCTCACTGCTATAGCTGTCTCTCACTGTTGTAATTATCTCTCACTTATGCAGCTGTTCACTTGTTCAGTTATCTATCTGTGTTATAACTGTCTCACTTTTGTAACTATCTCTCACCTATGCAGTTGTCTCTCCCCTGTACAACTATCTCTCACTGATACAGCTGTCTCTCACTGAAGTTATGTAGCTGTTTCTCACTTGTGCAGCTTTCTATCTCTGCTGTAACTACCCCTCACTTGTGCAGCTATCTCTCACTGTTGTAACTATCTCTCACTTTGCAGTTATCTCACTTATGCAGCTGTCTCTCACTTGTTCAGTTATCTGTCTGTGTTATAACTGTCTCACTTTTGTAACTATCTCTCACCTATGCAGCTGTCTCTCCCTTGTACAACTATTTCTCACTGATCCAGCTGTCTCACATATATGCATCTATCTCTCACTTATGCAGCGATCCCTCACTTGTGCAGCTATCTATCTCTGCTGTAACTGTCTCTCGCTGTTGTTATTATCTCTCACTTATGCAGCTGTCTCTCCCTTGTACAGCTATCTCACTGATGCAGCTGTTTCTTACATGTGCAGCTATCTCACTCATGTAACTCTCATTTGTGCAGCTATCTATCACTGCTGTAACTATCTCTCACTGCTGTAACTATCTCTGACTTTGCAGTCATCTCACTTATGTAGCTGTCTCTCATTTATGCAGCTATCTCTCCCTGTTGTGACTGTCTCACTATTGCAGCTATCTCTCAATATTGCAACTATTGTAACTATTTCTCCCCTGTTGTAACTATCTTTCACTTTTTCATGTCTCAATGCAGCTATCTCTCAATTATGCAGCTAGCTCTTATTCATGCAGCTATCTTTTATTTATGCAGCTATCTCTTATTTATGCAGCTATCTCTTATTTATGCAGCTATCTCTTATTTATGCAGTTATTTCTTATTTATGCAGCTATCTCGTATTTATGCAGCTATCTCTTATTTGTGCAGCTATTTTTCATGTCTCAATGCAGCTATCTCTCAGTTATGCAGCTATCTCTTATTTATGCAGCTATCTCTTATTTATACAGCTATCTCTTATTTATGCAGCTATCTCTTATTTATGCAGCTATCTTATTTATGCAGCTATCTCTTGCTGTTGTAGCAGTCTGTCACTTGCTATTTCTCACTTGTGCAGCTATCTCTCAATCATGGTTAATTAGGTCAATAAATAGGTCAATTTACCGATGGTTGAAAACAAAGCTCAAATACAGAAATATAGGCATATTGGAGGTAATATTTCATTTCTAATGTAATTATGACAACAAATAAGTGATAATTGTGCCATTCATAATATGCTAAAAGCGCAACCCTTCACATAAACTTGCAAAAGAAAAGTGAAGTGGAGATTAGTTTAGCGTCATTTCCACCAGAGGGCAGGCAACGTGGTGACGGAACTGCGAGATCACACACTCTAATTTTATTGCAGCCCATACCTCACACTGCAACTATTTTTTTTTTCAAATCTCGTCACCCTTCCTTTCTGATCACGTTCATGCTTTTTTTATATATGTATGTAATCACCACCTCAGGCTTCTGAGTTCTGTCCTGATGACATCATGAGTTATGTTCACGTACCACACCAGTGCCAGGTACCAGTACCCAGAGATATTTAAACAGAGGTTGGAAACAGCAGGTCTGCCACTAGGTGTCAGTGTGGTGCACCATCCAACTCAGACATGCAACGGTTGCAGATCAGACTCAGCGATAAATAGTTTTGCATTTATCACACAAAGTCTTCCACATTCTTACGTCTCAGATAGAGCCCCATTGAAAACAACACTGGAACTGCACAAACAAGATCAGAAGTGCTCAAAAAGCTCTCTTAAATCCAATCATTAAAAAAAAAATCAAGATTGTAACACGCAGTTGCACTATAACTTTTCCCCAATTGTATATATATGACGTCATGAATTGGAATTTTCTTGCTGTCAGTTCACGTCATAAAGCGGAATGTTGACAGAAAAACTGTTGAAAGGGCACTACAGAATACACAGTTTTTATTCTCTATGTTGACTACATCGGCATAGCTTCTGAAATGATGGGGGGGGAATTTTCTGTCATTCTGTCCATCAACTTTGATCTTCTCTGAAACTACTGAATAAAGTTCTTAGCTATTTGTAGAAAAGATGTATTTTTAAGAGACCAGTTCTTTCTATTTTCCATTAGCCTCGATGGAGTCAGCCAGCCACATTGTGTGCAATACTATACATTACTTGCAACACTGGGAAGAAACATGAAATATTCAGATACAAAACAATTTGTAGGCAAATTTGTTGGAAATGTGTTGAAACATTACATAAAAGGAATGTTCAGCACGACTCTTAGGCCATGGATCTATGTTTTTTTTTTTCTTTTTTTTCTTTTTTTTGAGTAAATATTTGTTTTGTTTATTTACTTTTTGTTTTCTTTATTGAAATTTGTTTGCCATCCATGTTACGGATGGAGCACCACCTTTAATTATCACATATCTAGAAGGCAACTGGTTGTTGCACACAGGCCCCTGTTCAACCATTTGTTCGACCATAACCTTTTCAACAGTTTTTGGTCTTTTTGAAGAAAAAATTCTTATTAATTTTGTTTTTTTATCCAAACACAAGCTCTTAAAATGGTCACTCTATCAGCTCTCAAAAAAAAAAGACTCATGTCTTTGTGTTTTGCAAATTATATATATGAAAATTGTTTTGTTGACTATTTGGGATATTGGAAAAAGATAACACCAGAAATGTTGATTATTGTAGGCATCAATATTAGTATGTCTGAATACATACCTAACATAGAACCTGGTGTGCTTGCCACTGTGAAAGATGAGCTTGCTAGGAAGGAGGAGACACAGAAACATCATTATTATTTACTGAATGAGCTCCAAAACATGGCCAGAGAACTACCAGGGTATGTTTAAAAAAAATTGTTCAACATTAATGTTCTCGCATATAGTAATAGAGTTGCATAGGGTGTTACATGTATACTTGTAAGCAGGTTTTTGTCAAACTCCTTTTTAACCGAGCCAGAGATGATTGTAGAAGATATATCTTAATAATAATCCTATGTGCGCTGCACTCACATCCTTTTCACTGACCAATCACGGCAGTTGAGAGAATGGTGGGAGACAATGGCAATTATTTAGACCAAACAGAAAGCAGCTAACAAATGATAACAGACATGTCCATAGTGATAATGGCAGTCCTGAAGCGGCAATCACTAAATGTCTACATTTTTCAGCATTGCATAGATGGCTTTCTCAGAATAAATAATAGAAACAAATCATTAAAATAACTGATAAAAAAATGTTAAAATTAACTGACAACAGGGGCATTTGGGGCAGCTATGGATGGTCAAGTTATAGATATAATTCAAAGATAGTATTGACTAGTTATTCATATTTGTTTCATTAGTTGTAATGCAAATTTAGAGACATTGATCTTTCAAATAATTTGTTAAAATAGGAGTTTCCAACAGCGCCTTCCATATGATCTTCTGACAGGGCTTGCCAATGCTCTCCTAGATGGCACTGTGTATGAAATCGTCAGAAGCTACAAGGAAGTTCAACAGCTTGAGGAAAGAAATCTGTTCAACCAAAGGACCAAAATGATACAGGAACACAAAGGTAAGATTGAATTGATCTTAGAAAACATATATCAACATTATTGTCAGAAATCACCCTGTTTGTTTGTCCTGTAATACAGCTTCTTGTTTGTAAATATACTTCAAGCTTGCATGCCTTATGCCTCAGTCACATTTGCGCCGATTTCAGTAAAGATGCTCGGCCGATGGGTATTTTTTACACAATCGGCAGGCAGTTCACATTGCCGTGCGGGCACCGGGAGATCACCGGCCACAATTGGGCATCTTTAAGACGTCGGGCGGGTCATCGGGAACTTTTAGCTGCAACATAAAAGTTGCCTGCGTTTCCCCGATGCCTTATCAGCAAATATCATCTAAAAGTACACAGCAGGGTCCCGGCAGTGTCCCGCAGGCACATCGGCAGATTATCTAACAGCTGATTTTTTTTTATTTCATGAGTTCACAGGCCATCGTGCCACAGGCCAACGGGCTCGTACAATATCATATAGACATCTTTAGGATGTCCTTCAGACGTCTGTTAATGATCTAGACGTCTTTAGGATATCCTACAGACATCTGTGCCAGTCAATTTTGCACGTGCCATGCGGTGCCCTTTAATAATGTGACCACAGCTACAGCATCTCTCAGATTGTTGCTGATAAACTCCCCGGCACCTGGCAGACTGGGAAGTTGGCCAATTGTTACTTCCCGGCAGGCGCCTGGTGCAAATGTGACTGAGGCATTAGCTGGAAGACCTGTTGACCTACATTTGAATTACCAGTTTTAGAAATAACCTCTGACTGAGCTGGTATTGAGAGTTGTATCATCTGTAAAGTCATTATTTAAGCAGCATGGAAACTTGATGTACAATGAAGCCAATAACAATCTGGGAAGAAATGACAATACATGTTATGTACACAGTAGACTATGTTATGTTGACTCTTATTGTTGACGCCACTGATTATCATAGTAATGTTTGTGATATTTGTCACAAGATATCTAGTTGACTAAGGCAAAGTAAATGTGGGCATTGTATTATTGGTAGACACAGTTAGGCATCATCTTTTAGGGAGACAAATTTAGTTCAGCAATATCTAATAGGGAAAAGAAGGTTGGCATCATCTGACAGGACAAAGAAAGGCATCCTCAGAGAGAGGGAAAAAAGCATCATCTGATAGGATATGGGTATGAAATCCTTTTGAAAAAATATATTTTCCAAAATAAATGTCTTGAATTTGAATAATCGTGGCCCAATTTACATGGGAATAATCTTGAAATATTAATTAACCCTTAACATAACAATTGCATGACACAGGTACTATTTGAGTAGAATAAAATGAAATCATGAGGAATGATACTTGAATTTCAACCAGAAAATGGCCAACGAGCACCAATTTCCCAGGGTTAGTCGGGCTAGACTAAAGTTGATTGCTTGGTCTTAAATTTTTTTCTGTGGTTTTAATACATATCAGAGAATATTTCTTTCAACAGCTTTATCGAAAAAAAATGAAACACCCTAGAAGATAGACTGAGGCATAATTCACTAGGGGGACAAAGTTTAGTATCACCTCATAGGAAAAAGAAGTGGCCAACATCCTTTGATAGACAGGCATTAGGCATTATCTGATAGGAAGACAAAGTTTAGCATTTTCTTGTACAAAGATAAAGTTAGGCATCATCTGACAATAAGACAAAGGTAGTTGTAGGTATCATCAAATAGGGAAACAAAGTCGACATCATTTAATAGAGACTAAGTGAGATCTATATAATTTAATATGGATACAAATTTAGGCATCAGGGACAATGTTATATATCATTTAAAAAAGAAGTTAGATATTCTTTCCGTCCAAAGTAGTATCACAAATATTCTTTGCAATAATTTGCAGTTGCACGCCAAGAGCTGATGAAGAAGAACAGAGAAGCAATACAGAACTGCCAGAGCAAACCTCACACCCTGCCTTATGTACAGAGTCAGTGTGAAACAGAAGCAGAGGTAAGCATTAATCAATCCAGGAGCAGGAATAAGACTCACATATTGCCTTATATAGAGTAAGAAGCACATACAGTCAGAAACTACTGTATGATTAACCCTTGTCTTGGAGTCATAGAGTGTAAAAAAAAAACTAAATTAGAATGTGAGGGAAACAATAGAATTTGTTTCTGAATTTTGCCAAGTCCTCATTGACAAAATTGAATATGAATTCTTATTACAGAAAAATTGTGTATATTTGTTTCAAATTTTGAGAGATGAATACACAACAATCTAAAAAAATCCTTAATTGTGAATTAAACAGAGAAGTTTTTCAGATGGTAATATAAAGAATCAAACTGTAAAATCTTGTCAAATAAAATGAAATACAACTCCTCTTTTATAGATTAACAAGAGCACTCTAATTCCCCTGCACTTTGGACGGTTGGATCAAATTATCATAATAATGAAAATCACACTGAAATACATTAACATTTGTTTAATTTCAGGCATTTGAGAAGAAACATGAGGAGGATTTAAAGAGAAAAGATATGAAGATTATTTTAGAACTCGATCAAAAGTTGATGGACCAACAAGTGACTTTAGAGAGAGCTGGGGTACCAGGGTTCTTTGTGACAAACAATCCACAGGAAATAAGACAGCAAATGTATCTGCTAGACTTTATCATGAGATGTGGACATCTGCCAGATATGCCTGTGTGATGAGATCTGATTCAATGACCTCATTTATATTGTGTTGTAAAAAATGTTATTTATTTCAAGAATGCTATAATTGAATAGTATTATAAATGTAAATATTTTATAAATGTGCTCAGTATATATTTTGTAACAATTAAAAGAGTTTTTTGTCATTTAGAAAAATTCAGGTTAATATTTACTTTTATCACTCAGCTGCTCATATGCATTGCTCTGACATCTGAGCAGTCTTTCAAAATATTAATGCCCTCTGATAATGTTATGTCCTTTTTATTATGAAAATGTTCATATTTGTATACAAGGTTTCCAAAGATAACTTCCAGTACCTCTTAGAAATCACTCTGTCTGTCCTGTGTGTGTGTGTCTTATCCTCTATTTAGCTTTATGCATTTGTTTGTCCCCTGCAAGTTTTGTAAGGTTAGATATTGTCTGGGACATTGGGGGGAGGGGAAAGATCCTTTGATCCTTTGTCACTGGTTGTAACATCAGAGAGCATGATTCTTTGAACTTTTGGTTAGGGAGATGATCCTTTGATCCTTTGTCCCTGGTTACATAACTTTATGTAGCATTAGGGGGGGGTGATTCTTTGATCTCTTGACTAGGGCAATCAGATCCTTGTCACTTACTCGGCACTCTATAGTCTCTATTTTCAATATTGACCTACATTTGAACCAATGCTACAACTAACCTCTGACCTAGCTGCTGCTGGTATTGGGTGTTGTATAAAGTAAAAGCATTTAAGCAGCAGCTCACACAGTGTGTCCCCCTCTATGGAAACTTTATGTCCAACAAAGCAAGTAACAGTCTGGGAAGAAATGTCAATATGTATTGTGTTATATAAAGCACACAGTGGATTATGTTATATGTATTCAGGCCACTGGCATGAGGATGGAGCAGGGGTCTCGATATTTAACAGAGACTATGAATTAGACCAAGTGCACTTGACAGTCTGCAGTACAGAGTAAAAGACCTCCGTCATTAGGTCAGATACCAACCACTGCAATGTATTTAGTATTAAGTAATCTGGCTTTAATCATGTGCACTACCAATATCTTGGAAAAGAAATATGACCATTTTCCTCCAAAACAATCCATAAATACCATATTATCATAGGCATGACATGGTCTAAATAATCTTTTGGCACTAACAGAAAAATATAAGACATCTTTGCTCTATCATGAACTATCTAATGCTCTCAATATTTAGGTCAACATTCCTCTGGCAAGGTTCATATTGTCTTTACACAATATTTGTGATGTATGGTACATGCTCTAACAAATTTTGTGCTATAACAGGATGTTGGAAATATTTGCAAGACATGTTTTGAACATGTCCAATGTCATCAGTGTCTTGGGAAAAATATTGGATGCGACATGTGGCCCTTTTCCTCTTTTAAATCGACACATATTTTCTCTATGTTCTTAATTAGTTGGAAAGATGTCATAATTTCAGGTGACCAATTCTATTTTCCGTGAGGCTCAGATTTTTGTAAATTTTACTATGGTTTTGTTCTATGATCTATCACTGAGTTGTCACGGAGGCTGCCATTTTGAGTACCATAACAAACATTAGCCAATGACAGTCAAGATAACAATTTGGGGCCAAAGTAAATATGTAACATGCATTTTGATCTGTCAAAATGTTGATCCGTCAAAATTATCATCTTCCTAAGTCTTCTCTGGGAAAGGATTTAAATGATCGTTTATGAAGCAATGTCCAGAAAATGTACACAAATATTACACAACATTTATGAGTCATTTTGCACATATCTCAAGTCTAGATGTGTCTATGTGCTATCTACTCTTGTGGTCCATAGAATGTGGATCTGAGTGCTGTCAGCATAACTATGATAGCTCAGACCATACAGTCAATGATGTAGATCTGACTGATGTCAGCATAACTATGATAGCTCAGACCATACAGGCGATGATGGAGATCTGAGTGCTGTCAGCATAACTCTGATAGCTCAGACCATACAGACAATGATGTAGATCTGAGTGCTGTCAGCATAACTGTGATAACTATGATAGCTCAGAACATACAGGCGATGATGTAGATCTGAATGCTGTCAGCATAACTATGATAGCTCAGACCATACAGGCGATGATGTAGATCTGAATGCTGTCAGCATAACTATGATAGCTCAGACCATACAGGCGATGATGGAGATCTAAGTGCTGTCAGCATAACTATGATAACTATTATAGCTCAGACCATACAGGCAATGATGTAGATCTGAGTGCTGTCAGCATAACCATGATAGCTCAGACCCTACAGGCAACGATGTAGATCTGAGTGCTGTCAGCATAACTATGATAGCTCAGACCCTACAGGCGATGATGGAGATCTAAGTGCTGTCAGCATAACTATGATAACTATTATAGCTCAGACCATACAGACAATGATGTAGATCTGAATGCTGTCAGCATAACTATGATAACTATTATAGCTCAGACCATACAGACAATGATGTAGATATGAGTGCTGTCAGAATAACTATGATAACTATTATAGCTCAGACCATACAGGCAATGATGTAGATCTGAGCGCTGTCAGCATAACTATGATAGCTCAGACCATACAGGCAATGATGTAGATCTGAGTGCTGTCAGCATAACTATGATAACTATGGTAGCTCAGACCATACAGACAATGATGTAGATATGAGTGCTGTCAGAATAACTATGATAGCTCAGACCATACAGACAATGATGTAGATCTGAGTGCTGTCAGAATAACTATGATAACTATGATAGCTCAGACCATACAGACAATGATGTAGATCTGAGTGCTGTCAGCATAACTATGATAGCACAGACCATACAGGCAATGATGTAGATCTGAGTGCTGTCAGCATAACTATGATAGCACAGACCATACAGACAATGATGTAGATCTGAGCGCTGTCAGCATAACTATGATACCTATGATAGCTCAGACCATACATGCAATGATGTAGATCTGACTGATGTCGGCATACATGTAACTATGATAGCTCAGACCCTACAGGCGATGATGTAGATCTGAGTGCTGTCAGCATAACCATGATAGCACAGACCATACAGACAATGATGTAGATCTGAGCGCTGTCAGCATAACTATGATAGCACAGACCATACAGGCGATGATGTAGATCTGAGTGCTGTCAGCATAACTATGATAGCTATGATAGCTCAGACCATACAGGCGATGATGTCAGCAAGACGGACATGTATATGGTAAATAGGATAAGTACAAGAACCGATCCCTGAAGGACTTCTTATTCCAAACAGCATCTTCTACTTTAAACTAAATTCAGTTTCAGGAATAATCATAAACCAGTTCAAGAGATGAGTCCCAAATTGTTCCGTGTTTTGGCAAAGGAAGAGGAAGTGCTGAATGGTGACTTCATCTGAACAAAAGTTACACGAGCACTGTAGTGATGGCATAATAGTAAGATTATGAAGCCATTTATTAGAGTGAAAGATTTGATGTAGAATCTGATACTGCAGTGACTGTAAATAAGTCTCTATGTTTGTTTTAAAAGGTAACTGAAACAGTTCCGTCCAAACAACAGAAGGCTCATTTTACTATTCAGGTGGGTGGCGTGGCTAATTGCCTAATTAAAAGTTGGTAGCATTTCCTAATGTTCATAGATATGAAATTAGCAATGCTATCCCCCAACTGCAAGTGGATCTGGACAGAGAAAATACTCTAGAAATGTTCCATATTGTTTGTACTCTTATGTGATCAATATTCTTTGGGATGATGGTTTTTTCTGTCCAAAATTCTGCAATCTTTACATAGAAGGAGGGACATTTGGCTATACCTAGACCTCTGTACTCATGTTGGAGAAAGAAGTAGATTTTGGGGTTGTAACCATTTTGCCACTGTTTTCGTTTTGTTTATTTTAGTTCTTGCACATTTATAGACTTCATGTAAGGTACTTACCGAAAACCTCAGAGAATCAAGACCAAGCAAGAAAAGTGTGGTATATTGATCTTAATTTCAGCTTCACCTACATTCTTTCCTTTTAGGGTTAAGGCCAATGCTAGCTGCTCAAAGTTCTAGAAGAAGAAAACGATAGACAGAAATCAATATAACTCGATTTTGTTCTTTTTAGGGACTTAAGTAGTAAGACATTGCCTTTGTTCAGTAGACAAGGAGCCAATTTGAAAGATATAATTAACAATCTACACGAATATGTTCTTAATGTCAACCCAGACATCGGTCCTTCTGAACCAGGAGTGTTAGCATATTTCATATTTTTAAGGGCCCTAGCTTGTGCAGTCAGATTAAGCTGTTCTTCACATTCTTGTTTTTGACCTTCATGCAATACTGGTATCTTGCGCTATCTTGAAATCGATAACCCCAACAAGGCAAAAAAATGAATGAATAAATAAAGTAAAAGAAAATCCATCAGAATATTTAAAGTAACTCATTTACAGTGAACACCCAGATAAAAAATATGTTTGAATCTGTAAAAACTTAGTCACCCCTATCTTAAAATCGATAACCCCAACAAGGCAAATAAATAAATAAATAAACAGACAAATAAATAAATAAACAGACCAATAAATAAATTAACAGACAAATAAATAAATTCATTTACAGTGAATACCCAGAACATATATGAGCCACCATCATACATTTTTCAGAAACGGAATAAAATTTTCTTATTTTTAGCACGAATATAAAAATAAATACCGTCCTAAACAATTATATATTTGTTCCCTAATGAAAAGGTCATCTTTGTTAAATTCCATGTCATTAAAACTTAGTTTTGCTTAGAATGGAAACTTTGCTTTTCAAATGAAGCTAATAGTTGATAGAACACTTGGTGGTTATCGAAATTATAAGAAAATCAATTATTGCGGTCAAAGGCACAGCCGTAGTCCTTGTTTATAATTCGTATATGAGGACTAATGGGATAGACACCAATATTCTTACGAGCGTGAACTCATTTGATATTTGACGTTTTTTTCCAAAGTTTGCCTCCAAGTATATCCATACATATTTATAGGATATGGGTCAAACCAGGATATAAAAACATATATACCCTGTCAAAAGCGGATATATGCTTTTTTTAGTAATAAATCCATTTTTGTGCATTTATAACTTAGAAATGCTTTTTAAATGATCTCAAATATTTGTGATTGACTAATTGGGCTTTAGGTATACTTGGTAGACATGTCTAGATTATGTCTAGAACCCTCAATATGAGAGCATAAATCTGAGTTCAATGGAGTAGTCCTTTTCCCCTGACAAAGTCTAGAAGTCAAAATACATCATTTCTATAAAAGAGTATACTGCCGTGAGAGAACTAAAAGGAACTCTGATTGACTAATGGGGCCTTAAAAATACTTGGTAGATATGTCTAGATTATGTCTAGACCCCTCTAATATTCTTTGTGAATTAATTGAGATTTTGGCAATAGATTCGACCCTAACTTGGTTATCATCATGTGCTGCCACCTGGTAAATTCAAATCAGTTGGTACCGAATCGATCATTTGTAAGCCAATTTAATTTAATCAGGCAGTCCAATGCATTCCTTTGATAGTGATAAATATCTTATCTGTAACAAAAGTTTATTATGTATTTTGTGTAAATAAACTCTAACATGGACGACAGGTGTTCCACAAGCGGTTCTTTTTCAAATGTGTCCCTCACATTAAATTCAAAACCTCCAACAAGTAATTTTACGCACAAATAAATGAAAAAAAGACAGGACCACAGATAGAAATAATATATGGTGAAGCAAGGGAATATCCATAACATCATTCAGCAAATAATACTACTAATATATTTTCATTTTGAACCCCCAAAAAAGTAATATATGACAAACTATATTTATTTATCGAGAACTGCCACAACTGGGTGAAGGATGTTTCTTTGTTAGAGATATACCTGGGTCATTTAGTGCCATTATGGTATGTATAAAAATGAATAAATGGATTGGTATCGACACATTAAGGTCATGTAGTGCCATTATTGTACATATTATAATGAATAAATGGATTTGTACTGACACATTAAGATCATGTAGTGCCATTATTGTACGTATTATAATGAATAAATGGATTCGTACTGACACATGAAGGTCATGTGGTGCCATTATTGTACGTATTATAATGAATAAATGGATTCGTACTGACACATGAAGGTCATGTAGTGCCATTATTGTACGTATTATAATGAATAAATGGATTCGTACTGACACATGAAGGTCATGTAGTGCCATTATTGTACGTATTATAATGAATAAATGGATTCGTACTGACACATGAAGGTCATGTGGTGCCATTATTGTACGTATTATAATGAATAAATGGATTCGTACTGACACATGAAGGTCATGTAGTGCCATTATTGTACGTATTATAATGAATAAATGGATTCGTACTGACACATGAAGGTCATATAGTGCCATTAATATACATATTATAATGAATAAATGGATTCGTACTGACACATGAAAGTCATTTAGTGCCATTAATATACGTATTATAATGAATAAATGGATTCGTACTGACACATGAAGGTCATGTAGTGCCATTATTGTACGTATTATAATGAATAAATGGATTCTTTTCGACGCAGTAAGGTCATTTAGACATAAATAGTTTGATTTGTTTTCATTGTGAAGAATCACACATGCATAGAAAAGGCTATTTATCTTATATCAAATACTCTGGAAAGTTGTTTGGAAGTTGTATGCATCAAGCTCCACTAAGTCGGTGAAAATTGTGAGAATAATTGATATGTACCATTCGGGACATTCAATGTAGTAGATTTCTAATAGAAGGAGACAGAAGATTCTGTTTAATCTTAACCTCATGCAAAAATAAGTCAAAGCCAAAATGCCACATTACTGATGAATGTAATTTATTTTGTCACCAAAACATGGATAAACATGCACCATATATTGACAGTAATTAGACATTTATGTTATAAATTAGCCCAATCTTTATATATATATAGCTGTGACCTGCAATATTAACACACTACACACAGAACACACATTACACACCACGCGGGCATATCATCACCGTACTCTCACTTGTAAAATTTAAAAACCAGAGTGTTTCCTTTTAAAGATAATCATAAATAAAGCATGTAACATTTTGTAAATGTGGTCAATATATTAGGGTGGGAATGTTCAAATGTACATATCTCCATAAAACTTATCCATGCATTGATTTAATATCAATATATATTTTTTTAATTTCCATATAAATAAATATTTGAAGACTAAAATTTCAATATTTATAAAAACCTGTTTCAATAACTTTACCAATGAACAGTCAGTGCATCAGTTTATTGGTCACATAATCAGACTAGATATCATAATGGAATCGACAGCAGACAATACCTCATACTCCTTCACCAGTGCATTTAAATACGTTCAAAATGCCAATATTTTGAATGTAATGGTGTTTTTAAACAATATAATTTGTCCCTGAAAACAAAAGACACAGAAAAGCTAGATCCAAGAAAGGTACTGTGCATATCTGAGCATTTTGTTAATTGATGCATCCATTTTGCAAAAGATAAATCTACCAAGACTAAATACATAATAACTTATTCAATCGGATAAAGATAAATAATTGACAGTTCATGCATTTATAAATCTGCTGCACTAATAATTGTAGGTAACCAAAGATATAACATCTTTATGAATTAATTTGGCAACCGTAAGATAAATATTATGTGCTACTATTTTCAAAACATATCTTTGTGTCCAATACATCATATCATCTGGAAAGCTGCCTGTCACATGTACACATATGTACGATAATGTCTACATCAAACTCTATTCATATTGCCACAAACTCTTCCTTGAAGCTGTACTTTTGCTGCGTACACAATACATTCTTTAACACACAGTTATAAACACTTATATGATATTAGCAGTTGTTTTGTCTAAAGAATTATATAAAAAAACACTGCATTTTTACATCCCTTTAAACTTTTAAGCATACAACCTTAGGCTCTCAAATCTAATTCACGTTTTCATGCTTCAAATTAAAATAAGTAGATGGATAGTTCTATAGTGATTATGAACTTTTTCTAATATTAATAATCCTTCCGCTTTCATCAATGAACATATTAGTTTTAATAATTAATACCTCTACAATATGGCACCCACATCAATAGACATTTAATTAATATTAATCTGTTACAATTAATTTCATCTAAAGAGCAATGTAAAAATCAATGTATATATACTCTAATCTCACAAAGTCACATATATAATTTTGTTGTCTTGATCTTGCAATCATGTACACATTGCAATTACACCAAATAATCGCAGTAACCAATAAAGCTAAATGAATCTCACACGATGGCAGTGCATAGACAATGTGCAGTAGCATCACAATCAAAGGAACCTTTATTTTGCACTCAGAAAGTACACATCCAAAGTAAGCTAAACATACAAGATCAAGGAGGCACTAAATTAGCTTTGCCGAGATTGTACAAAATAATTCACTGAATGAGATATTTTATAAAGGTTTTTCTGTGAAGGGGAGGATGCTCGTATCTCAGCTCATAGGATAACTCACTATTCTATCACACCTATTCTAGAATGTATAAACACTTTCTCGGTAAAGGATGTTTGTTGTCAAATCCAGAAGACAGAATGGTACTTCACACAATGTCAGATCTTAAGACAGTTTTGTAATAATCCTGAATGGTTTGCAGCATGAATCATCCTAAACGTTCCCGCTGCACTCGGTTTCTCATTTAGTTAATTTCAATTCCAGTGTCAAGTAATTTTTTCAAAATAATACTGGAATGGATATTTAAATTACCCACTTTTTCATTAACTAATCCATCCTGTGCTTTTATCATTTGCTTTGCATGAATTGTAATTTAAAGGACCATTTTTTGTTTTAATTGATATGAAAAATACATTGGAACAGATGGGATGAAATGTTCTAAAAATTGCATATAGTTAACCCTGCTTTGTTATCTACATAAGAGAGTAAAGGCAACAATTTCTAGATGTGAAAAGGACATTGCTCATTATGTACAACATTTTTTTCTTAAACAAAAAGCACTTTATAAAATGGTTATGTAAATACATTGAATTGCAGATTTTTTTCTGACTATTTGTGAAAAAAACTAAATATCTATAGCTATATCTTGAGATAAGGTGTTGTGGTCACTGACAAGATAGCTATAGTTGACCATTCACATATTGGTTGATACAGAATCAGTGCAAACTGTGTCCTTTCAAAAAAGAGGGTTTCATTTCATTATCTATACAGTGACTTTCCAATACACATAACTTTTAGATGAAAGACTTCAAATAAAATAATTTTAACATATGTATCACAGTTTAATAATTTTGGCAAGATCACTAGTACTCTACAGAGAAACAATTTGAAACTATATAGGTTTGAAAGTTCACAGTTGTACTTGTAAAAGTATCAGTAGAGGGGCCGTTCATTTCTTGTTATAGATATCAATATGGCTGATACTGATATGAGCTGATGATGTGAATGATACTAATTATAAAACAGGTGATGTAGTCAATGTTCAGCAGATGTACATTTTAGTTATATTTGATATTTAGTTGTGCTTACTTGCATTTCATATACATACACAATATATATATATATATATATATATATACTGCAACTGCTCATTTACCTTGAGATGTACCTATACAAATACAAACCAAAGTTGGCCACCAAACCATTTTGAGGTTTGCAATCTGTGTACCACCTGTTCACACTTTTCATTCTTCTTTTTCAAAGCGGATACACTTTAAATCCAATACGATTGCTATCTCATTTATATACACTTGATAACCTCTGTGTTGGCAATATTGATACATGATTCAATTCATATCGATTTTAAAGAACTCTTATTAACGCTTTCCTGTGTGCACGGAGTATCACATATTTGTACAGTGCAAGAATGTATTACGATTATCTACATTCCATATCACCATTAAGATATCGATTCAATACTCCTTCTTAATATATTAGAATACTGGTTTTCCTTTTGCATCTCTACTTCTCCATCGCCCATGTCTTGATTCAAGTTTGCGGGATATTCAAGGTTTTAGCTTATAAAGCTGTAATACCCTCCCTATTAATGCCACATTTACCGACAATACATCTACCTTGACATCAAAACTTGCAATTAGCTCCTTCAATCTGAGTTGGTTGCTTTGTCCAAGATCTCAAAACAGTTCTAATCTTTTTTCAAAGGTATTCTGTGCTTGATTCAACCACTGATTCCTCAAATTTTATGTCATCCAATGCTATTGTTTCCTTTTCTATGACAGTTACTCTTAATTACTATCTACAGTTTCATTTCCAGTGAAATGAATACCACTATATACCAATCATCCAAAGATAAAACAAGATTTTTATATCAGTATCACAGCACCAAGTTGCCAACTGTAACTTGTAATTACTTTAAGCTACATCTGTAAACCTAGGACTGTATTACCGACAACAAAAAGGTACCCCATATATGATGACATACAAGATATATACTTCGAATATTATCTCAATTATTAAATGGGTCTTCCCAAAAGTTGTATTGCAGCTTTGTACATAGCAGTAATGATGTATATTTTTCACCAGGAAAATTTAAACTATAAATATTTGTGAAAATAGATGCTGCCACTCTACGTTATGGAATACTCTCTCCACTGCCTAGCATTCTTCATATTGCTTCTTTTTGTTTTATATGATCGTACCCAATCCTTGTGCAAATTTATATTCACCAAGGCAGTGATATTGAGTGATTATTATTAACCATTCGTGAAGCCTTAAAATGCCTTTTTGCGTCAATGCCACAATAGAGACGTTTTTCAATGAATAAAAAATCAACTGTGCAATATGTAATACAGTCAGTGTGACTTAATCAGACATTTCATATATATATTTCTTATGTATTTCCAGCTGAGGAATATCTTTATTCATTGTGCACCTGCAATTTCAATTACTGTGCACTACCAAGGCAATGCTTTATACTGTTACAAACAATTGAGAATAGCCAAATACAACGCATTCCTAATTTTATCCAATTGAATTCAATGACTTTACATCCCTATGAGCAAAACAAAAATTGTTTTACTTCTTTGGGTAGAGGCAAAGTGCTGGCATTGTTTAATTGCCACCTAAGAGCATGATTTATTTCCGCCCTACATAACGATAGCAGAGTCCTTGGCTTGTAAAATCGCTGCTCCACGCTTTTGATTGCTTCCTTGGTGTTGATCTGAGAGGCGTCAGAAAATTCACTCCTCAAAATATGAAAGATAGCGTTTTTCAGTCTATTGAAACGACTCTGAAGCATGTTGTCTTGGAAACGACAGAAGAAGTTAAGTACTGATTCATTGTATTTATGTATAACAAATGCGCGCGCAATAAAGTATGTGACGTCATCTGCCTTGGTGGCAGACTCTTTCAGTCTTTCTCTCTCCCCAAGGTAGTTTGGGTCCAGTCCCGCATTCAACATAGAAATCAACAGGTTCTCTAGCTGTACCATAAAGTTTGTGTTCCTAAAGTTGATGTTGGTCATGATAGCAACCTGTTTCACCGCAAGTTTTAATATTTCCGGTGGAGTCGGGTGACCGAACTTGAAGAGTAAGTCAACAAGTTCTTTGATTGTGCGAAACACACCCTGTGCACAAGAGACATCATCAGCGCTATGGCTGAGCCAGCGGTTGGCTGCTGTGAGAATACGTGTCAGAATGTATATGCCCTTCTCGTCGGGAATAGTGGGGTCTGCGCCGTGCTTACAGAGAATGGTTAGAGAATTCAGAATTTTACAGCCAGCGCTCTTGACTTGGTACTCTTCCATGGAGCAGAGGATGCGAATGACCCGATTACACACAGAGGAGACATGTTCTGAGTAGTGGTTGAGGTCCATGTCTGGTCTGCAGTTGAGCAGCAAGGTCAGGACCTTGTTGATCTCTTCCAGGACCACCCTGTGGTACTCTGCGGCCATACCATACAGGCTCCTTGCCGTGTTGTCTTCGAACAACAGGTGGAGGCAGTTTTCTCCGCGGTTGTTTAAAACCTGCGGGTCAGCTCCCTTGTCCAGCAGAAACTTGACGCATTCAAACGTTTCGTTGTCACGTATCATCTGCTTTTCGCGGTCAGCGATGCGCTTGCCGACATTGCGGAAAAGTACGTGGAGAGGAGTATTTCCGGCTCGATCCCGGCATGGAAGAAGATCGCGAAGCTGATAGCTTTGTTCTATCAGCTGGGTCAAAGAATATATGTGCACACACGATGGAGAGCTGTATATGACATGCAATACTGTCTGTCTCTTTCCGGTGCAATCTCTGAGAATCTCATCTTCAACAACAGCACCAGATTCTAGCAGAATCTCTGCGCATGCCTCGGCATTCCAGATGGCGACCTCTAGCGGAGTCTCGCCATTGCCAGGTCTTCTCTCATTAATCTTTTCAGGAAACATCCCTATCAAATACTCCACACACCTTTTGGCGTCCACCTTACAAGCATCATGTAACAAACACGTGGTATCTATAAGAGGACTGCTGTTGTCGTTCTCTAGTAATTCTTTGACAACTTCTATATTGTCTCTCCTGAAGGCTACTTTGATTGGCTTATCGCTTGCTCTGACAAAGCAGAGAGCCCTGGTATGATAGTGCTGGGGGCGAACCACGGTGTGCAGTCCCCGCATCGGGTAACAGGCTGTAGATTTCATATTCACATCTGCACCGTTCTCAAGCAAAGTCCTCACCATTTCTCGATGTCCAAACTTACATGCAAGATGCAATGGTGCATTGCAGGGATAACTGTTAATATTATGCCAGTATCCACGCGTGAAAAGAACCTCGTTTAGAAGTTCGTAGCAGTTCCATACAACCATCCACTGAATGATGTTAAGTCCACTTTCATCAATCTCACTAGTAACATCTCCATCATCGTACATGCTGTACAGGATGTCTCGTATCCTCTCCAGTTCATCGGTGCGTGGGGCCCGATTTGCCGTAAATATTTTAAGAATTTCTCTTATTTTCTGTCTGTCCTTTTCACAAAGCCTGTGGCGCCTCTGGTGGCCGCCACCAGAGACATGACGCGGGCTGGGGCTGTAACCCTTGCGCGCCGTCCCGGGACTCGAACACCTGTCCTCCCGCGGGTGCGAATGACTGCGGCCGGCAAAGCGCCGAAATATCCGGCTGGCCTTGCAGAGCTTGCTGACGCGGGAGCTCATGGTGCAACACGGGGAAGCCACGGTGAGGTTCTGGGAGGAAAGCGGTGGGCAGGCTGGCGAGGCACGGTGCTCACTGGATCACACCTGAAACATAGAAAACACACAACATAAATAAATTAATACCATAAATGTTGACCTCATTAATAAGGAACATATCATGTGGCACTTATGCCAGTGAAATCAAGGAAAAAGTTGTTAATAATGTACTTTTTGTTCTCATTGTAAACCAGTACAATATGAATTCTCAGGTGAATGGTTATCTCTACTCCGCCAGGTATAATCAGAGAACATGACACAGCACTGCACTGCACTTAATGAGACCTTCAATTAACGCTAACCAACAGAGCAATATATATATATATATATATATATATATATATATATATATATATATATATATATATATATATATATATATATATATATATATATATATATATATATATATATATATATATATATATATATATATATATATATATTGGTGGGAGAATCATATTTGACACCTTCCATATAGAACCTTGGCGAACTCTTGTCAGAGACATTTCAGATGTACAAATTGTGATAGAGTGCTGTTTTCATATGGATGTCTGTGTATGTCTTGGTGAACTGCATGCGTGGCTCTCATAAGGCGCCGTCTGTGATGAATCATGATGGGGTTGATTCATGCCACATTACAGACCATATTGAACCTGATGCATCTGCGTGTATGTCTCCAGAGGTGGGTAGACAGGTGGGCCAATAAGTGCTTCTTGTGGCTCCACCACATGACTCCACTTCTGTAGCACCCAAATCAACTCCCTGATGAAACATTAGTGCCTTGACACTATACTCACATACTCTTTGCATAAAGCCTAGGTTTTGCTTTCAGAGCTCATATTAGTAGATATCATTGATTTGAATTCCAACCAATCCTACAACTGAAGCCAGGCAGACTCTCTTAAGCATAGCTGTCAAAGAAGATGCACAGCTCGGCCCCAGACAATTCTACTCTGCATGCAAATCTAAAGGATCTGCAAACACTACTACATTGTAACACTACGGGTGCAGTTGACTTAAACACAGATACACACTTAACATAATAATACTGTCTGCCCAAGTATCCACGAGATCACAGCTGGGAATTCTCACAATTATTATTTCTACTCATATAGTTACCCTCACATAAGCAGGAAACTTAGACATGATCGGCAAGGCATGTACATGCAAGCAAGACATCTTAGGCAAGCAAGACATTTGTCACTTCCTGAATCACCATCAAGAACATAGGGCATCACACGGGTGCTTTTGTTATTTGTTATTCACTTGCAAAACAGGAATTATAGACAGACATACAGGTGTGCTTTTAAAGACTGGGCTGGTCCAGACAACAGTATTAATAGAGACAGAGTATCTCAACGAATGGGCTCATCCAGAAAAAAAGTATTTATTGAAATGTAGTAACTCCACTGGTCGTTGATGTTTATTACAGCCGACGACAACAGTACTGTGAACGACAAGTCTGAGCTGCGTTTCAATTTGTCAATTGATTGCCGATGTTTATCACATCATTTGACGTTGTTAGCATATTTACTGACAACAACACGATGAGAATATTTTCGAAAGTGCAGATGTATTTCAAAGGCTTTGAACATGGGACCGCAGCTCTATTGTCGTCCACTGTTGTCGGCGACTGTAACTGTTGCTATTCCGGTCATACAAGGTAATAAGACATGTATTTGATTTTTTTATCTTATCATTATGAGATATTCCACGCCGACACTTTTGATTAAAAAGATTCTTCTTTCATACTCTCAAAGAAGATCCTTTGGCGGTTTATCTGAAACATCAGTATCATTGTTTCCAATAAATCAAATCATAATTAGATCATGTTTTCGACTGTCACTGTATACCTGTCAGGGAATTAAAACGATGCCAAAATGTCGGAAACAGTGTGCACTCTCAGAGACAAATGTATTTTTAAGAATGAAATCGATTTTTTCACCAAACTCTTTTAAATGTACATTATCTTAATGGTTAAAGATAAACAATATAACTACTATTGATATAATATTTATATGTAATTTCAATTTTATTTAATGACTTTTCATTTTCATATTCTACGGACTCCTTGGAGGCTCGGTTTCCCGTGACCTTCCTTCCGTGAAAGGTCCTGAAATGTTTCTTCAATAAGCATTCATTGGAAACCTCCATATTTGATTACCAAACAAAAATGTCAACAGCCAGCTAATCTTTTGGTCTTAAAAAGGAATGTGGGGAGCTAAGATGCTTAGCAGTACATCATCTCAGGAAACTAGAAATCTCAAATATGGAATGTGCAAGTTGAATATAAATCTGATAGTCTTTCATATCTACTGGAATAAAAAAGAATTAAAGCTGGAGCAGTGAGATATAATTCAAGTACCATAATTCTTGTTGGTTACATGTTTTAAAAACATTTACCCATCTTAGTAATACAAACAGGCATTCAGGTTTATGATCTTTGAGGTTTATGTGACTATTTAATATATATAGTCATGTGGTGAGTAGAAGGAATATTGTTATGGCTTTGTTGCCAATCAACTTCCTTTTGTTCACTATGTTCAAGCATCCCTTGAGTGATGCAGTAAATGAGCACAAAAATGATTTTTGAACATGATCGTGTCATATTACATAGACTGGATATCATAATATTGAATATATGTGTGTGAGAAATATCACATTCAGACAGAAGTTTCAGGCGTGCACCAAATATTCTTGTTTATATTCATATGCACACACATGACACTACCTGAATATGATTGTGTGGGAAATGAGTCAAGCTAAGATGTCAATTCATGGAATTGGTATGTGCACAAAGATTGCAAACTTTCTTTCAGTGACAATAAAGATAGGCCAGATAGGCAGACATCAAATGAAATACTGCAGCGGAATAATTCAAACTTGTTTCTGTTCTATATTCTAGTCATGATGTATCAATGAATCATGGCTTTGAAAATTCCTATTTGCAATCACAAATACAATTTTATCAACTGTCAACTTTTTGGAATATAATTATGTCTTCAATACAGCAGGGGTAAATACCTGGCTTAATTTTATTTTTCCACATAAACTATGAATAAAAAATAAATTATTTTGCAAAGTCATAAACAATAAATTTGAATGGTTTAGGCAAATTCGTGCTCTCTATTAATATATTGCATTGTTCTGCATCAAACAGCACATGTTTTAGTACAGGCTTGGTCAATAAAGAACCTGGTGATTCTCAGTTCTCCAATTATTTGATATTTAAGGGCCAGTGTAAAATCATTATGTTGTGACCTAAAACCAATCTTGTTACCATGACAATCAGCAATAGAGATTTCTTTTCAGTCATATTTTTATTGGCCCAGTTCTGTCTATGGGAGTAACCTTCCTGGTTGGCATTGGGCGGAACTAGCTGCTTAATCAAGCTGTCACATCTCGCCATGTCACGCTACCCGGTGTGACTTGCTGAATGGTACGAGATTTAGAAAATGCATCAATCTTACATTTCCCTACTTTTTCGAAGTTAATACTAAATTGGGCCATGCTTTCATTTAGTTTCTATCTTTTTCAATAACGAGAGATTTGCACATTGAATTTTCATTAAATATCTTTCAATTCAGCACAATACGCATTTTAAAATGAACCATCAATTGAAATTGAGCCACATTTATTACGCAGCTCGGCATCAGAAAAGCATGCAATGTTTTACCGCAAGTATACCGTTATGTTCAGACTTGGTTTCCTCTCATTTCATTTCAGACTGGTTGGCTCAGCTTCAGACTGCAGCAGCAACAATAAAAATGTGGTAGACTTAGCTTTTTTTCTGTTTTATCCCGATGCCATCTAAGGTATTCCGGTGTAATCCTAGAAGTGATGCATTGCTTTAGCAATCATGCCTCTCCTTGCTTCTGCTCTCTATACAAATTCTCCTCCCTGAATTATTAACTTTACCCAGTATGCAGCTACGTCCCTAAGGTTGCCAGCCAAATGTTACGGTCAATTTTACAAATAGTATCTCTACTTTTAACTTTAACCCTGACATGAATATTATCGCATGTAAACATCGGGCATAAAACTAGTATTCCTAGTACATTAATAGTTTTACAATTCCTTGCAAACATACATCGCGAATAATCTAGCTTACTCCACTGTTTTCTATTATTCTCAACTTAATATTACTCCATCCTTCACTATTCCTCCACCGTGTTCTGTTATTCCATCCTACACTTCAGCCTACATTTACTCCACCATGTTCTGTTACTCCACCCTACACTTCAGCCCACATTTACTCCACCGTGTTCTGTTACTCCATCCTACACTTCATCCCATATTTACTCCACCATGTTCTGTTACTCCATCCTACACTTCAGCCTACATTTACTCCACCATGTTCTGTTACTCCATCCTACACTTCAGCCTACACTTCATCCCATATTTACTCCACCATGTTCTGTTACTCCATCCTACACTTCAGCCTATATTTACTCCACCGTGTTCTGTTACTCCATCCTACACTTCATCTCATATTTACTCCACCATGTTCTGTTACTCCACCCTACACTTCAGCCTACATTTACTCCACCGTGTTCTGTTACTCCATCCTACAGTTACTCCACCGTGTTCTGTTACTCCACCCTACATTTCAGCCTACATTTACTCCACCATGTTCTGTTACTCCATCCTACACTTCAGCCTAAACTTACTCCACCGTGTTCTGTTACTCCATCCTACAGTTACACCACGGTATTCTGTTACCCCATCCTACACTTACACAATCTCAGACCTAATTCTCTGTATTCTGATAATTTATTCTACAACTACTCCCCTCATGCACTATCACTTTATCCTCCACCATATCCTGTCAGCGTATTGCATGTTCATCCAGCATTTACGGAATCCTACAGTTACTTCATCCTGCATTATTAATTCCCCCGACACTGTCACTCCATTCTACACTGTCACTCCATCCTACACTATCACTCCATCCTACACTGTCACTTCATTCTACACTGTCACTTCATTCTACACTGTCACTCCATCCTACACTATCACTCCATCCTACACTGTCACTTCATTCTACACTGTCACTTCATTCTACACTGTCACTCCATCCTACACTATCACTCCATCCTACACTGTCACTTCATTCTACACTGTCACTTCATTCTACACTGTCACTCCATCCTACACTATCACTCCATCCTACACTATCACTCCATCCTACACTGTCACTTCATTCTACACTGTCACTCCACCCTACACTGTCACTCCATCCTACACTATCACTCCATCCTACACTGTCACTTCATTCTACACTGTCACTCCATCCTATACTATCACTTCATCCGACACTATCAATCCATCCTACACTGTCACTTCATTCTACACTGTCACTCCATCCTACACTGTCACTCAATCCTACACTCTCACTCCATCCTACACTCTCACTCCATCCTACACTCTCACTCCATCCTACACTATCACTCCATCCTACACTGTCACTTCATTCTACACTGTCACTCCATCCTACACTATCACTCCATCCTACACTATCACTCCATCCTACACTGTCACTTCATTCTACACTATCACTCCATCCTATACTATCACTTCATTCTACACTGTCACTTCATTCTACACTGTCACTCCATCCTACACTATCACTCCATCCTACACTGTCACTTCATTCTACACTGTCACTTCATTCTACACTGTCACTCCATCCTACACTATCACTCCATCCTACACTGTCACTTCATTCTACACTGTCACTTCATTCTACACTGTCACTCCATCCTACACTATCACTCCATCCTACACTATCACTCCATCCTACACTGTCACTTCATTCTACACTGTCACTCCACCCTACACTGTCACTCCATCCTACACTATCACTCCATCCTACACTGTCACTTCATTCTACACTGTCACTCCATCCTATACTATCACTTCATCCGACACTATCAATCCATCCTACACTGTCACTTCATTCTACACTGTCACTCCATCCTACACTGTCACTCAATCCTACACTCTCACTCCATCCTACACTCTCACTCCATCCTACACTCTCACTCCATCCTACACTATCACTCCATCCTACACTGTCACTTCATTCTACACTGTCACTCCATCCTACACTATCACTCCATCCTACACTATCACTCCATCCTACACTGTCACTTCATTCTACACTATCACTCCATCCTATACTATCACTTCATCCGACACTATCAATCCATCCTACACTGTCACTTCATTCTACACTGTCACTCCATCCTACACTGTCACTCAATCCTACACTATCACTCCATCCTACACTATCACTCCATCCTACACTTTCACTTCATTCTACACTGTCACTTCATCCTACACTATCACTCCATCCTACACTGTCACTCCATCCTACACTCTCACTCCATCCTACACTCTCACTCCATCCTACACTGTCACTCCATCCTACACTATCACTCCATCCTATACTATCACTCCATCCTACACTGTCACTCCATCCTACACTATCACTCCATCCTACACTATCACTCCATCCTACACTCTCACTCCATCCTACACTCTCACTCCATCCTACACTCTCACTCCATCCTACACTCTCACTCCATCCTACACTCTCACTCCATCCTACACTGTTACATCAGCCTTGATCTAATCCATCCTACATTGGAAGTACGTCAAACACGAGAGTAGAATTTGTCTGGCAGACCATCCATTGATCGAAGCATTGGCAAGTTGCTACTGTGCGTATACAGTGATTCAATGCTCGCTCAGACCCATACATAAGTCTGTGGTAAAATCCATACATGTGCACTAGTGTGGTCTGATGATCCGGGCCCGCCTCCCTAATGATGCTAATCAGCAGGCCAGACACTGCCTAAACCTCTACAAGGTAAGAGTCACAGACACACCTTACATTCTCAGAGGAAGAGATCACAGACACTGAATACTCCTCTCAGATGTCATAATCACTGCAATTGTTCTGCATGGTAGAGGTCATAGACCCTGAATACATCTCTCAGCATGGTAGAGGTCATAGACACTGAATACATCTCTCAGCATGGTAGAGGTCATAGACACTGAATACATCTCTCAGCATGGTAGAGGTCATAGATACTGAATACATCTCTCGGCATGGTAGAGGTCATAGACACTGAATACATCTCTAGGAGGTCATATTCACTACATTGTTCTGCATGGTAGAGGTCATAGACACTGAATACATCTCTAGTTGGTCATATTCACTACATTGTTCTGCATGGTAGAGGTCATAGAAACTGAATATATCTCTAGGAGGTCATAATCACTGCATTGTTCTGCATGGTAGAGGTCATAGACATTGAACACACGCTCTTCACTTTTGCATTATAGAGGTCATAGACAATGGATATACATTTCTCCGAGATTCTGAATAAACCTCAAAAAGGTAGATTACATGAGATAGAGAGGACAGATGATGTAAAATACATAAACACTGAATACAATTCCATAAGATAGAGGTCATAAACTCTAAACACACTTCTATGAAGTAAAGGGCATAAACAAGGAATACAATTCCACAGGATAGAGGTCATACTCTGAATACACCTCTTAGAAGTAAAAGTCAGAAACACTGAACTCAATTCCACAGGATAGAGGTCATACTCTGAATACACCTCTTAGAAGTAAAAGTCAGAAACACTGAACTCAATTCCACAGGATAGAGGTCATGCACTCGAGCTTTGAATATTCATGGTTTTTCACAAATGTAAAAATGTAGTGGTTATGACCTCTTCCATGAGATGTGTATCAGCTATTGAGACTTTTATGTCACAGCCATTGAGTTCTGATCTGGGGGGCAAGTCTAAATCAATATCTTATTTGATTAGGTTAATATATGTTTGGGCAATCAATAGAGTTGAATGGTGTTCACAGTGTTGCGTATCCACGCGGTTCCCGAGTTGGACTTGCTTTGTGGTCGATGGTGCCAAGCCGTAGCCACAATCACAGCCGTGGGCTCTGCTTATAGAACCCCAATACGAGGGCCGGGCCCATGCTGAATTGACTCACTCTTTGACACTTTTAGTCTGGATCACTATACCAAATTCTCTATTCTATTATTTGATAACACTGAGTGTGTTTTTTTAGTTATTTGTACGATAACCTTGGATGTGTTTTTCCAGTTATTTGTATGTTCACCTTGTCCGCCAGATGTAATTAGCGGCGAGGGCAGAGTTTCCTTAATCCTGATCTGCTTAATATGTTTATTGGGTTCACTCAATCTCTCCTTATTCAAAGCTGCTGTAGTCGACTGCAGAGGCCAGCCTCATGTTATATAGTCGCTGCTTACATCCTAACTTTCCTCAATTAGCTTAAGATGACCTTTATGGGAACATGAATATGAAACATAGCATCCCTTTGTGCCAGGTTAAGCTCTTAATGGAATATTACATCTTGAAATACAGTACCACGTTAGCTCAATAGTGTGTCATTTGGATTAAGAAGAATTAGACGGTGCTGTGCAGCCATATTAAAATATTATTTTGGATATGGTTATGATTGACTGCTTGTTTTGGTCACATATGGTAAAATCTGTTATTTTAATGGAGGGTGGCTGCTTTTGATAATTTCAGTTCATCACTTGAATATCCTGTTTGTAAATATTATTTCATGCAATGAAATTCTCATCCATTATTAGTTGTTTGTGCACACTGCATTTTCAAATATCTATGTTTTTAGCTATTTTCAGTTGTAATGAACCTGAAGCGCAAACATGACTTTTAGAAGGAATAAATGAATGAATGAATAGGGCACATCGAATGTGATTGTTATATTTGGATTAATTCATGTAATAATTTTGCGTCTATTTATCTCGGCTTATATAAATACAAAAGAATATATATATATATATATATATATATATATATATAAATTTATATATATATGTATTCGTATGGTGTCACACGATTGCGATTAAAGGGGTTAGGCGGTGTCTAATGTTCAATCATTTTCAGATATATGTGTTGCGTTGATTAATATTTACAACAGATCTTTGGCGTTTCACTGCGTCGTTTCGGGGCTTCGCTGTGTCGTTCTATATTGCTTATTTAACCACAAGGCGCCTTGATATCGTGTCGCCAGACCCCAAAGAACCCTAATAACTATTGAGACTATCACACTTGTGGCGATCATACGCTGATTGGATGAATCTAAAACACCTCTCCATGGACCGAAAACGAGGCTGCTGTTAAGTGGCTTCTCAAAGTGCTTTTCTAATCTGGAGAGCTGTATCAAAGTAGTAATTATTTTGTGTTTAATTCAGAGAAATTTAGAAACTGGAGGACGCAGACAAACTTCTTGATGTTAATTATTAGAGCTAACAGTCTTTGTTTTTATATTTTATATTTTAGCAAAGTGTTAAATGTGAATATAACCCGGTTTCAATAACGGTATAATTTGCTTCTCCCCTGGTGTTCTGGCAGGTGTGTGGTGTTCTGGGAGACCTTTAGGCTCCACATATACATCATCATGCCCCCAAGGCCCACGGGACGAACCGAACTGACGCCTTGTCTGCAGACACTCTCAGAGCATGCGACGCGCGTTGATCCGTGCAGCCAACCCTTAAGGAACTTGACCAGAAGTTCCATATTTGAATATGTGCGCTACTCAAATAATTCATTTTTTTATCATTATTACAGATTAAATTCCAGCCAGAGACTTAAATTCCAGTTTGCGACAAATAGAAAAAGATCTAGTTATGAAACCATTGTGAAACCAATATCAAAAGCAGTTAAAAAAATATATGACTGAAAACAGATGTACAAAAACTTATATTCGATTTTAAAGCGATTGCAGAGGAGGTCACAGCCAATTTTAGAGATCTGGGGTATGTTTAAGTGATATGTGGTCATGATACATTGATGCACTCAACATCTGAGGCTATCTTCCTAAAATCAACTAAAATGTACCTACCCGGATTATTATGTCTTACTGAAAGTGCCTAGTATTATGTTTGTACTCATGTGACCACACTTATATGGACCTCGATGTCCCTCTTACATATATTCATCACCTGCCACTCACATATAGTCCAGAAATACAAGAATATTTGCAAAATATTTGGAAATATCTTGCTCTAGATTCTGATACAAAAACTGTTCATTTATAAACTCGGATCTGCTTTTTTTTGGATCCTGTCAGTGGAGATATTGTCATGATTACGTGGAACCAGATTTACTTAATACACATAATACCAGGATTTCCTTTGTACCAGTATTTCCTTTGTATTTTAGATATTTTATAACAGTATCATTTTATGAACGATATGTTTCCCAAAAATGTCAAGATGAATGAGTGATGGATGTTAACGGCACATTGACACATCAAGGCCATTCAGTGCCATTTTTGGTATGTATTAAAAATGTTTGTTCCTCATCTGTAGTCGTTGAGGAATTTAATGAAAGATAGAAATTATTGGAAGTTATGCTGCAGCAGTTCTCCTGAGAGCTAAGAGCTATCACTCGGTGAACTTAACAATTACCCTAACCCAACCTTAAGATATCATTCATGACTACTAAATCATCCAAAACCAAAAAGTGGATGACTCATGTGATTACGTCTTGAACAATATTTGCTGACATTGATTTACCACCTTGCATGAAGTGTAATCATCAAACAGACATTGAAAAAGGACAACATTGAATAATTCAGAAGCCAGTTTCCTGTCGGTCATGAGTGAAGCACTCAGACCACACAGGTTATACAGTCGATGCCATCTCGCACCAATATCTTTTAATTATTGACCAAAGTGGAGACTATTGAAAAGGTTTATGACCGGTGACATTTCCATTATTTGGCTGCAGATGAAGCTCGAGGTCCATCCTATATTGCTTGATCTATGACGCTCTATATATCTATAATGTATGGTTGAATCGGGAATAGCGGGGACATGCAGTACATTGTGTGGAGGAACCGAGGGGGATACAGTGTATTGTATGAGCGAATCCCAACCTTAAGAAGGGTTTACCTTACCATGTCAATTGACCTCATCTACATGTGATCAGTGACATGGTCTGATGCACGTGATTGGAAAGTAAACAGGAACTATTTTATTAATGGAATTATGGAAAAATAGTGAAATGGTGTTTTTACCACCCTTGCAGCAACAATGGCCATATCAGGTCGACTTCCGAGCCTTTTAACCAGTGTGAAAGTAACACTGCCGGCAGTGGGAGTTGAACCCACCGCCTCCCGTCCTCCACTTAATTAACCAACAAGGCACAGATCCTACACTCTACCAACTGTGCTAGTGGGGAACTATTTTATCAATGGAATTATGGAAGTAATCTGGTACCGATCTGAGTACCTGTTACCAATCTATTACCAATTCGGAAATTAAAATAAATTGTACAGATGAAATATAAAACCGGGAACTAAAGACCTACCTCCCCCAAGGGTGGACAATAAAGAACATATTTATGTAAATAAAAATCTCACGAAATACATGTTATAGTGTATACTTGTTGTTAAACCTAGAATCCCGTGTGGGCAATACCCAGTATTGTATAAGTGAATCTAGGCCAATACCCTGTATTATAGAGGTGAATCTAGACCCATACCCTGTACTGTAGACATACATCTAGACCCATACCCTGTACTGTAGACATACATCTAGACCCGTACCCTGTATTGTAGACATAAATCTAGACCCGTACCCTGTATTGTAGACATACATCTAGACCCGTACCCTGTATTGTAGACATACATCTAGACCCGTACCCTGTACTGTAGACATAAATCTAGACCCGTACCCTTTATTGTAGACATAAATCTAGACCCGTACCCTGTATTGTAGACATAAATCTAGACCCATACCCTGTACTGTAGAGGTGTACCTAGACCAACACAGGGAAGATGTGGGTCAGGCATTGTGAGCGGGCCTTCTTCTTAACCCAAAGACTACACATGACAAACACCAGATTCCTACGAATTCCCCGTTGTGATGTGTATGTTATGGGTGCGCCAGATTGCCGTAATACTGCCTACTGGTGACGTGTACTGCGCGAGTGCGGGGAGCCACTGCGTCTGTGGCCGTGCGGCAGTTGCGTGCGGAGGTCGAGACGTTCCTGAATGGAGTCGGCGCCTGCTAGGCACTCTCCCTGCCTCGCCCACCATCACCCCGTCAAACACTCCATTGCGATGGCTTCACTCTCATTAAGATTACTCACTGCCATTTGCTCATTTATTTTTATTGTATTTCATATGAGAAGCGTACAGGTACTTGGCATGTCTGTGCCTCGCCGTCTCTAATCATGATAATCAGGATATGGTATGAACTCAGTCTAAGCATCATAATGTTTATATTCAATACAAAAAGGTTTGCATATCTATAATCGAATGCTGTCTTTAAATGGCATTGGATTTCATTTCATTTACATAAAATGATACAGGACCTTGAGCAATTTCAAACAAGAATGGCAGAATGGTTCCTCAGGACAATCAATAATAGTGAGCTTCATCACACAAGTGGCTCAGACTCGGGGGCTTCTGAGAATGCCTACACCAGCCACTTCCTAGGAACAAAGGCAATATGGTCTCCCAACACTAGCCACTTCCCAGGAACATGGGCAATACAGTCTCCCTACACCAGCCACTTCCAGGAACATGGGCAATACAGTCTCCCTACACCAGCCACTTCCAGGAACATGGGCAATACAGTCTCCCTACACCAGCCACTTCCTAGGAACAAAGGCAATATGGTCTCCCTGCACCAGCCACTTCCCAGGAACATGGGCAATATGGTCTCCCTACACCAGCCACTTCCCAGGAACATGGGCAATATGGTCTCCCTACACCAGCCACTTCCTAGGAACATGGGCAATATGGTCTCCCTATACCAGCCACTTCCTAGGAACAAAGGCAATATGGTCTCCCTACACCAGCCACTTCCCAGGAACATGGGCAATATGGTCTCCCTACACCAGCCACTTCCCAGGAACATGGGCAATATGGTCTCCCTACACCAGCCACTTCCAAGGAACATGGGCAATATGGTCTCCCTACACCAGCCACTTCCCAGGAACATGGGCAATATGGTCTCCCAACACCAGCCACTTCCCAGGAACATGGGCAATATGGTCTCCCTACACCAGCCACTTCCCAGGAACATGGGCAATATGGTCTCCCTACACCAGCCACTTCCCAGGAACATGGGCAATATGGTCTCCCTACACCAGCCACTTCCCAGGAACATGGGCAATATGGTCTCCCAACACCAGCCACTTCCCAGGAACATGGGCAATATGGTCTCCCAACACCAGCCACTTCCCAGGAACATGGGCAATATGGTCTCTCTACACCTGCCACTTCCTAGGAACATGGGCAATATGGTCTCCCTACACCAGCCACTTCCCAGGAACATGGGCAATATGGTCTCCCAACACCAGCCACTTCCCAGGAACATGGGCAATATGGTCTCCCTACACCAGCCACTTCCCAGGAACATGGGCAATATGGTCTCCCTACACCAGCCACTTCCCAGGAACATGGGCAATATGGTCTCTCTACACCTGCCACTTCCTAGGAACATGGGCAATATGGTCTCCCTACACCAGCCACTTCCCAGGAACATGGGCAATATGGTCTCCCAACACCAGCCACTTCCCAGGAACATGGGCAATATGGTCTCCTTATACCAGCCACTTCCCAGGAACATGGGCAATATGATCACTCTACACCAGCCATTTCCTAGGAACATGGGCAATATGGTCTCCCTACACCAGCCACTTCCTAGGAACAGAGTCAATGCAGTCTCCCTGATACATACCAAGGCTAGCCTTCCATATATGAATGTCATACCCACACATGTTGGATGTGGTCAATCACCATTGCTCATATTTACAGAACGAAAACGGTAAAAATGTATATCTAATATGAGACTTGAAAAAAGACATTCCTTCATGTTTTTTGCCCAAGTAATATCCTCGAGGTAACAAAAGCCCATTCTAAAGATGCTGATTGCATGTACAAAATGGCAGTATCCACAACGCTTTATGTATTTTGCGTAATGACTACATGCGGCATTTTTAAGCTTTTTGAAGTTGGGCGCATATACCGTCAGAACTTGCATTATGAGGTGTACTGTACCAACAACTCCATCCCATCATGTACATTATTGTATTAAGCGGCTATTTTTATCCTGATAGCAATAATGTGCAATAACATCGTCCTCATGAAAGGCCCCGAGAGGGAGCTACCAAACAATGAGGGCAGAAATGGATCGTTGCAATAATGTTATGGGTTAAATATTTTACAGGAAATCCCATCAGGAGATCCGGACCACACTTATTAAATAGTTCTTAGATATTCTTTTCTTTTCAGTTATACAAGAGCCAGTATTTTCCTTATATTTACAAAAAGATTCTAAGACAAACAAATATTTCAAATAAAAGCCAACTTCGCAAAGGATTTGCAAATAAGTATCATAGGGAACCAAAAGAAAATGAAAAGTTATGCAATAATTTCAAAAGCTGAAAAAAATCTCGCAAACCAGGCCTGACATTTTCCGATGCTTGACCAAATACTAGGCCACACACTATAATTCCCTTTTCAAACTTTCCAATCTTAATACGACGGCGCATCAATCGGCAGAACAGCTTAAATATGGCTGTCAAACCCATGACACGGGGCAAACATACAGTGACAATCCATAGATGTACGGTCTATTGAGTTGAGATCTCAATCATCCAGCCCTCAAAGGAAACCAAACATAAGCGAAAAAGGTCGCAGGGAACTGATATATCAGTGTAGTTCTGGATCGATGTTCTGTGTGCGATATGTCTACATCATAGAGAAAATATACTTTCTCTATGGTCTACATCAAACCATTATGCTGCTTTCACTCATGAGTTGCCATTTTGACCAAAGAATTAAGACTATTTAGTGCCATTAAAAATTTTAAAACGAAATGTGTCAAATGCTTATATTATCAGTGGCACTCGGAAATCTTGGAGCTGGGGTGTTTCCGGTTCCGTTGTCACTGCCCCAGATGCGATGCTGGCTGCTGTGATGTGCAGTGACTACTGATTTGATTAAATGGTGTCTTAATTTATCACTACTGTGAATTTTCAGTACCATTTGTTTCGACTATGTGACTGTTCTTAGTTGTGGTTTTGATACCAAATGTGTTCTATAAAATGTTTAACATCAAACGATGTTCCCTGATTATTAGCATTGACAATATGATCAGTAGCCTATCTGTTTACATGTACATACTTCATTGTTTTACTGTTATTTGCTATTGCAATGTGTTTTTACATTTGTCTACATGTCTAACTGTATTTAATACACACCATGATGACACCGTATGACCTTTATGAGTCGATGTGCCGTTAAGAACCCATTCATTCACATATCTCATGTGACTAAACAACATGATCTGCACCACTGTTTTTGCCTCCCAGCTTTCTAGTATCAGCATTAACATCGCTTTCATCTACACAACTTTATAGTATGGATTAGGTCTCATATGACTGAATAATGGTCTGGTTTTGATATCATGTGACAGTACAACCTGATCAGTAGCATTGATTTTGATGTCACTGATATCACACGACTGCACTCCCTGATCAATGTGAGAGGATATGCTTTCATTAGATTTATGCCCGAAGACCTGTCTGTGTGAACACATGGAAGGATATCCAACTGATCTACATAATCCATCTATTCATGTCACACACATTTTGTCTCACCCAGGCCTAATCTCTTATAACATTAGCTCCTTGCTTACTTTGTCCTGCAACATTTCATCTGTCCAGATGTATACTTCTTCACATAAACTAAACATCGCAATTACAGTTTATTTCTCTTACCTGTTCTTTTTTAAACAGCAATATTTTGGACATGAAATCAAGTCTTTTTCTCCTGGAATGGAACTGAACAAAGTTATCTGAGAAGGCGTGTGCCACATGGTTAAGACGGTGTATATTTCATTCATCGGGTGCTGTCAGAGCTCCGCCAAGCTTTAATCAAGGTTTTAAGTCATTGCTATGCTTTCTGCCAGCTGAGTTATATCTACCCAGTGACACTGGGTGACCAAGTATATAGGATCTTACGGGTGACCAAGTATATAGGATCTACTGAGTCAAATCTTGCCTCATCAAGGCTACCAAGTTGCGAAGACGCTCCACACAGCTTAACTATTATCTTATTCCATATCTTGGGTGCAACACTAAAAATCTTCATTATCCATAACTTTTTTTTGGCATTTTTAATAGCATCTCACTGTTTGACCTCAGTAAGATTGTAATGTTTCATATTTCAAGAAGTACACTAAGGTATTCCGGGGCAATATTAAATAATGATTTATTTTCATGTTATGAGAATCATCTTGAAATATATTCCAGCAATCATAGGCGGCCAGTGTAATTACATAAATTCGGCCGATACATGACCATACCTCCTTAATTTCCCAACCATCTTTGTCGCCGAGTTTTGAACAGTTTGTAGTTTCTTACTTGTCTCATTTAAGGGGGTCGGGTGGCAGCGAGTTTCCATAATAAAGGTAGAGCTTAGAAAAAATGTGCTTGTATATTCACCGCGAGACTTGTGAAATATTTGTTTATTCTAGCTATTTTTTTCACATGACAAAAACCATTTTTTAATATTTTAGGTTTATGATTAATTTCTTCTTCCATACCAATCTTCTTCCCATATTTTCCGACTTACTCATTGTGTCCCCTTTTGTTATGTTCTGAGCAATATTTTTTCGATCAAGCGATTTCTGATCTGGATGGCCAAGTATGTCAAATACTGACCAAGGATAATCAGCAGGCAATGAATGAATACATTCTTAACATCTCAACAAATAAAACAGATATTGGTTAAATTTCTACTCACCGACCAATACATAACAAAAGGTATACCCGATGAAAATTTCCTTCCTGGCGTGTGATTTGAGATATTGGATTGTAAGGCAAACTTATTATCCATTAAAACATAAAAATCCTTGTTAATAACAAACATAAATATACTGAGCCTTTGTTTGAATAATCGCTTAACCTACATGCCCCATTATGCAGGATACATTCGCAAGATACATTTTTTCTGTTTCGGCGATGTTTCCACTTTTGATAGTATCACAAAAAATACTCCCAAGGTTTAAAGCAGTCTCATTGGGATTTCATTTCAGGTAAAAAAATCATTTCCTGGTATCTATTCTCAGAGTCCTGACAATATTGGCCGCCGAACAATGCACGTGAACATATCAATGCAGTAATATACAATAAAATAAAATACAGTAGTAGAATACGCACATGGATATCCCTCAAATATTGTATCTAGCGTTCTCCCATTACTTAGCTTGGCATGGAAGCATCAATTTTGAGAGCAAAGATACATATGTTGCATAAGCTAGCCAATTAGGGTACTAATCAAGCTGCTTGGGTTATCTTATCTAATTAATTAAGCCCATCCTTATCTACCTTCATAGGCAAATAAGAATTATCTCCCATAAACAAAACACATGGGCAAAAGGTCTGAACTGAATGCCACGAGATAGATAATCGCGCCTTTTCAATGATTTTTCTGTATCAAAATGTTAACTGTATCAAAAGATGTCTATGTATCATCCGCCTTTCTAAATACCCAGACAATCTCACCGATACCTGGTAAATACATATTATATTAATACGGATTGTTCATGACTGTTCAAAGACATTTGGTATATTCTACCTGAGAGCAACAACATTTACCATAGATATCTGATACTGCACACTTAAATCAGTGTTCCAGATGAACAGTGCACATATCTAGATCAATTATCTGTTACATCCATGCTGTCTGTGTTCACCATTTCCCTTATCTTTTTGTTAAGCAAGCATTTAGGATCCTTATGAAGAAGAAATTTCAAATTTTCCAGCTTTGAAGTCAATTGGAGTTATCCTGAAGTGAAAGTGGGATTATCTATAACAAAGCATCAAGAGGATATGCATTTCTCCCACTAAACTGCATTTCAAAACTTCAAACCATTTTAAACCAGGAAGTACAGACGCAATGTTCAGTGGTTGCGAAGCCATAATGGTCATTTTATTTATCAAGCTGTAATAATAAACAATCTTTTAAGCATGAAGTCTATTATGGACAGTCTGGTCCTTAATTGCAAATTTCATACAATTCTATAATTCCCCAGTTAATTGCATTTGATACATCACCAAACAGTTATATAAAAACACAAGCAATACGATGAAAGCAATGCGAGGGTTTTTGGTACATGTACGGGCAAGCTACCATTCTTGGGGTAAAACTAACTCGTACAAACCTTTACCAGATGGCAACATGGCCCAAGTTTCACACCAATAATCACTACTATAGGCCAAGAAGCACACTTTCACATGCGAAGATGTCATTTACACTAAGATACAGCACAGCAAAGTTCACATGAATCAAACTTAAACAATACAGCATATCAATGTCCAGCAAAAAACAAATAAACTAATTTGAACTTACATCATAAGCTCTGTAAGGGCAAAGGAGAAAAAAAGAAAAAA
The DNA here is from genome assembly GCA_949316495.1 of Amphiduros pacificus. Classification (NCBI taxonomy): domain Eukaryota; kingdom Metazoa; phylum Annelida; class Polychaeta; order Phyllodocida; family Hesionidae; genus Amphiduros; species Amphiduros pacificus. The sequence goes on along the minus strand of OX439007.1, from coordinate 30,223,698 downwards.
ACTAATTAGCTTGATGTAAAATGTTTAGATTTGTTCTATATTACTTATACATCAGATGTGGTGGCTGTAATACGTGACGAGCCGAGGTTTATATATGTATATTCATCATGAGATCTGGGAGTTGATATTGGTGGTGTGAATAGTTGTGATTGCTGTGTCTGCGGCTGAGCATGCTGAGTGGAGACAGGGTGATCATGGGTAGGTCAATGACTGCAGCTGAGCCACTGCAATCAAAACCAGGATCACACCACCACAGGCCTCACTCCATCCAATCCTGTTTATTAATCATTAATCCTAGAAACCAGAATACACTGTCATCTTGTTTTGCTTATGAGTATATAATGCACACGATATTGATTATATATTTGTCAGGGGGGAGATAGGCAAAAGGACGCTGCTCCCGACCTGCTTTCCCCCACATCTTCCCTATAGTGGAACACTGGTCCTGTTTATATGCAAAGATTAATGACCAAGGTTTGAACGCTCAGAATGATAATGTCCCACAGCTAAAATGTACACCCCCATATTGAAGTGATTCTATGTGGCTGAATTAAATGACTCCCTCTTCCCAGTGTAATTATCTTTTGCATCGGCAATACAAGGTTAACTTTGTATGATAAAATCTAACGATGCCACTTCAAAATCATACATTTTTTGCCTGCGAGTCTCATCCTTGATGAAAAAAGGCTATTTTCTGTCAGTGTTACAGAACCGAAGAATATTCATTTAGCGATGCATTTACATTTACTGACTCAGTTTTATGAATGAGAGAATAGGCCAGTTTAAATCTTACCTGCACCGAGAGAGAACCTGCTTCCAGCGTACCGCTTTCACATCATTGATGCAAATGAAATTTTCACATAACGTAAAGGGGTATCCATTTTATATAATCCCACTAAACATAATTTTGATGTCCTTCCAGGGGCCAACATTCAGAATTTTTTCCGAGCTTCCCCCTGGGTTGACATCTGTTGTCAAACACCTCATACAAAGGCCCATATATTGGTCGCCTGCAGCAATGATAAGAAACTGGGGAGTGCATTAAAATCCCAAAACAAATGTTACATTCATCAGCATCCAATCGATTCCCCAATTCAATTCATTCTGGATAATCGCCCTTTTCCATTTATTGCTTTATAGATAAGATAATTTAACAGATAAGAAATAAGGACCAATTGATCCAAAAAGATCCATTTGTCAATGTTATAAGCGGTTTCAAATAATATCTGAACCAGCTGCTCGAAGATCTTTTACCAGTCCAAACGTTTACATTAGCTTACTGTCTCCACCAGGTGGCTATCTCAGAGCCACCTGGTGAGAGCTGTAATACAACAAGAAAGTTGCATCAATGCAGCAGTTATTATTGTCATTGAAGCACTGAGAGTATATCAATATGCTGCATGAACATTAACATAAAACATTATAAACAACAGGGTTCTTCATATTTTTGGCTCGGGTATCAAGTACCATCCAAAATAGGGACCTCACTGAAATCAGTTTGTAGAGAATCGACGACCAAAATTTATCACAAGTATTATATCTTACCGATAGGTAGATTAAGTGTGAAGTAGTTTCCTACAGTCTTTTTTTACACCACAATGAAATTTTGATTCTTAGATTAATTGCATTGTCAGAATAACATTTTAGCTTTATTTGTCTTATGCTGGGTAATCAAAATCATGTTGCATATTGAATTTGGCCACAACTTATCTTAGCTAATACTTGAAAAAAAGGGACCAGATTCTTGAATCAAATCCCACTGAGCAGTGGATTTAAATTGTTTTGAATGTGAGAAATTGGCCCCAACCATCTGATGACCATCAATTATCAAAGGTGATTGTGACCTCTTCCGGACTTGAACAATTATGGGCATTTATTGGCAGTGGTTCCATCTCAGTATGATCATGCCTGCATCAGCCTCTTAGCATCCTATGACATTTACAAGCTCAACGTCAAATATCAAGCTCTTTCAGCAAGTCACATCCCGTCTGACATTTCAAACAAATCAATTTACCTATGCACACAACTCTTTCAAACGTGAAGGTTTTTTTTGGCCAAATTCCATATTCCCTACTCTCCTTAGTAGATGATGGGTATATACTGGCTCTAGAAGCCACACCTAGTACAAGCTTCTTTTTAGAAGCCAATAAGCATAGTCAGATATTTTGCACATCTTGTAACATGGTCAATTGGTGACATTGTTATGACTAGAAAGTGATATAACAACAAATGAGTTAAGATGTGTACCAAAATAGCTAGACAAATATAATTAGGCTATGGAGCATACTTTTGCAAAGGAATATGAGGGAACTTGAAAAATGTTTTCTGCAATTTCATGCCATTTGTGGCAGAGGTAGTATGTGACTCTACATTTCCATGCACGGTATTCCCCTTTAAGTGACAAAAAACATTATAGTCGACATTTTGGAACAAAATATGTGTATTGAATGGTTACATAAATCATATTTGATCCAAACCATAGTTTGGAAGCACCACTTAATAAAAGAAATACTACAATTAAAATACAACGTACTATTTAGTTTTTACATGGGACAAAATCAGATGGCACATTAATTTATAAACAATATGATTCAGTCAAGATTCCATAATGATCGATGCAAATAAATTTACTGCACTGATGAGATTAAAAGATTTTTTTATCTTTGTAAATATTTCAATTAGTAAGTTTTTTTTGTATTGAAAATCTTCTTTTTACTAAAGTATTACTGCTACCCCAGTAAATAAATTGAATAACTAATATTTTAATCACCTAGATTTGATTTTGAAAATATTTTTAAAAATTATCTGCAATACTACCATAGACCCATAAACTGAATTTGTCAAATAATTCTTTAAGGAATTATCTTAAATTTCATGCTAATTAAAACATTTAAATATATTTCACCTTATGTAATTGTACTTTTTGCCATGAACTACAGCAAATATGGATTTAGTAAAATTATATTTTGGCATCATTATCCTTTCAAATTATGCTGCAATATATAAATTCTTGCAGGAATCATTTTATAAGCATTATTTTGCTTCCCAATATCACAATTAACAGTCTACCATCCAATTAACATGATATGATATATGTACATTAACAACACTCATTTTCCCCATTGATGCAGTTATAAAACATTTATATTACATGAATTTTTTTGAACAGAATATGATTATTATCCTTGACACTTTGTGTGAAGTCATTTCAAACATTTTATCCTACTGAGATTAAATTCTCTAAACCTGCAACAATTGCTGTTCAGTTTACACAACATTCTCAGGTTGTTACAAAAATCCCAAATTTATGCTCACAATAAATGGATAAATTCTGGAATGTAAAACTCGGAAACTTGGCCCCTTACAGCTTTATAAATAATCTCATTTATGTAGGAACAGTTGGACGGTACATATTCATATAACATACATATAACAAGGACGGCTGAGCAATTACAAACACTTGTGATTGCATTGCTAGATCACAGAGGCACATTCCAAAGTGTCTTTTGATAAAATACTATAGATATGTGTATATACCGTAGCTGGACAATTGCAAACAATATTGTGAACGACTATAATGTTAACTTCTGATTCAACATTGACAAATAATATACTATTTAGAATGTAATTTTAGCATGAGCTTTTCATAAAATTGCCATCTACCATAAGTGAGCCTATGTATTTATCCTTAAGTAAAAATACAACTAATTTGAATTTTTTTTATCTGATATGAGCCTAAGGGTAAATTTCCAATCAGAATAGTCTATGCACATACTTTAGACAAGAAAAAGAGAAATTATGAGAGAATTAAGTTTCTCATTTAAGATTCAATGATATTAACTTGAAGCAAGGCACACAATATGATGACATTAGTCAAGCTCTTGTCAGCAAGCCTGATGTCGATTAATCACGCACAGCCTTATATGTAATTCTTTTTCTCAATTAAGCCTTCAATCTTCATATTGCTATTTGATCATTATTTGTCTCTCAATTACAATCACCAATAATGCACATTTAGGAATCAGCTCACACAAAACTTAAGATATTCTTTTTTTTTAAATATATCACATTACTTTCTCAAAAAAAAACACAACTAAAGTTCCAGACTGTATTACCCTATCAAGTTTTTCTGCCTGTATTTCTGAATTTCATCTCATATCTTTTATCATTAATTTTTTGACTCCTTCTCCTAAAGATCAAATGGGAAAAAAATGAATGGCTAAAGGCCAAGTTCAAATTGTATCACTGATTTCTTTGTTATTCTCCCTTAACATCAATTAACATCAAAGTGTAAAACAGTATCCAAAGGGGAAAGGTATATTTTTTGTCATGTAAATTTAAATTTAAATATTTTTTCAACTGTCATACTGACAGAAAAAGAATCCAAGAAATTCCTTTTTTTGAGTATACTTGAACAGTTATATAATGCCAACATCACACAGCCCCAATATAAAATCTCTTAAGACTGTTTTTTGTGGGCAACAGAACTTCAAATATGTACTCAGTAAATGAATACATTCATATTAAAAAAACTTACCATTTCATATCTAGTGTGTACAATATATATCACTCTTCATTATTCCAACCTGACTCAAATTCACAATAGTAATAACTGCAATCACGTTTTACCTTTTTACATAATTAATCATTTTTAATATAATCTTCAACAATATATATCCCTAATAATTATATTTCTTCATGTATAAACAGATAAATATACAATCATTTAATTTTAGAAACCTACAATTACTTAATATTAAAAACATTTTATATATATATTTATCAGATATTTTATACAACAATCAATACTGAATCATTGGGCCAGCAATTCATCAAAGATTCTCCTAATCTATTATATTATGGAGCTTCAATTTACAGCAAAATTACATGTGAATTATTTTGCATGATTTTTGTGTCATTTCTGGTAGATCTTTGAAAAGAAAAAAAATCTACTCAAATAAAATATTCAGCTTGAGGAATTTCTGTGTTATATTATTGGCCTCCAGGCTTGCAGGGTCTCTTGTAGCGGTGTCACCCGGGCTGGACAGTATCAACAGGGTCCCCGTTCAAACAGGAGGCCAAATTGGGGTTGAACCTTGAAACTGACCCCAAAGTATTATATAAATAAGGTTCCTAACAACAAAATCTGTGTTCACTGAATTCAAGGTTGAACCATGAAATGCAACACCAAAATTTTGGGGGTTCAAACCGGCAGTAAAAACAGGCCAAGTTTACAATAGGATAATTATATTTTATGTTTATCCCATCAATATAAATAACCCTTACATATATTCTATGCAAATTTTGAAAGAATCCAGGCATTGCTCCTATATCTTTTCTAAAAATTCAGATCCAGGCATTGATAAAAACGTTGAAAATGCTCCCTTGTGGCCTCCTTACATTATGTAAATACCCGTCTGGGGGTCAAAATCAGTGTTCAAGAACCCCAACCATGAACCCATTCTTTTGGAGGTGGAACCCGTTCATGCAATACTTTGGGGTCCAACACCAATTTCTGGGATTTTGACCCCGGATTTGAAAGCTGTTGATATAAGCCAGCCCTGGTGATGAATGTAGCAGGTTCTATGATAATCCAGCCCTGGTGATGAATGTAGCAGGTTCTATGATAATCCCACTGAGTTGAGCTGTCCTCATAATATCACACATAACTTGGACTGAAATAACAAGAACAAGTCTTATTTAGGTGGCCTATAGATCCTTATGGAAACATATCAGCAAATGAATTGATCATATCAAATATTCAAATTAGAATCCAACTTGCATGATATCTGACATTTCTCACAGTAATAGGGCTAAATAATATGGTATAATTTAAACAATTACCTTTTTCTTTTCTTCTTTCTTGTCTTCCTCTTTCTTTTCTAATTTTCCATTTTGTTCCAGGTTTTCCTTTGTTTCCTCTTTATCATCATCATCATCTTCCGTTTTTTCCTCATCTTCTTTCTCATTTTCTGTGTCTTTTTCTTTTTTCTTTGAGTTTTCCTTTTTGTCCTTTTTCTTAATAAAATAAAATGGAAGTTCTTAATGAATATATTCTTTAAGAATTCCTGTGGGTCTGATTTTGTGTAAAACTATGATACAGTTAATGTTCAAGTGAGATCTCCATTTTAGTAGGATAGATGAAAGGATAAATGCCCCAAAGAAAGCAAACTGACATCAGGGTTTTAACTTGTGTTCATAAACAACAAATATCATTAATAACTACCTCAAATTATTAACTACTTACATCCTTTTTCTTGTCCTCCTTTTTGTTTTCTTTATCATCCTCATCCTCTGTTTCTTCATCACTCTCTTCTTTCTTGTCTTTGTCTTTTTTATCATTTTCTTTAACTTTCTTATCATCTTTTTTACTTTGGACAATCTTTTCTTTCTCTTTTTCCTTTTTGTCTTTTTTGTCTACAAAAATAAATAAATCAATTATTTTTATTTTGGTCTTAAGATTGAAAAAAGCAGCTCATAATAGAATGTTGGTAAATCATACCATCTTTTTTCTTCCCTTTCAGGTCCTCTTCTTCACTTTCCTCCTCCTCTTCTTCTTCCTCCTCTTCCTCAGACTCCACTTGCTTTCGGCGCCCAAAAAAACCAACTCCTCTCTTCTTTTTGTCTTAGAAATAATCAAAATATCAACATTTTCAAATGATTGAAGAATATCTTCCAAGTGCAGAATTTGATTTAAAAATAAACATAGGCCAATGACCTTAAAACTATGCTGATCATTGTTTTTTTGTAATGTTTGTGAACATTTTCTAAATATGCTTGCTGTTTCGATTCTCGATGGCTGATATTTGTCATGTTATTCAAAATGGCAGCCTTCTTGATAACTCTGTGATAGCCATTAGATTTTTTTTAAATGAAAACCAATCTTAGCCTAATAGATAATAGATAGAATTGGTCCCCTGAAAAGTAACTAACCTACTTATAGCGAAGAATTATGATTAGTAGTTTCAGGGGAGAAGATCAAAGTTGACGGACAGACAGAATTACAGAAAAATATCACTGTAGAAGCTATGCTGACAGCATGACAGCAAATCATCATGGAAAGAAACTGGAATAAAAACTTAAACAATCGTGGAATATGTGCAACCAGGGTGATTTCCTGACAAATCCCCTCTCTGGTATAAATTTACAAGCTTTAAATTTTAAACTGTCTGGTATAAATTTACATCCTTTAATATATATGTATTTTTTTGTTTAAATATAATAATTGCTTTATTATACGCGTAAATAATCTCAGAAAAAAGGACAGAACATACTGACAATGAAAGACCTAGGAAAGAGTTGCATTGATTAATACTAGCACATAAGTTCAGGGCTTACTAATAAAACACAAAAACATAACAAAACCAAATTTGGCAATTTACCTTTATCCTTCTCTTTTCCTTTTGCCGTTCTCTTGTTTTCTGGTTCACTTTCCTCCTCTTCTTCACTTTCTTCATGTTTAACATCTTTCTTCTTGCCCTACAATCATTAACACATTTTTTTAAAATTCAATAGTGATTTTAACCTCAGTCCCCCAGACCACAAGAAAAATATCATTTTGACCAAAGTCATAAGACACTTTAGATTTATCACATGACATCTTGAAAATAGCCACAGCTAACCAAATCTTACTGGACAACCAGTAGCATAGGCACAAGGGAAAGTCTCGTTCAGTTATTCATCCAATATGCTGTGATAATTCTCAGATTATGTTGTTCGGCTTGTTCAAACATGTAAAAATTATATTTTAGGAAATCACCGTCTGATATGAGAGCCATTACCAAGAATCTTGGTACCTTTTCTTTGGCCTTTTTCTCTGGTTTCTTCTTTGGTTGCTCTTCCTCTTCGCTGTCTTCCTCTTCAGACTCTTCTTCAGAATCTTCCTGCTTCAGTGGTTTCTTCCCTCTCAGGGCTGGCACTGGTTTTGACTATGAAAATATTAAATAAATAGTTGGAAGCCACATAAGAACACTTACATTTTGCTTGTGTTATCTTAAGTTTAATAGAATCTCAAAATAGGCCAGACAAATGTGTCATAATAATGAAAAATAATTTGGTTTTTTTTCGCATCGTAACCATGGCTATATATTAATTTTCAATGACAAATTACATTTCCAATTAATTAAATTAAAGAAAATTACCTTCTCTGATCCCCTTAAAGGTTTTTTTGGAACTTCCTCTTCATCAGATTCTTCTTCTGATTCTTCTTCCTCCTCAGAATCTTCTTTCTGTTCAAATGCCAGAAGTGTCATTCATATTAATATCAGCATTTAGCACATCACAGAGAGAAACAGAAGAAAGATTCTAATGTGTGGTACTGACCGGTGGTTTTGATTTTGTCAGCCTGGGTTGGCCTCTGGGTATTGGCACTGGTGCGTTCTTTGTGGCGTGTTCTGATGTCTTCTTGATTAATGGCTCCTTTCAAAGCAAATGAGAACCAATACCAATTGATAATCATTATTACTATATTATATAAAATAGGACACTTCCTTAAAGGCGATTGATGAAAGATTAAACAGCAATCCAGAGATTGCAAGATGTCCCAATATGTATAAACCTCCCTGATATAATGGCATGCCCCAGGGTAATTATCTGCATGATACCTGAACTCCCCTGATATAATGGCATGTCCCAGGGTAATTATCTGCATGATATCTGAACTCCCCTGATATAATGGCATGCCCCAGGGTAATTATCTGCATGATATCCGAACTCCCCTGATATAATGGCATGTCCCAGGGTAATTATCTGCATGATATCCGAACTCCCCTGATATAATGGCATGCCCCAGGGTAATTATCTGCATGATATCCGAACTCCCCTGATATAATGGCATGCCCCAGGGTAATTATCTGCATGATATCCGAACTCCCCTGATATAATGGCATGTCCCAGGGTAATTATCTGCATGATATCCGAACTCCCCTGATATAATGGCATGCCCCAGGGTAATTATCTGCATGATATCCGAACTCCCCTGATATAATGGCATGTCCCAGGGTAATTATCTGCATGATATCCGAACTCCCCTGATATAATGGCATGCCCCAGGGTAATTATCTGCATGATATCCGAACTCCCCTGATATAATGGCATGCCCCAGGGTAATTATCTACATGATATCCGAACTCCCCTGATATAATGGCATGTCCCAGGGTAATTATCTGCATGATATCCGAACTCCCCTGATATAATGGCATGCCCCAGGGTAATTATCTGCATGATATCCGAACTCCCCTGATATAATGGCATGCCCCAGGGTAATTATCTGCATGATATCTGAACTCCCCTGATATAATGGCATGCCCCAGGGTAATAATCTGCATGATACCTGAACTCCCCTGATATAATGGCATGCCCCAGGGTAATAATCTGCATGATATCCGAACTCCCCTGATATAATGGCATGCCCCAGGGTAATTATCTGCATGATATCCGAACTCCCCTGATATAATGGCATGTCCCAGGGTAATTATCTGCATGATATCCAAACTCCCCTGATATAATGGCATGTCCCAGGGTAATTATCTGCATGATAGTTCACCTACCCTTTTTCTGTGGTCCTCTTCATCCTCTTCATCACTTTCTGTCACAGAAACATCAGAATCTTCCTCCTCGTCTTTCCTCTTTTTGGCCTCCTCTTCATGTTTTTTGGACTCTGTATCTTCTAGGATCACAAAATTATCATCTTGAATTAAGATGTATAAATCAATATCCCAATGAAAAGCAATGAAAAGTTGCCTCATGAAAATGCTGTTGAAATCTAGCACAGTTGTGCAAGATGGCGAAAGGAATTTTTTAGAAAAATTTCTGTAAAGAAATACATCATAAAATTGATAACAATATTTTCAAAGATCTTCTAGGTGTTCTAAAAAGTTTTATGTGGTAAAAAAATGTTTTCCATCTGAATACTGCAACATCCCTGTGTATCCATTTACTAATATCCTAATTGTATGTCTTGCTGAAGTAATACTCACCTGGTTTGTTGGGAAGTCGCAGGGGGGCGAGGGGTGCTTTGTTGATTGGGTTGAGTTTGGCAGGAAGTGTTGAGTTGAGTGGTGGCAATGCACGCCCTGACATACTAGTATTCAACGCTGGCAAAGTTCTACCTAAGCTGCTTACATTATCCTTGCAAAAACCAAAAGTTTAGAATAAACACCATAAAATAACGTGTTATTTATGTTTATCAAATATTACTGTGGTCATTATTCCTTTGTTTAAATGATAACTTATCTGATAAAATTAAAGGGCAATATATAATTACATTAGATGAGATCTGATTATAACAATTTAGTACCTGTTTCTCTCGTCTCCGATCTCTAGCTGAGAAGCTGCCAGAGAGGTCAAGGTCATTACTTTGTCTAAGCATTTGTAGGTTTTTATTGACAGGGGGCGCTTCGTCCGTCTCATCCTCACCCTCATCCTCGTTACCACTGTCCCAGTCTCCATTCTCAATCTTTGGTTTTGCCAGAACTAACATGTGACATCCTCCACAAGACACCTGGTGGTAAGTAGCAAAAACATATCCATCAAAACCTACTGCATCATCAATATCATGATGGGAATTAAATTGAAATTACTTTGTATTTGTCTAGAGGTGAACACATTTTCAGTTTCTTTTCATATATATATTTTTGTATATAATCAGCCAAGTGCACTTTAACAACTTAAATCAGCCACAATTTACTTAGCACCTCATAATTTTTTTTTCTGTTTCTAACGAAATAATTAATGTAACATATAGTTACCATTGACCTAATCTTAAAATTTCTTGTATTTGGCCAAGTAAATCTTAATAAAGAGAGAAAAAAAGATCTCTTCATAGTTTCTTACATTTTCAACAACAAATTTGGCGAATCTGGAGAGTTGTGATGGTTTGAACTGGTTGGCAAAGTTTTCCTCTCCGAGACCGAGCTTGCCATGCCGGCCATCTCCAAATGTATACATCTGACCACGATCTGAACGCAACAAATTCATACCACATATAATGAGATATAATAACTAAACATTTAAAAATAAAATGTCTGTTGATCTGAAGCACTAAAATCAATATCAAATTCCATGAAAATGCAGCTGATTTGCTCCATGATACAAATGTTATTTGACTTGACTTACATGAATGATATATGACTCACCTAGCATGAGTGTTACATAATCAACATTACATGAATGATATGTCTCACCTCACATGAGAGCAATATGACACATCTTGCATGAGTTCGACATGACTCATCTCACTTGATTCTTTTTTGACTCACCTAATATAAGAGCTAAACAACTAAGTTTGCATGCTTTGCAGTTAAGATTCATTTGATTTATATAAAGATGATTCATATGACACAAACATGTTATGACTCACCTGGCACAATGGTACATGGGATTTGAGATGGTTGCCATATAAGTAACTCATGTCATGATTAGTTAAGTGTTATTAATCTTTTACAACATTCAACTGAAATGACTCGCGTGATGAAAATCCTGTCTCACCTGATATGAGTGCTGTATGATTTTCCCCACAAGAGGCTTTTTTTATCCTGTCTTTCAAGAATGGTACCATATGAGGTTCTGATACCTGCAGCTTCAAAGTGCCGTGCCCAAGCTGCCCATTGCTTCCGTCCCCAAACGAATACACCTTGCCCTTCTCTGAAACATTTAGTTTGAAATAATCAAGAGCTACATATTTAGTGGTGAAACTGAAATATTTGTAACTGATATTTTCTAATCTTTTTTACTGAAACAAGTAATGATTAATTATCTAATATATCAACAACTTCAAGTTTCCAAAATCAACATTATGTGTCTCTCACCCACACAAAGCTGCCCATTCCATATTTCCCTCCTAATCACCACACTTCCATCTCTGTTGACACCCTCTCCTCACCCACACCATGTTTACTTTCCCACATGTGATCCCTACCCACACCGCATTCTCCTCACCCCCCTGTGACTGCCACCCACACCACATTCCCCTCACCCCCTGTGACTGCCACCCACACCTCATTCCTCTCACCCCCCTGTGACTGCCACCCACACTTCATTCCTCTCACCCCCCTGTGACTGCCACTAACACCACATTCCCCTCACCTCCGTGTGACTGCCACCCACACCACATTCCTCTCACCTCCCTGTGACTGCCACCCACACCACATTCCCCTCACCCCCCCCCCCCTGTGACTGCCACCTACACCACATTCCTCCTACCCCCCCTGTGACTGCCACCCACACCACATTCCTCCTACCCCCTGTGACTGCCACCCACACCACATTCCCCTCACCTCCCTGTGACTGCCACCCACACCACATTCCTCCTACCCCCTGTGACTGCCACCCACACTTCATTCCTCTCACCCCCCCTGTGACTACCACCCACACCACATTCCCCTCACCTCCCTGTGACTGCCACCCACACCACATTCCCCTCACCCCCCTGTGACTGCCACCTACACCACATTCCTCCTACCCCCTGTGACTGCCACCCACACCACACTCCCCTCACCCCCCCTATGACTGCCACCTACACCACATTCCTCCTACCCCCTGTGACTGCCACCCACACCACATTCCCCTCACCCCCCTGTGACTGCCACCCACACCACATTCCTCCTACCCCCCTGTGACTGCCACCCACACCACATTCCTCCTACCCCCTGTGACTGCCACCCACACCACATTCCCCTCACCTCCCTGTGACTGCCACCCACACCACATTCCCCTCACCCCCCTATGACTGCCACCTACACTACATTCCTCCTACCCCCTGTGACTGCCACCCACACCACATTCCCCTCACCCCCCTGTGACTGCCACCCACACCACATTCCCCTCACCCCCCTGTGACTGCCACCCACACCACATTACCCTCACCTCCCTGTGACTGCCACCCACACCACATTCCTCTCATTCCCCTGTGACTGCCACCCACACCACATTCCTCCTACTCCCCTGTGACTGCCACCCACACCACATTCCCCTCACCTCCCTGTGACTGCCACCCACACCACATTCCCCTCACCCCCCCTATGACTGCCACCTACACCACATTCCTCCTACCCCCTGTGACTGCCACCCACACCACATTCCTCCTACTCCCCTGTGACTGCCACCCACACCACATTCCTCTCACACCCCTGTGACTGCCACCCACACCACATTCCCCTCACCCCCTGTGACTGCCACCCACACCTCATTCCCCTCACCCCCTGTGACTGCCACCCACACCACATTCCTCCTACCCCCTGTGACTGCCACCCACACCACATTCCCCTCACCTCCCTGTGACTGCGACCCACACCACATTCCTCTCACCCCCTGTGACTGCCACCCACACCACATTCCTTCACCCACCTGTGACTGCTACTGTGTGAGATCCCCCACACGCCACCCACACCACGTTGCCATCGATGCCCTCCACTTCCTGCGGTGTGGTGTGTTCATCTGGCTCTTCGCCTCGTCCAAGCTTTCCTCCTTCTGTCTCTCCAAATGTGTACAGCTTGCCATCCTCTGTCATACCAAACATTTGAGCAATCTTATTCGGTGACAAGTAGCTTTTACTATTTACAGTATTTAATTTCGTTTGATTTAAAGTGATGACCAAACAAAATTCTACATGGAAAATAAGGTTAAAATGAATTATAATAAGTCTCTGACCTGTGACTATTGCTGTGTGGTAGTATCCACATGATATACACACAGCTCTCTCCTCAAGGGGGAGCTGTAGGGGTGTAGGAACCTCTACTTGAGGCCCTAAACCTAGTTGACCTTCACTTCCACATCCCCACACATATACATCTCCAGATTCTGCAATTATAAGACATAATCTCCAAGCATATTCACACATCTCCTACATGTTATTATGCTTTATAATGGCATTTAAGTCTTCAAGTATTCTTTCTGATAAGCCTTCATTTGCAGATATGCAAATATAGAGCCTTCACATGGTAATAAGGTCTCCATATGAGAAAACTTAAACATTTTGTCAAGTAGTTCTAACAAAGCTATCTCTGAATTATTAAAAAAATGTTATCTATTCTGAGACAGCTTTGACTCAACAACCACCACGAATCTGGCTCCTATCTTTGGTTCCATGTTTCTACTCTTGCAGAGGGAGCATATATATATATTAGTGTGTGCCTACCTGTGAGAGCTACTGCATGCTCTGTGCCAGCTGCTAACTGCTGATACTTCTGTTCCTCCAGTGACTCAACGTGAAGTGGTTTAGTGGATGATGCGGCTCTCTCACCCTCAATCCCAAGCTGACTGTCACCATTAGCACCAAAACTGAACAATTTCCCAGATTCTGAAAATATCCGAGGGTATCTCAATGCTGAGATTTGTAACATGGGTAATGTTTCTCATGTATGACACACACACACACACACACACACACACACACACACACACACACACACTGCAAACATCATTGGATTGCAACTTTTCATATATGAATATTTTTTCAATAAAAAAACGGCAAATTTTCTCACTGCTTTTCACAGTAGCTAGGAAGTTAATAATTTCAGGTCTGATAGAGAATTTCCTTGGCTTTCATTTGGTGGTAAAAGTAACTAAATCGGACAAATACCGTATTTACTCGTATATAAGACGAGGTTTTTTTCCAAAAACTCTAAGTTAATGGTTAGGGGGTCGTCTTATACACGAGAGCAGTCTTATACTCGAGTATTTACGGTAAAACGTAAATACGGTAAAACGTAAATACGATGTTCATATTTTCGAAATAACGAATATCAGACGTAGCAGATTGATTTTAATTGCGTTTTAAATGATAAATAAAGGTATTTACCCAATATTATTGGTCTATTATTTCAAAACGCTTTGTTTTGACTTTGTTCTCACTGATTCCAATTATCAGCGTTCAGTTTTGCGTTTCGTCATTGTCTCCACTGCTTTGAGTCGTGTCTTCCCTTTTTGATTGCGTTTTAAATGATAAATAAAGGTATTTACCCAATATTATCACAAATTGTTCGAAAACAGAACAAAACCATCAATCCATTTAAAACGCAATTAAAATCGATCCACGTGTGAAAGCATTTCTGTCAACAAGGGAAGACACGACTCAAAGCAGTGGAAACAATGACAGAAAACTGTGAACGCTGATAATTGGAATCAGTGAAAACAAAGTGAAAACAAAGCGTTTCGAAATAATAGACATCGGACATAATAGCGGATCGATTCAATTGCAATTTAAATGATAAATAAGGGTATTTACCCAGTGTATGTAACGTCTTTGATGGAGTTGATTTGGTGAATGATTTGTCAAGTGAAGTGCTTGAGTAGCGTGTGTGTTGTTAAAATTTGCATAGCTCTTGTATTTACCAGCACCACCCCCTCTGAATCTATATACCGAAGCATACGATCATCGCCAAAGAAAAGGGAGTGCAAGCAAGTCTTGGAAGAGCCCCCACAAATGAAAATGAGGCTCTAACTTTGGAGGGAAACTGATCATTGCAGGGCTCTCTTGCAATTCCAAAAAGACTGATGGTAGATATATTAATTAAAATTATGCCGCTCATGCACTGTCAGTCCTCATTTGTTCATAAGATTGAACAGTTCAACTGGGCAGTCCTTTTGATTTTAACATAAAAATGGCAGACTAAAAATCCACAAAAAAGTCAGCAGGTCACTTAGTTGAAAGCAGGGGGAAGCCCTGTAAATAGTTTCTGGGATCTTTCACGTACACCAACACATTGGTCCACCACTCGTGGGAAATAACATGCCAACTTATCCTGTATCAAAATGTCAGTAAATTAACCAGAATTAGGGAGATACCCCACATATATTTGATTAAATACCAGGTAGAAATGTATGGTGCTTTCTTTGGATATTATTTTGAGAGGAATTCTAACAGGCAAGGTCAGTAAATCTGAGTGGAAACCGTGGCATTCATTCAGTTTTGTTTCAATTCCAATTATCAGCGGTCAGTTTTGCATTTCGTCATAGTTTCACGCTTTCACGCTAGTATTGCGTAATGCATGTTAAATGAATGGATGGTGTTTTTCTACTGTCTACACGTGGTTGAATATTTCTTTGTGTATTAACACGCTTAGTTTTGATGCTAAGATCGATATAAACAATAATAATTAAAAGCGATATAATGAATATCATTGGCTTTATAATACACAAAGAAATATTCTCCCACGTGTTGGTCACGTACATCGTATTACGTTCTACATCGTGGAGAAATTCTTGCGAAAAATAATTGTGATAATATTGGGTAAATACCTTTATATATCATTTAAAACATATTATTTCAAAATGCTTTGTTTTGACTTTGTTCTCACTGATTTCAATTATCAGCGTTCACAGTTTTGCATTTCGTCATTGTTTCCACTGCTTTGAGTCGTGTCTTCCCTTGTTGACAGAAATGCTTTCACACGTGTTTCGATTTTAATTGCATTTTAAATAGATTGATGTTTTTGTTCTGTTCTCGAACAATTTGTGATAATATTGGGTAAATACCTTTATTTATCATTTAAAACGCAATTAAAATCAATCTGCTACCTCCGTTATTCGTCATTTCGAAAATATGAACATCGTATTTACGTTTTACCGTATTTACTCGTGTATAAGACTGCTAAGATCTTTAAGTTTTCATATTTAAGTTTCACTTTTTAAATGACCGCCAAGCTTCAGCTGAACCTTGAATGGTAGCAGAGCCGATATGTCAAGAAAAACCAACTCGTCTTATATTCGGAAATTGTTTTTTTTCAAGAAAAATAAGCTCAATTTTGGGGGGTCGTCTTATACACGAGTCGTCTTATACACGAGTAAATACGGTACTTCATAAGTTATGAGCAAAAACGTGATAGCAACTTTTCTATATGAATATTTTTTCAATAAAAAAACGGCCAATTTTCTCACTGCTTTTCACAGAAGCTAGGAAGATATTACTTGCAGGTCTGATAGAGACTTTTCCTGGCTTTCATTTGGTGGTAAAAGTAACTAAATCGGACAAATAGTTCATAAGTTATGAGCAAAAACGTGAGAGCAACTTTTCTGTATGAATATTTTTTTCTGGTAATCAGGTAAATATTTAAATTTATTTTTCTGCATATATTTCAGGGCCAACTTCCCATCACATACAGGATGTGTCAACTTGCCATTCCATACAGGATGTGTCAACTTGCCATTACATATAGGACATGGCAACTTGCCATTACATACAAGATGTATCAACTTGCCATTCCATACAGGATGTGTCAACTTGCCATTAACTATAGGACATGGCCACTTGCCATTCCATACAGGATGTGTCAACTTCCCATCACATATAGGGCATGGCAAGTTGCCATCACACATAGGACATGGCAACTTATCACATACAGGATGTGTCAACTTGCCATCACATACAAGATGTGTCAACTTGCCATCACATATAGGACATGGCAACTTGCCATCACATATAGGACATGGCAACTTATCACATACAGTTTGTATCAACTTGCCATCACAAACTTGATATGTCAATGTGTCATCACATACAGGACATTTTAACTTGTCAATTTCTCATAAAAATGTACCTTCCTATTCAAATAAAATACAAGAAACAAACATTAATAAGTTTTCATTATAGATCACATTTAGAACTGTTTTAAAACTTTTAATCCAATTTTGAGATCCCCTTATTTGCCAGTGGGCCCCCCTAAAAAGTAGTTCCAAGATTGGGCCTCTTTTAGGGACAAATATTAAATATTTTGGAAAAACCCCTTTGAAAGATGGAGGCGAACCCTTAAAGTTTGTTTTGTTTTGAATTGTAATATACATTCTTTTTCACAAAAGATAGTTGGTTGATATCTATAGATATCAAATGATCTCAAATCATAAGTTTGTTAACTTGATCAATTGTGTAAATTTCCTTGGATAAAATTGTAATTGTTGATGTGTTTTTTTTCTTTATAATTCATCTGTCTTCATAGTATCTTCATCATAATTGAATGACAATTGTTATCTTCTCACCTGTAGCCACGTATGTGGTGGATCTGCCACAAGCCACCAGTTTCACCTTCTCTTTTTTTAAAGCTGAAAAATTAACAAAATGTTGAAAAAGGTATAATACAAATAAAAAGAGGATGTTTAACCTTTTATTTGGCATTCAACAACAAAAAATTTTAATCTCAACATTTAAAATAAATAAACTACCTTAACGTGGAAACAATTTTGAAAATGTTTCATAATTGCTATTTTGTACATATTTGATCTTAATAAACTTAATAATGCAGTAATAATTTCCTGTTTAACCTGACTTAATAATAATTAACAATGTGGAAACCATGGAATACATATTTTTCTGCTTTTTTTGTGGTATATGTACTTACATTTGATACAACTTGGTTTAGTTGAAGGTTTTGTGTGACCCAGACCTAATTGACCCCAATCATTTGCTCCAAATGTGAAAATTCTGCCACTCTCTGGAATACAATTTAAATCCAAATTTTACATAACTAACTTGAAAACTAATGCAGTAATATCATTTCTTTAAATTGTTGAAAATTAACATGGCTTTATTACTAGAAATAAGATTTTACTTTGCAATATTAATTTCCAAAGATTACACATTACAATCTAGTTTGAAAGTTATGAATGATCATAAATTAAAAGATAGAAGGAAATCCTTTGCTCTGGGAGCACAAGCATAATAGTGTGAAGCCACATACCTGTGACCAATGCTGTGTGTTCATCACCACATGCCACTTGCACAACTTTGTCATTTCGAATCCAGAATTTGTTTGGTGCATTGTCCCCAAACTTACTTTTCCCAAATGTGAAAATGGCTCCAGTTTCTGAATAGTAAACACAAAAAAACTAGATATTCATAACTTTGTATTTTTCTTCAAAGAGTTGAATGCTACTTGTCACTGGGCACCTTTAATTTATATCATCTGCAAAAAAATTTTTTCCTCTCCTCTTGATCAAAAAAATGATATATCAGCCTTCACACTTGCATAGGGCAGCATCCATTTTTGTACTGGAACAAGCCAACTTACAAACAGAGATTGGTAAGTGAGGTCGCTGGGTGCAAACTATATTGCCAGTCAATGTCGCTCAAATAAGCAATTCAAAATCCCAAAGCTATTTTTCTATATACATTTATGAAAGGCAATTCCCTGATCATCAAACACAGGTTTTAATCATCTGATGTTTCAAGCATCATCCCAGCATAAAAATATAGATGTTGCAGTATGGATATATGGATGTTTATGGGTTTCTAAGCACGCATGGTTTCTTTTTTCACTAAATATCTAATCTATTCTCATCAAATCTCATCATACTGATGCAAATTCAAATCATAATCCTGTAATAAAATTAAATTAATTTATAACAATAATCATCATATCATAAAATCAAACCATAAAATATACTGACATGCATGCTCAATATTATTCTCAACAGACCAGTTCACTTGCAGTTTAAAACTTTTGTTTATATGCTTTATATTATTAGAATTATGGACCATGAAACTTCATTATTTCAGGACTTTGGGGTGGCATAACCAAACAAGAGCTTTGAACAAAACTGCATATTTCAGAATCTATTATAACTAAAAAAGAAATTGAAAATTTTATTTCGAAATTTTCATCTATTCTAATAAATTCTAGTGTATTCTAATATATTTTAATCAAATCAATTCATATCTATTCTATTCTATTCTTATCTAATATATTACATTCTAATCTATTCTTATCTAATCTTATCTATTCTAATCTATTCACTCTTTTATTATCTAACATATTCTTATCTTCTTTAATCCATCCTAATCTATTTTAAATGGATTTATTCAAATCTATTCTTATCCAATAGATTCTGTTCTAATCTTTTCTAATCCATCTATGTGTTACACGTTCTCATTAGTTCAGAGCTGTTTAAATTATTTCTGTTCGCGTAATTTGTATTTTTTGCAATTATGACCAATCTTCCTGTTTGACACCAGGTGGTGTGTGCATCTTGGCTCTGAGGGTTCTCATGAGGATAGCAGCATGTGGTCGTGTATTCAAGGGAGGCCTACAGTCTGACAGGGGTGAGCAACATGTATCAGCAAGGGAGTGGTCGTTTCTACAAGGGAGGCCTACAGTCTCACAGGAGTGAGCAACATGTATCAGCAAGGGAGTGGTCGTTTCTACAAGGGAGGCCTACAGTCTCACAGGGGTGAGCAACATGTATCAGCAAGGGAGTGGTTGTTTCTACAAGGGAGGCCTACAGTCTCACAGGGGTGAGCAACATGTATCAGCAAGGGAGTGGTCGTTTCTACAAGGGAGGCCTACAGTCTCACAGGAGTGAGCAACATGTATCAGCAAGGGAGTGGTCGTTTCTACAAGGGAGGCCTACAGTCTCACAGGGGTGAGCAACATGTATCAGCAAGGGAGTGGTCGTTTCTACAAGGGAGGCCTACAGTCTCACAGGGGTGAGCAACATGTATCAGCAAGGGAGTGGTCGTTTCTACAAGGGAGGCCTACAGTCTCACAGGGGTGAGCAACATGTATCAGCAAGGGAGTGGTCGTTTCTACAAGGGAGGCCTACAGTCTCACAGGAGTGAGCAACATGTATCAGCAAGGGAGTGGTCGTTTCTACAAGGGAGGCCTACAGTCTCACAGGGGTGAGCAACATGTATCAGCAAGGGAGTGGTCGTTTCTACAAGGGAGGCCTACAGTCTCACAGGGGTGAGCAACATGTATCAGCAAGGGAGTGGTCGTGTATTCAAGGGAGGCCTACAGTCTCACAGGGGTGAGCAACATGTATCAGCAAGGGAGTGGTCAATTCTACAAGGGAGGCCTACAGTCTGACAGGGGTGAGCAACATGTATCAGCAAGGGAGTGGTCGTTTCTACAAGGGAGGCCTACAGTCTCACAGGGGTGAGCAACATGTATCAGCAAGGGAGTGGTCGTGTATTCAAGGGAGGCCTACAGTCTCACAGGGGTGAGCAACATGTATCAGCAAGGGAGTGGTCGTTTCTACAAGGGAGGCCTACAGTCTCACAGGGGTGAGCAACATGTATCAGCAAGGGAGTGGTCGTTTCTACAAGGGAGGCCTACAGTCTGACAGGGGTGAGCAACATGTATCAGCAAGGGAGTGGTCGTTTCTACAAGGGAGGCCTACAGTCTCACAGGAGTGAGCAACATGTATCAGCAAGGGAGTGGTCGTTTCTACAAGGGAGGCCTACAGTCTCACAGGGGTGAGCAAACATGTATCAGCAAGGGAGTGGTCGTTTCTACAAGGGAGGCCTACAGTCTCACAGGGGTGAGCCAACATGTATCAGCAAGGGAGTGGTCGTTTCTACAAGGGAGGCCTACAGTCTCACAGGGGTGAGCAAACATGTATCAGCAAGGGAGTGGTTGTTTCTACAAGGGAGGCCTACAGTCTCACAGGGGTGAGCAAGTTTGTATCAGCAAGGGAGTGGTCGTTTCTACAAGGGAGGCCTACAGTCTCACAGGGGTGAGCAACATGTATCAGCAAGGGAGTGGTCGTTTCTACAAGGGAGGCCTACAGTCTCACAGGGGTGAGCAACATGTATCAGCAAGGGAGTGTTCGTTTCTACAAGGGAGGCCTACAGTCTCACAGGGGTGAGCAACATGTATCAGCAAGGGAGTGGTCGTTTCTACAAGGGAGGCCTACAGTCTCACAGGGGTGAGCAACATGTATCAGCAAGGGAGTGGTCGTTTCTACAAGGGAGGCCTACAGTCTCACAGGGGTGAGCAACATGTATCAGCAAGGGAGTGGTCGTTTCTACAAGGGAGGCCTACAGTCTCACAGGGGTGAGCAAACATGTATCAGCAAGGGAGTGGTCGTTTCTACAAGGGAGGCCTACAGTCTCACAGGGGTGAGCAAACATGTATCAGCAAGGGAGTGGTTGTTTCTACAAGGGAGGCCTACAGTCTCACAGGGGTGAGCAAACATGTATCAGCAAGGGAGTGGTTGTTTCTACAAGGGAGGCCTACAGTCTCACAGGGGTGAGCAAATTTGTATCAGCAAGGGAGTGGTCGTTTCTACAAGGGAGGCCTACAGTCTGACAGGGGTGAGCAACATGTATCAGCAAGGGAGTGGTCGTTTCTACAAGGGAGGCCTACAGTCTCACAGGGGTGAGCAACATGTATCAGCAAGGGAGTGGTCGTTTCTACAAGGGAGGCCTACAGTCTCACAGGGGTGAGCAACATGTATCAGCAAGGGAGTGGTCGTTTCTACAAGGGAGGCCTACAGTCTCACAGGAGTTACTGATGCTGCCTCAGGCCTCAACATAAAGAGAAAAATGTTGGTTGCCCGGATGGGCCACCAGAGCATGAGAAGTGGTGGCCCAAAGTTTCTAGGGATAATAGGACATATGATACATTGTACATAAGGCTGTATAATGACAAGTTTCTGACTGGGGGTTACTTGTCCTGGAAAATTACATTTCTACTTTGAACCCCAGTAACATGTAACCAGTAATTAAAACAAATTTGGCCCAAACTATAAAATATGCTCTCAATTTTCTGCAGTTGAAATAAAATTAAAATTCACCTCAGAAATTTGTTGCTATATGCCATGAAATGTTTTTTCTTTCATAAAAGCAGTTTTGTCTTATTTCTTCTGACAAAATATTCCTGGGGATGGAATATTTTCCTGTTTTTGTAATGAATCACCCGTAGGATATCAATTTTCATGGATTATCATCTCAAGGCACAACACAGTAAAATATATAACATTTATTGATAGACATAAAAATGCAACGAGGGTTGCCATGGCAACCTTCTCGCTGATTTGACATTTTTCAGAGGGACTATTTTGAACATCACATCAGTGATTAAATGGCTTGTAGACCTTGCATTTATCACAGAACTATTCATCTCGTCATGGATGGTGCCCCAGGGTAGGAATTATTTAATTATTTAGTCTAAAATTATCATAATTATTTAAAAGTTGGTGTTGACAATTCTCATGAAGAGACCATCTTTTTCACATGAGGTACATCTCTGTATGTGTAGATTGAGTTGTGAGTAAGGTTGAGGCTAAATCTTGGTAATTCAAATGGATGAGCAGCTGATAAAGGAACATGTTCCCAATCCATGCATAGAAAATAACACACTAAAGTAAATGCTCAAGATTCAAGAAATCTAAAAAAAAGGCCATCAATTTGAACCTTGAAAATGTTTATTAACCCTACTGCTGTAGCAAGCACTAAAACCAATCAAAGTTCTTATCAGATAGTAAGTTGAATGATTAAATATATTTAATAATGTGGATGTATTGGAAAAGTGGCTGGAGTGGATGGAGAGAATTCCATTATAAACTACATGGACATGTAACTCGTAACTGTAAGTGTTACTACAGTACAGTGTAACTGTAAGTTACTCGGAGTCAGACGGAGATGAAACCAGAATAAAACCATTGCCATGGAAATGATTGCCGTGTAACATGATGTTCATACTTGAATGATTTACTTCTAATGACTGTATATTCATTTACAATAGATAGCAGCGTACCAAGCTTCAAGGCATTGGGAAGGAGGGAGTGATACACGCGTAGTGCTCCCGGGAGGAGCTGTCAGACTCCGTGACAGGTGTGTGGAATTCGGACAAGCAGAAGCAGACCCCAAAATCTGGCGCCAAACACAAATGTAACACATGTTTACCTTGCAGTAGGAAGTAAATAACGTTGATTCATATCGACACCATCTTTATGGTGGTTGCAGTTTAGTGGTCTTCAAATGAACAAAAAGGACGTAATCACTGAAATACGCTAAGCTTACCTGGTACATCAGCATCATCGTCGGTCGCCATGTTGTCGTCCAAACAAATCTCAGAGCCCGGATAATGTACACTTCCGGTTCGTATTTGCCACTAGATGGCACTGCAACAGGTGCCCTTTGGCTAGTGTCCTCTACTGGAAATTTTTAGTCTGATATTTTCATATTTCGAAATCTATCC
Organism: Amphiduros pacificus; assembly: GCA_949316495.1. Lineage (NCBI taxonomy): Eukaryota > Metazoa > Annelida > Polychaeta > Phyllodocida > Hesionidae > Amphiduros > Amphiduros pacificus. Next base: position 30,199,789 of record OX439007.1, on the reverse strand, counting down.
ATTTCCTCGGGGTTATTTCTTACTGTCACCAAATTTACGCCACCGATCTAATTTAATGTCAACTCTGGCATGCAAAATGGCTAAATGCATCACTTAGGGGTCAATACATTTGTCAAAAATAAATGCCAGCCTGTAAATTCAGCAAATTCCACCAAATCCACAATATCTGAGAGCAATTGCTCTCAGACAATATGTAGCATACCGAGGAATATGACTAAAATGCCAAAACAAAAACAAAAACAAAAACAATTCAGTTCTATAGGTTCTGATGTGCATATCGTTCCAATAAAATCGTATTATAAAAATTTCATCTATGCTGTCTGTTTAAAGTCATCATTTTTATATTTCCTTCTACAATTGCAAAAAAAAATCAATTCTGAATGTTCTGACATGAATATCACTCAAATAAAACCCCAATAGGCCCCCTGCCAGTCTCTCCGACCAATGATTAAATATAGTGGAGTTGTACAGATCTGGTTCCGGTAAAGTTGTACAGTTCCGGTGTGTACTTTTCAATGGGGAAAAAAAAACAACATGGAGACCGGCAATCGGCCTATATGAAGATTTCATCCTCGAAAGGAAAAAGTGCTTGTCCAAATCAAGATTTGAACCCCAGACCTATAGCATGAGCCACACCCTGGCATCGCTGTATAAACTTAGATAAACAGGAACATCCTGTTCAAGAATGTATGTTTTTCTGCCTGCATTATTAAGTAAGCTTCAAGAATAAAAATGAATTAAAAGATTTGATACTTGATGAGTGATCGTTATGGTTAATATGCATATACAAACAAATGAATACTCACATAGATCATATTTTTATTATTTACATTATGTACAACTTCATTCACACACACAGTAGCTACCTTCTATAGAATACTTTTATCTTATAGCTCTTTCCCATTTACGCAGGGAGCCACAGAAAACATATAATTTTATTTAATCTATGACATGACAAAGGGAAAATTTGTGAACACCATCATTGACCTAAAGTTCAACTCAAGACAATTGACTTGATGATTATTTAGGTTAGATATTAGGTTTCTACAGAATGTAGTTTGATGCAATATATGAATATTTTATTGGCATAGATTTACTCTTTGCAACTGAATAATAACAAAAAAGCTATCATTCCGGTTAAACCCACTCTTTGTCATGATTTTCTAAGTTTTGATTTGCTATCCTCTTCCATAATAAAATCTACAACATCTTCTACAGTCTTAAAATCATTTCTTCCCTGTTGTTCTGCAGGCCTTTTAGGGATTGCTGGCATTGTTCTTTGCATTTTAGCTCTGAATTCTTCCATCTGAAATAAAACAATAAGACACATATTATGCAAAAGGAGTAGATTTGTTTAAAATTCCACAAAAAAAAACTTTTTGTATGAAAGTATATATTTCTTCAAAAAGCTCTCTAACTCACATTTTTTACACCCATAAGTTTCCAGATACCATAACAGAAGATTGAGACACCCGATACAGCATATAGACTTCCCCATCCTAGAGCTCTTACAGCCAAACCTCCTCCGCTTTCTGGCACCTCACGACTAGAAAATAGACCCTAAAAAACACATCACAGAAACTTACTGTCTTATCATAGAGTATGCAAGCTGCCAAGATAAAATCTCACAACACTCAGAGATAAAAAAGAAGGGGAATACCTTTGCAAACATGGATGGGTCTCGTTTCTTTGCCATAGCAATAGTTGTTCCAAACCCAAACATTAAAGACACTCCAGTGACAGTTCCAAGAAAGACAGCATCTAAAATACAAGTACACATAATTATATAAAAATATCAAAGCACTGTTTATCACACCTATTACTAAATGTCTGTTAAGTTCAAACCTATGAAGTCATAGATGCATTAATAATGATCAGTTTACCTGAAACAAAGGTATTATTTTATTTGGCCTTACCACAAAAAGGTTTGGTATGAATTAGTGGGTCAAGGAACCCATACACCCTTGATCTTCTGATTAACTTTTGGGGAAACATATTGTTTGGGAGCCACCTGGTGGATGATTATATGATTATATACCAGATCATAAGATAATCAAGATCAGCCTGAATGTAAAACCACCAAAACCTACCAATAAATAAATAAAATAGCTAACTCTCTCTGACATGGTAATTACTATGATAGCAAACCTGCATCCTTAATGCATAAACATGCGCCATTTAAGGAAGCGAACATATCCTTATGCAAACCTTGGATGAGTGATCAGATCAAGAAGGAGAGGTCTCTCTGAAGAAGGCTTGGGAGAAAGATGAATAAACCAAAATTGCAGATTGATAAAGAAATGTACTATGCTCAGTGGAATAAGTGTAATTCCTTGCTCAATACCTTGTAATCTGATCATTTTCCAGGTGATTGATGAGAACAATCTTGACCCTTAAATACTATTTAGGGCCCATGTCACCTAATGATGACCTAGAGAACTATGGATACATTGTCACTTTTGCAAGAATAATATACATGCAATATTTCAGACACTTTCAGCAGTTCTGATTGGATTCAAATTGAACTATTTTTAACACCATCTGATGTCATCAAAGTAAAGAAAGAACTTGATTATTAAAACTAAAGAAAGCACTTGATTATTAAAACTAAAGAAAGCACTTGATTATTAAAACTAAAGAAAGCACTTGATTATTAAAACTAAAGAAAGAACTTGATTATTAAAACTGGGTTTTTATTTTGAGACATTCTGAAAGGGAAGACTGTTGAGTAAATAATTATATCAACATTTAATCCCTGGAGATCAAGTTTTATCAGCTCAACATTGTTCTGGCAGACATGGAACAAAACTATATCCAGTGAAGAAATATGAATTTCATGTCTATTTGGCTGATGTTAGTGAAAATATTCAAAAATATCTTTTTCAATATCAAAAACATGTTGAATTGAAATTTATTCACTTTTTGCCAAATGGGTATGTATTTCAATAGAATAGCAAATCTGTGGTGCCTTGTAAATACATTTTGACAACTAAAGAGCTGTGGACTACAACAGTGCTGCATTTCAGTTTATCAAAAGGCTTTGAAAATGGAAAGGCAGTCCTGTTGTCTTCCGTAATTCTGTTGCTGTCTGCTATTGAAAAGTGTTTGACTAAAAACTGCAGGTTTGATATTTTCAGTTTGAAATTTGCACCTTCACCTCTGAGGCACACCTACTGTAGTACTGATATGATGTATTCGAAACCCATGTATTCAAGCCGTCAGTAACAGGGAGGAATGGGTACAAACGGATGTGCTGGGATGGGACCACTTTTACATTACTATTTATAACCGCTGATCAAAGTGGCTACTCGAGTAGTCCATTTTAGCTTCTGGAAGTGAAGGTTTACCTTTTCGGCAATAACTGGTCTGGAACAAGTACTACCCCCTGGCCTTGGCCAGACCCAAAGATCCATGATCAGTTTCAGGAGTATGGCAATCTTTGTTACATGTCATTAATGAAAGTGTGCGCTTTAATAATAAAGATGACAAGCAAGAATTCTTATTCCAGTGAAAAGACGATTTGCATGAAATTTATTGAACACATGAACACGGCCTGGCACGTTTTGCGCATACCGTACGCCCGATAATTCTGGTTCCGGAATCGGGAGAACTTTAGCGTTCGTTTTGTTTTAGGGCCATTGCGTGCGCATCCAAAATTCTCCCGCCGGGCCGCCCTATCGTCCCTCTGCCAAGCTGGGCGGGCGGATCGGGACCCCGATCACGTGACTTAGCTTTCCCGGTCACGTGACAGTATGCCCTGTCAGGTGACAGTACGCCCGGTCGTGTTCCCGTTTTGGTGCAAAACGAGCCAGGCCCATGTCATGTGGTCTAAAACTTAGTAAAAGTGCGAATGTCAACTTGTTATTGGAAGTTTTGAAAATGTTGGACTCATACGAACATTCCCACTTTTTCCAAAAATAAAGCATATAATATGTGTAACTCTATCACCCACTTTTAAAATTTTGTTTCCTTTTTTGAGAGAAAATTTCCGATTTTTCTAAGCTCTCGGATACATTTTCATCACCCTGGGTATCCATATTGGATTTTAATTAGGTCATAGTCTCTAATACCAAATTGATTTCAGACAATATTTTCTATAGTTTTGTTACTTAGCCACCTAGTTTTGTACATAAGATCATTTATTGTTAATAAAAATCAATTCCTATCCAAATGAAAAATTAATAAATGACATAGAATAGAGCACTAAACGATTTTAAACTGAAGCCACATTTGTAAAATTTGGAGATGGCTCTCTGACGTACAACGCATGCGCAATGTGCACACTCGGTATCACAAACAATCTTGACAAACACAGACAGTGGCAGAAATGCCAAATATTCTATGTGATTTTTGGAAATTTATCATATATCACCACACAAGTATTGGATCTACAGGTAGTGTAATATCTTATTGTTATAGATACATTAATTTCATGGCGATCTGAGTACAATCGATATGATTATTTCATCACGATTTTGTGCATATTTTTTACCCTGCCATCAAATTTTGCTAAGAGTTTTGTTCAATGTCCTGTGTCAGACTCAGAAAAACCCTCCATCGCACACCAAAAGGGTAAAGACTGACAAATTATTTTACATTTGTGATTGGCGCCAATGATAATGTTGTCAAGAGTTCACATTTTCAGAAATAACATGGACTTAATCGTCACATTAGAATGTGTCATTGGCTGCAGTGCAGGTTGTTCATGCAAGTGTTGTGACTACAATGCACAACATAGTGCAAACTCAGTATTCAGTAGTTACTCGATAATTAATTTACTGTAATACTGACAGTAATGAACTACTACCAGTACAGACCTCTACACAGCTGTAGGTCAACTGTTTCTGAGTTTTCCCGAATATAAATTAGCTCAAGTTGACAACAGCATGATGTTATTCATTATATTATGTATGTTTTTGTAACACGGATGGTCCTTTTTTGATATCCACTGCCGACAGGCAGTGGATATCAAAAAGGGACTATCTGTGTTATTCTGTGATCGGTATGATCGTGGGAAATGGGTAGTCGTTTCCTGTGGGTTGTAATTTGTTTTTTTCTGTGGTCATTATTGTTCAAGCAACTTACGCCACTGTGGAGTGTTCGTCCGTGTGCATGCAAGATTCCAATTTGCGCATGCGCCCGGGCGTATGAATACTTAAATAAAAGAAGTAAACAAAAGAAAAGAAGTGCGTGATGACAAAAATTTGAAGACGGCAATATCGTCATCGCCCATCTACCCATCGAAATTATCAATTCACAATGCTTGGAAATCTTATCCAATCGATAGAGCATGAAATGCTGATCGATAATATGCATTCCTATAACTTGCAAACAAAGATAACGAAGTGCGTGATGACAAAATGCTTATCTACAAGTTTACCGGCTCAGCAAGGCCAATAGGCATCCCACTGAAATGACAACATCGTCATCGCCCATCACTGTACAAAATTATCCCTTTAAATTGCATGGAAATGCTTCCCAATCGCTAGAACAAGGAATTATCAGTAAGTTTAGTTCAAATTTGGTGTAAATCGGACAATTAGAAGTCAGATGACAATGCAAAAGTCTAATCGATGATTTGCGGTTAGCGCCTGAGCGATATTAGATCAACTTACGTAATCGAGCCTGAAAAGGCACATCTTTGCATAGAGTTGTGCTGAAAAAATCGTTCATATATCAAATTAAATTATTTTAAAAGTTGAATCAAGATGACATTTTGTTTTGTGTTTTTTTGGTTTATTTTAATATTTGTTTTGTTTGTTGTAATTTTTGTTTTGTTTATTTTAATTTTTGTTTTGTTTGTTGACAGTTTTGGTTAGTTAATTTTTTTTCTCATCCATGTTACATGTGGATCACCACCTTTTCTTGTTTAGGCACTATATCCAGCTATCAAACATATCTAGAAAAAGTTGTTAAAAATTTGCACTGCTCAAGTTTCAACATTTGTGGTCCACCAGGAGTCTAGAGTATCATGTACTTTGCATGCTGGTATAGTTTCAGAAATATAACTAATGTTAATCAGTTTTTTTCTTGTGATGAGCCAAGCTTGCATGTCTGCAAAGTTCCCCTACATATATGACAGGTCGTGATCAACTTTTCTCTTCCCAGGTAGAGCTGACAACATTTAACATGATCAGATATTAGACTAGTTTTTCAACTCATACATAAAATTGACATTAACAATAGTGTTACTCAGTCCATTTAAACACTATTTGGTCACCAACAAGTTGGTTCACTTTACTAGTCAAAAAGCCCTACCTTGCTGAGTAGTTTGTTCATCATTGTTCATGATAACATGATTTCAATAATTTGGATACCCTTAAAAATTTCACCAACTGTTATTTGGAAATCTGTCCTTCTTTTCTTTTATTAATCCTATGAACACTCACCCTGACATCCCTTTGCAATCATGTATGTTGGTACAATTGGTGACCATCATGGCATTTTCAAAATCTTTTATTGCTTTTTGTTCACAGAAACTGCTTGATGGCTGCAGAGTGATGATTATACGAAAGTGATCCCATTGGATGCCCCTGTGATAGCCTTCAGCCAATTAGGGCTGCTGGGTGGAAGTAACCCCCCTCATGGTCAGCCGACCCCCCTATACTGAATACACCCCTGTGTCTACAGAGTCACCCACCAAACAAGAGGAACTCCAGAATATGCCCAGACTGACTAGAAAATGGGAAGTGTTCCCGGGCAGAAATAAGTTCTGCTGTAACGGCCGCATTATGATGGCCAGGCAATCAGGAATCTTCTACTTTACTGTTATCTTGATAGTGGCAACATGTGGACTTTTCTTTGGTTTCGAGTAAGTAACTTATATGTAATTTTAATATGATCTGTCTCCTTAAAGGATAACTTCACCCTTGCCAAATATGGTTGTTTAGTTTGTTTTGATTTTTTTGTGTGTTTTTTTACACTCAGACAGCTGTGGTGTGTGAAGTTAATTGATGTTTATGAAACAGATTTGCACATCTTTTATTTTTGTGGATTCAAATGAATACAGGGATAAAAAGAGGCCAGCTTGTGGCATTAATGCACACCAATAGTAACATAGACTGAGTGACCCATGTTATATTACATAATAGAGAATTCTATAGCAGGTATCTCACCTCATATATTATCAAATGTCTGCTATTTTTAGGTGAACTCTACTGCATCAGTGTTAACATCATGTTTCGTGTGGATAAATAACAGAAGTCATGATAACTGGCCAAGCACAGAGCCTGGTGAAAAGGCTGTTCTCATAATTAGATTCTCTGGTGAGATTGCCAGATGCTTATGTAGAAAGTCATGATAAATTATATCATGATTTTTTTCAAACCAAGTTTGTGATAATGATGCAAGCATTTATAAAAAGTAGTCTGGTAACCAGCCTGAAAAGGTAGACTGCCCTCTGAAATACACTGGCCATTTTCTTGTTAATTACCACCCAATAACATAAAACTGTGCAGATTATGACAATTTTACAAAGGTCCAGGCCAGTGTTTTAGAAATTCTACTAAACATGATTTTTTTTTAAATCATACTGGCCCAGAGGCTAAGAAATCTTCAGTACAACCAGGCAGGTGCTAATGGCATGTCCTGTAAAGTCAACATTTTACCCATTAAAAATATTGAAATACCATAGCTAGGTTTTTAATAATGTGAGAAATATGAAATATAGAGAAAATACATGAAGATTGAATGGACCTACCATGGCAGAGCAAGCTATATATTTCTGTTTAGAGAACTTAAACATCTTTATTTTCACTTGGTAATATGGTAATGTGTTGCAGATCATTTAGGACTACCCCATCATCCATAATGTGCAGTATACTAAACACTCATGTAAAATTAATAATTTTGATAGAAAATTAAGTGATTTATCACAAGATTCCCCACATGTTTTGTTACATTCATTATTCAGAATATTTGCATGATAAAAAAACAGACCTGTCAGAAAGTTCTACTGCATATTATTTAAGTTTTAAACAGGTCGAATTTTGATTTTAAGATATATCACTTTTTTGCAAGCAGTGTGTGATAGAATTTATCACTCATTTTGAAAAAAACTGAAAATTCACAAAAAAAACAATAATACAATTAATGTAATGGTTATAAATACAACAATATTCCAAAGCTTGTCTGCACAGGCAAGATATAAACCTCAGGAATTAGGATACATGTCTATATCCTGCATACTGGTTGTGTTCACAGCTGCAAAGCTGTCCATTTGATCTTGTACAAAACTCTCAGTGATATATGTTTCAAATTTTATACAGAAGTAGGCATAGATGTGAAGATTCAGATTCTATCTTTGTGATATCAACATTGAACTTGGTCTTCAGTAGGTATCTTTGATTTGTTAATGTAGATATTTTTAGTACTAGTTTGTATCCCCCATGGACCACATAATGAAACCATAGAAGTATTTCATTGGTAAGGGACAAGGATATGTCAAAATGAGCCAAATAATTAACAATATCCATAAATCTACTGTACAAATATTGGATGGCTTTGTTGATATCAATTTTTTTATATGATTTTTGCACAGTTATAATAAACAAAATATCAGTGAATATCAAATCAAAATTGAATCAGGAGCATGTATGGAAAGCCATAACCTGTTTGCTAGTAACACTTTATCTCAGTTCATATGTTTTGAAGTCAACAGGGCTGAGGGGGTTATGTTTACACAAATAAACATTAATTAATAACGAGAAAATATTGATGATGATAAGATTTTTTTAAAGAAGGTATAATGTGCTTTAATCACTGTAGAAATGAAGTATTTATTTCACACAAAATTTGGCAAGAATTACAATATTTGGGGAGATTTATTCTCATGTTTTTAACAATGTTCATATGTCTATGTGCATGTGCATATATGTGTGTGCATGTGCATATAAATGTATACTGGTATATATAATTATCAGATATTCGACATATCAGATATTTTACATTTGACAATTTTTCATAATAAGCACGATCATCAGAAACACGTGTTTAGAGCACACAGATGTAATTTTATAATGATATATGTTTGATAAATCGAGATAGCACATTATAAAAAAATTATATATATATAACTTGTATCCTTGGCAATATCAAAGACTTGCTGATATTTGATTAACACAATTAACAATAGGTGACATAACCATCATGTAATTGAATTTATAACACCCTGAGAGTATGTAATCTTCATCTAAGAAGCTCCCTAGCAAATGTGATACTTGCAGTACTTAAGTTTTTAGAAGATTTAAAAAGGTTTAAAAACAAATAGTAGAATTACTTACTTAAAACATAAATACATGGAATGTGTTTCATATCAAAGCAAGGCAGCAAAACAATCTTGTGAAATTATGCAATCTTGAATATAACAAGTTTTTCCAATTTTATTCAAACATCTTCTCATCTTGGATCAAAGGTGGACAATGAATGCAAATCAAAATTCAAAATATTTTTAACTATCAAGTTTACAGTACAATGTTTACAAATTACAATACAATATTGGAATTTTTCAGATATACCACTCTGGAATATATACTGCATTACAGTTTACTAGGATATGTGACTATTACAACAAACCTCAGTATTTATTTGAAAAGAAATTTTCTCAAATTTATCATCACAAGAAGGTGATTTCTTGTGATGATTTAAAAAAAATACTTGCACCATTATTTGTGATTTGAGAGCATATTTCATCTGAGAGATTTCTGCCATTGTGCAGCTTTTATTGTTGAGCATTTCAAATTGCCATAGATTTTATGCATCCATTGTGGGCTCAATAGTAATATTCCAGTCATCCCAAAATATACTAGCGATGACAAGATGTGCTTAAACATCTGTTTTATCTTCAGTTTGTATGGAAAGTTAATATGAGTGATGATGAGACTTTACCAATATTTAATGATGAAATGTATTAGATAGATGAAACGTATTTATCTTTTTTTTAAAGAATTAATGTGAAATATTTTGATTACCCAGCATTTGATATGTCACACGTATCGGTTTCTAAGGCTATAAATGTACACCAATTTAACAGGAGTATTCTAGACCAGGATGTCTGTGAATCCATCATAATCAGCAAAAATTGCAAGGATATTCTGCTCGCCAAATTATAACACAAATGAGCAGATATCACATTACTCAAGTTCTCCAAGCCTTACAGGAAACATGCAATCTTTTTAAATATCTCTCAGCGGAAAGTAAGCGGACATGAAAGGCTTCATATCCATGATATCTTAAATTTGATGTTAATACTACAGATTATACAATACTTGTTATTCTCATTGTTTGTTCCTTAATTGTGACATGTATGCACTGTGTGTCTTATGCCTCTAGTTCTCTGAAAGAGCACAATTAAGATGATTAAGCTCAGATTGATATCTTTGGGCTTATATTGCCTACGCCCCACACTGACCACATCTGGCAATGACCTAAAGCATGTGCTGAGGTCCTTACATGGAAAAAGGACGAATCTCTCAAATCCTCATGTCAAAGACACCTTTTTGTTAAATTCAAAAAAGATCATATGTTGTTTGGTCCCTTTTGGGCGTTACTGCCCAGCAAGGAGGAGAGATGTTTGTTTTGTGGGAGAAGTAGGCCTCAAGGTGTGCAGTTGACATGCCCACTTACTGCCATACTTGTCAACTTGAGGCTGATGATGACAGGCTCCACATGCTGTGCAAACAAGCATATTCTCTGAGCTGCTTGAAGCATCACACAGTACAAGAAACAGTGGCTTTCTAGGTTGCCATGGCAACACATAATAGGTGGTCTTTTCCAGTTAGACAGGTGGCTTGCCTCAGGAACATGTCTCTTTTTAAAGTAGAATAATGATACTGCTTGAAGACAGTTCTTGGGAAACATATATTGGATCAATTGTCACCCTGCTTTCTTGGTAAAAAAAAAGAAGTAAAAAAATACCAGAAAAAATAGCAGAAATTTTGACAACAGGCTTCCATCATGAATATCTGTTGAGTGCTCCTCCCCAGATTATGTGTACTGTCAATATTACATGTGAATGTGGTTCAGTCTGGTATATCTTGAGCCAGAGGCCCTCTCTGCAGAAGATGATTGATTGATTGATTTGTTTTTTGTCAATATTGACAGCAGAAAATCAAAAGTTTTATGTCATGTTAGAGGATATCTTTGCCTGATTCAATTTTGATAAGCAAATTCATCATCTTGGAAAAGATTTCTTTCGGTACCGTATTTACTCGTGTATAAGACGACTCGTGTATAAGACGACCCCCCAAAATTGAGGTTATTTTACTTGAAAAAAACGATTTCCGAATATAAGACGAGTTGGTTTTTCAAGAGATATCGGCTCTGCTACCATTCAAGCTTAAGCTGAAGCTTGGCGGTCATTTTAAAAGTGAAACGTAAATATGCTTAAAATATAAGATATTAGCCGTCTTATACACGAGTAATTACGGTAAAACGTAAATACGATGTTCATATTTTCGAAATAACAAATATCAGACGTAGCAGATTGATTTTAATTGCGTTTTAAATGATAAATAAACGTATTTACCCAACATTATTGGTCTATTATTTCCAAACACTTTGTTTTGACTTTGATAATAATAATATTTTATTCGTGCTAAATACACAGACTTATAGCTAGATTATATTTACATATGTACATGAAAGGTGAGATAAAAACTAGATACACTCTCACTGATTCCAATTATCAGCGTTCACAGTTTTGCATTTCGTCATTGTTTCCACTGAGTCGTGTATTTCCTTTTTGACAGAAATGCTTCCACACGTGGGTCGATTTTAATTGCGTTTTAAATGATAAATAAAGGTATATATGCAATCATAACCTTTTAGTTTTTGGGAAGGTGTATAGGAGAGGGGCTGACATTCATGCAGAAGCATTATCTCATCAGAAGCGACCTTGTGATCACCAGAAGTACACCTGCACTTACACTTCTGAGTGCTGTGATTAAGCTACTTGCTCAAGAAAATCAATACTGACTGAATAACAACAACTTGGTGAACTATGTGACTGGCAGATTGTAGAATAGATAAGATATTAACACAAGAATTTTTTTTTTTTGAATGGGCTGCAGTGTATGAAATTTGAGTAAAAAAGTGTGTAGCCATAAGGGCTATGAAAGCTGTAAGTTCATAGCCCTGAGTAAAAGTTTGTAGCCATGTGAAGATGTAAAAGATGTGTCGACTAATTTCATTGGTCAAAACTGACCAATCAGAATCGTTCATACGGAACGCATTCGTGAAAGGAGACTGGTGTGCGATGTGACAGGGTGGTAGACACAAAATGGCGCCGGCCGGAAACAGAAGAAGATGGGATGATTTCTCTCATTGTTTTTGCCCAAAATTGCAAAGAATTTGGGCTACAAATGCATAGAAACAAGCTCAAAAACTCCATTGCCAACCGGACTATTAATTCTGATTTCGCCCGAAGGTAAAGTATATCGCCAATGGCGACCGGGCGATCACGAATTACGAACACTGATGGGATGTGAACTATCTGTACATTAATATTTTCACTCTTTCATATATTGGACTAAATGGAATAAATGCCCCATTTCTGTACAGAATATGTTTGTCTTGCAATATTGTGTCACATAGTAATATGGAAAGCCTTGTTAGAACTGAAGCTATCTCACACATATACAATATTGTATTTCATAGGAATATGGAAAGGCTTGTCAGAACTGAAGCTATCTTTCACACTAAGATATGCTTTGTGTAATAGGGAAATGGAACGGCTAGTTAGCACAGAAGCTACCTTGAACACTGACATATTCTGTGTGAAATTGAGAGATCAAAAACCTTTTTTTTTAACAAAAGATGTATACAGTGTGTTATACGTGTGGGGAGGTTCCATTCCTAGCAGGAACTGATGTTTGCCAGCACCACTCTACTAGCAGACAATATGTAATTATATTGCTCCTATCACAGATTTATTAGCATACAAATAAGAAGAGCATACACAACTAGGGTCAGGTTACTAACATTGATTAATTCATAATGTGAAGGTAAGGGCAGGTACAGTACTGATGTGAATAACATCATTAGGCCTTACAAAATAAGCTTGTCTCCAATAATGTGCTAATAGAAATAGGGCAGGGGGTAGATGGATCAGATTAGAATAGATTAAAACAAAAAGTATAAGAATATATTTGAGTTGACTAGAATTGATTAGAATGGCATAGAACTCATTAGAATTGCTAAGAATTAATTGTCGTAGCTAAGAACTCATTGGAATGGCTAAGAACTCATTAGAATGACTAAGAATTGATTAGAATGAATAAGAATGGATTAAAATAGATTAGAAAAAATATATATTTTACTTTGCTTTTCAGATTGTGGGCACATTGTGACATTTTTAAACCATTGAAATGACTTGATTAAACCATTGACATGTTTTTAAAACTATGGTTGTAAAAGGAAAATTATTATGAAAAATAATTGTTTTTCATCTATCATGACAAATAGAATTCTTTTGCTAAAATCATTAAACTTTGAAGCAGGTAACAGTTAAGGAAGATGTTTATTATTAGGAAGATGTTTTATTTTTTATTAACTTTAGGGTCCCTTGTTTTGACCTAAAGTCTGTCGGAACTCGAAAAAGAGATTTCTTTTTTTTTTAGGACTTACACTCTATAAGGCTAAATGATTGTCATATAGCCCCCACATGCTATATTTGTAGATATCATATGAAATGCAGTAACAAATTTTGAGGATGGCTGCTTAATTTTATTCACTGTATATTGCATCAATGATTTACTACATTGAAAAATGCAGCAAATTCATCCTGAGCAAAGATATAACAATATAGTTGGCTGATATATCAGTATAATAGGTTTGGGATCACATATACATTAGCTCAGTTCTGATCATAATGGTAAGGCTGTGTAGGGATTATATAATAGACATATGCTGTGAAGGAACTAATGTGAGCATAAGGACCCGCATATAACATGATACTTATATCTGCCGGTGTGTGTGTAGATCTATGATCAAACATGATGTCAAACATGTGAAGCCAGCATGTTGTACATAGAGACAATGCAGACCTGCCCACTCTACCTCCCACCTACCTGCCTCCCACACAGACCACCACCTCATCTTACTTAATGTGGCACATTCAACTTATTACAGCCAACTGCCATTCCAGTTTTCCACACACACAGAGCTCCGTTTCTGCATTATGCTTATAGCCTGGCAACATTATCTCTTTTAAAGAAATGATCATTCTTAAGGTGAACTTAATGAAGAATTTTCCAGAGAAGGGCGTGGATAAAAGCTGTCTGTTAATATGTTTATATTTAATGCATCTTTCTTGGTTGTCACGTTAATCTTGATTCACAGTCATCTGCTCTTGTTACTTTTCAAATTCCAGCCTGTGTCACAGTTGATTATTATTAGTTACTCCTTTATTGCAACAATATTGCTAGTGTGAGCTAAGCATCAATTTAGTCAGGAATAAATCTGACCGAATAAATGTATGTGAAGGGAAAACGGCTGGAATAAAATGCCAGTGTAAGTCACCTTTTAGAGTTCAGTGAGACCAAATGGAGTCACATCTTGGCCATATGTGAACTTATATGGTCACAAGAATTATGGCTTTAACTGAAGAAACAGTTATGAATGTGCCACATGAATATATGTTTAAAGACTGGTGAAATGCACCAAAAGAGGTTGACTGCAGTATGCAGCAAATATATATATTATAGAAGATATACCAAAATAACTATTACAGTAGTTATTACAGCCTTTAGAATGTTTTATGTTCATACTGATAGCTTTAACCATTGATCTACAAAAGCAATAACAGACGGGTTGCAAGGAAGAAAAAAGACTGATCTAATGAAAGTACACAACTTCACTCATTTTAATGTGATATTTAGGTGAAATAAATTTGGGTGATGAATTAGAGGAGTTGAAAGCAACACAAGATGCGTGTAACTGTAGTCTGTCGAACTGACCTGATGATCACTTATGTTCTCAGGGGACCTCCGAGATTTTTATCAATAAGGTGTTGATCAGAGGTCTAATCAATGAAAAGAATCTTAGCTTTTACTGCCGATGTTCGAATTAAGGTCACAAATTGATGACATTTGATGATGATGTTTATCTTTTTTCTATATATTATAACATTTATAATTGTGAAAGATGAGAATATCATATCTAAAAAACTAGTGGCAGGATGTATGGTGCATTGTCTTTGTATCATGATGAAGATGTGGTGAAAAGTTCAGGAGTCATGTGATCTGATCTAATGGATTAAACATGGGACTGGAAGGAAGATGATTGCCTGAGGACATGTGAAAGCATTGCAATCAGTGCTGGAACCACCCCAGTAGATTAGCTGTCAGACACGAGCATATATCTAGGCATCTGTCAGGAGCTGTGAAGCATACTGACAAGGCTCGGTGCAGAAATATTGATATGACTTCACAGTTGTTGGATTGTGTGTTTCAGTTGTCGGTACCTGGCGGTACACCTGACACCAGCCATTCCTGTCATCGCAGGTCTTCTCTTCATATTCGTCATGTCTACGTTATTAAGGACCAGCTTCAGTGATCCTGGGGTCATCCCACGAGCAACACCAGATGAGGCTGCAGACATCGAAAGACAAATAGGTACTGATGTATTATTTTTATTGTCATGAATGTGATAAAGAGTTGAAACAAAGTGAGCTCATAGGTTGCCAACCTTCCACCTTCTACTCTCCCTCCTTACTGCATAATTATATATTCTATATTCAAATCAAATACAATATTTCAGGTTATAATACAAAACAGCTTTATCAATCTATGTAATTTGTGTATGTGTGTGTAATATTATCTTTTCTTCCATTGTGTGTGTGTATGTGTTTGCAGAGTGTTTTCTCTTCTCTGTGCATGCTTCTCATCTGTGACCCTTGACCTCATTCCAGTGTGACATTGATCATATGCTGCAGGGAAGATTAGACTTCAAATAGATTGCAAATTATCATAACTTCTTTAATGATAATGTCAAGAGCTAAATTTTGGGCTCTAAAATATTATAAAATTCATCGATTTTCATATAAAACCATAAAACAGGCATGTCAAACACGAAGATCTCAAGTTAAATACATTAATAGAACATTTTAAAAAAATCTTTTCTTGTCTCACCAAAACACCTGCTGAAAAATCATTACACGGCACTATTTTTCTCCATAAAATTTTCTTTTCAAACTTTATTTTTTTACATAATTTTAGAAAACCCTCATCATGAACTGTCCAACTGTACCAAACTTAAAGAATTTCATCAATTTAACACTGAATAACAATTTTTTTTGCACTAAATTTGTCATTCATTCTAAAAAGTTCATTCGCATTTTGTTCAGAAGTCCAGCTCATTTGAACTAGTGACCTTTGATATTTGTTGTGTGACCATAATTTTGTCAGGACCATATCTTGGTTACAAATAGCAGCAGCAACTCATATTGAATACACACACCAATGTTGACCCAATCTTATGCCAATAACTTTTGGTCAACAGTTGTGACTATTTGTCTGAAGCCTGTATATATAGATATCTGTATATCATCTGCACAGGTTATAAATCATCAAAGCAACTTAATTGATCGTATCTCAACCTGATATTTATTTTATTCTATTGTTATGTTATTTAATTATTATGAATATGGTAAGTAGAAATTTTTGACCTCAGTATGGATAAGACCAATGTAGTGTCATAACTAAGAAATGCGATGCCATGACTTTTGCAGAAGTTCCGAAGACAGGTTCTCCTGGAAATTATAGGCCGCCACCACGCACCAAAGAAGTTGTGATACGTGGGCAGGTGGTTAAGCTGAAATACTGCTTCACTTGTAAGATCTTCCGGCCCCCTCGGGCATCACACTGTAGTCTGTGTGACAACTGTGTTGGTGAGTATCCATGGCGACATATCCTATAAATATGATAGTACAGCCATCAAAATAAGCAGTTTAATGTAATAAATTAATTTATTTAGATTTTTAGCTAAGCCGACTTTTGTCTTTCATTGATGTGGGAAATCTGTTCTCTCTGTCAACTTTGATCTTTTTTAAACTACTGGGTGGATTAGTAGGAAATATGTTAACTACTGGGTGGATTAGTAGGAAATATGTTAACTACTGGGTGGATTAGAAGGAATTATGTTAACTACTGGGTGGATTAGTAGGAAATATGTTAACTACTGGGTGGATTAGTAGGAAATATGTTAAATACTGGGTGGATTAGTAGGAAATATGTTAACTCCAGGGTGGATTAGAAGGAAATATGTTAACTACTGGGTGGATTAGTAGGAAATATGTTAACTACTGGGTGGATTAGTAGGAAATATGTTAACTACTGGGTGGATTAGTAGGAAATATGTTAACTACTGGGTGGATTAGTAGGAAATATGTTAACTACTGGGTGGATTAGTAGGAAATATGTTAACTACTGGGTGGATTAGAAGGAAATATGTTAACTACTGGGTGGATTAGTAGGAAATATGTTAACTACTTGGTGGATTAGTAAGAAATATGTTAACTACTGGGTGGATTACTAGGAAATATGTTAACTACTGGGTGGATTAGAAGGAAATATGTTAACTACTAGGTGGATTAGTAGGAAATATGTTGTATTTTCACAGGACCAATTCTATATCATATCAGCCTCATATCTTTTTTTATTTTGTCATGTGTAACATGCATTTTGATTGGTGAAAATCATCATCTGCTCAAGTCTGCTCAATGAAAGGATTTAAATGATCATTTATAAAGTAATTTCCAGAAATTGTTCACAAACATTACAAAAAAGCTATGTTCGTAAATTAGCTTTAAAACTAAGTTATTTAAAGAAGAATCTGTTTTCTACATTTTTGTTCTTGGTGATAAATGCAACAATCTGAGAATATGATATTTTGGCTTAATACTATCATTTTACACAATTAAAACAATTTTTGTAAAGAGATTAAAATGGTGTCTCCTAACAATTAGCAACATAATAAATCACATATCAGAGATTTCAGTAGAAAGGTGCTCAGTTATAAAATTTAAGATTTGAATCCAAAAAAGATATAATTGGAGACCAGAGCCATATATAATTCACAAACTATGTTATTCCTTATGATAGGAGATTCCTTCAAAGCTTCAAATGCAGAGCTGAGGAATTTTCAAGATAAACTCCTAGTTAGGAAGTCAGAGATTTTTCCAATCAGTCTTTTTTAGATCTGCTTTCTGAGGTTGGAGTCAGACAAACTAAACAAGAAAGTGAAATTGCCCTGTGTCAGTATTCCTGTAAGGAAGTGTATTTGATACATTTTCTATGATATGTCCTTTTTGTGAGCAACTTGCCAACAGGCATGTATGGTTCAGCATTTGATTTATTCTTATTCTAATTACATGTATGTCTACAAGCTGTGCATGTGCCTACCAGTTGGAAAAACAACAACACCTCTGCGTAGTGTCTAACACTGTTTCACTGCTCACACACACACACACACACACACACACACACACACACATCCTTCCGTAGGTAAAATTAGCTCATTCATATGAAGTTGAAATAAGGTTCAGCATATTGTTCAATATACATATGGATGTTAACTGAGTGCAAATAGGTCGGATCAGTCTTACTGGAAGACCAAAAGTTTCAGGTAACCATCCCTTTGGGATTGAGCAGCGCGTCAATTAAGCTATTGTCAAATCAGATTTGCTCTTTCGGTTTATATGACAATAATGACAAAATTCTGCCATGGAAACGACAGCAAAAGAATTGTGGCAAAGATCTGTCAGTGTCAGAGTGAATCTTTATCTCAGAGTAACAAGAAGTAGTTTCCTTTGTCAAGTAAATCATGGGGCTCAGCCTGCACCTTAAAATTTGATTTAATTATTTAAGTGTTTAGCCTGCTGAAGGGTTGTTAAAAAACAAGTTTGTAATATGTTATTTAATAGGTGTTTGTTTTGTGTACTTTCAGAGAGGTTTGATCACCATTGCCCGTGGGTGGGTAACTGTGTTGGAAAGCGTAACTATCGTTATTTCTATCTATTCATCGTTTCATTATCTGTTCTCTGCGTCTTCATCTTCGCCTGCGTCATCACTCATCTTATATTACGTAAGTATGCTCTTAGCAGAATGATTTCATCATATTTTCTGTATGTTCTGTACTTATATATTATCAGATGTGCATAACAGTGGTTATGTACTTCTGATATTATATATTTGTACATGGCAAAGGTCTTGCAGCTCAGTGCAGGTCTAGTACAAATGTTGAACCCCATTCTGCTTATCCTAGCACATTAGGCATAATTGGAAGTTTATATTGATATGAATGTTGATGAAGTGTAACCATGACAACCTGCCACCTGGTGAGTGAATGTTCCAGGTAGCAGTCATGATACCAGAGAGATATGAATGCATTGGGGAGTGAGGCAGGACAAACCAATCAGCTCTTGTAATAATTACATCCTCCTTCTCCCTTCACAATAATACTGCTCTGTGAGGAGACGTGACATTGTAACATTGGGTATTTTTTGTCTGTGATCGACCAGTATATCTGTGATCCAATGCGAATTCCTTGTTTATTCGTGATTGATCATATTTATTGGTGATTGATATTTATTGGTGATTGATCACATATATTGGTGATTGATCATATATATTGGTGATTCATCACATTTATTGGTGATTGATCGCATATATTTGTTATTTATGATTTTATTGGGATTGATGACTTAATCAGTGGATAATCAGTATCTGTCATCAGTGCAAAAATTTGATTAATTGACCAAGTAATTGATTTATTATGAAATATTAATTTCTTACAACAGAAATAGATATCAGGATAACAACTAAATGTTTGAATTGAGAGCATTTTACATAATTGTTATGGTACTGATTGGTCAATAAGTGCCGTCATGCTAACTGTGCAAAAGCTTGTGATTTGCAGGGATCAGTTCTCACTGGTTACTTTTGATATCACAGAGTAATAGAAGCCAGACATGGCTAGTATTATGCCAAGTTGGGATGAGTGCTTAATATTGTTGTGATTATCGCTCAATATAATTACCGCGATACACATGGTTATTATATCTGTGTAATTTTCCTGCTTCCAGGTGCCCAACAAGAAGATTTCTTAAGTGCCATGAAAGAATCTCCAGCTAGATATCCTTTTTGTCAATAAAAATTGTATTTGACTGTACAGTAAAAGATTTCAACAGTGCCATCTGGTGTGTGAAAGAGATAGTGGTGCCACCTGGCTTCTGTTTATTACAACTGCATTTATATTGAGTTCTTTATGTGAAAGAAAATACCAATGAATATTAATTTAAATTTTAATTAATCTTACTATATTGAGATAAATTGTGGCAAAAAATACCAGTGAATATTAATTAATTTAAATTTTAATTAATCTTACTATATTGAGATAAATTGTGGCAAAAAATACCAGTGAATATTAATTAATTTAAATTTTAATTAATCTTACTATATTGAGATAAATTGTGGCAAAAAAATACCAGTGAATATTAATTAATTTAAATTTTAATTAATCTTACTATATTGAGATAAATTGTGGCAAAAAATACCAGTGAATATTAATTAATTTAAATTTTAATTAATCTTAATATATTGAGATAAATTGTGGCAAAAAAATACCAGTGAATATTAATTAATTTAAATTTTAATTAATCTTACTATATTGAGATATATTGTGGGTTTAATATATAGCCTGATATTATAGATAACTTTGTGCATCTTTATATGCATGAACAGCCAAAAGCTCTCTCCAAGTTTGCAATATGTAAAATGAATGCGTGCCATAGAAGTTGTTGATGATCCTTAATAGAGAGTACTATTCTGGAGGCTATTGTGTGTTTTTTCTCGGTGTGGTCGATTATAGGCCTGGCTGGCTTCCACACCTATCTCACCTCATCTAATCAAACCACTAATGAAGATGTAAGTAACACCAATCCTGCTTTAACCATTTCTGACAGTTGAAAAATGTGTTTTGAATACTGCAGTGTTTATTGTTATTAGATTGTGGTTGAAATATAGTCAATCATAATTTTTTTTCTATTTTAGATAAAGGGTTCCTTCAGTTCGAAAAGAGGGCAGGATAATTTTAACCCATATAGTCAGGGTGGAATCTTCAAAAACTGCATGGCAGTGCTGTGCAGCCCTGTACCTCCGAGGTAATCATCAAAAGATTTATTTACAATTTATATTCAATGCAAATTTTAAATAGAACATTAAATATCCTGACATGCAAACATGTAATGTTGGTTTGATTGCAGTGTGTTAGATCGTCGTGGGTTTGTGGTCCCCGACTGCACCACGCAGTATCTTCAAGCTAAGTGTAACCCAGATAAAACGGACAGCATGGAGAGCAACGCTGTGAACAAGGTGTGGCATGAGAGCTACGGTGCCACCACTACTACCCAGGTGAGCACAACTTAACTCTCTCATACCCGCTGTCGAAAATATGGTTTAAAATGATGTTTGCATAAGCCTGTTTCCATCTGAAAAATAATGGAAAAGGACCTCAAAAGTGACTGGATCTTGCCAAAAGTTGCTTGCTCGAGGCAACAGGGCAAGTTAAAATTTTGAACACTGGTCATGCCCCCCCAAAAATGTGGCACTTTGCCTTCCACAATCTCAATCATAGTCGAAGGTGATAATCTGGGTTGAAAAGGTGATTTTGAGGTATTTTATTGTAATTTTGATTTTGTCATGGTAAAACACTTTGAAGAGTTTTTTTATGGGGCCAAAAGGTGAACACAGGCTTCCAGGTTCTTAGTTTCATACAAACAGATTTTGAGCTCCTTAATAACAAGGGGAAGAATGATTTGTTGTTTAAGATCAAATATAATGTGGGATATTGTCTTTGGACAATGAGAAGGATGCTTGTATTTGTATATGTGCTGTGGGAAAATGTTTGGTCTGTATGATGTGCAGACAAAAGGCATGGTGTTTATGGTTTAATTTTGCCTGAATCTTTACATTATATTTGTTTTGACACAGCTTTGCCGTGTCTTTGTGCCGTTCTACATGTATTCAGTTTTGTTATGTCATATTAGAATTTGATTAATTTAGGTCATGATGAAAACGTGACATTTATTTGAAAGCATGACAGTTGAAAAGCTTTAAAAATCCCAAAATTCAAAGGAGACTGATTTGTATAAAAAAATTAGTTCTGTTTTTATATCATTGAGTGGCATTGATTATCAAAGGATGCCTCCTAGTGGTGGATAACGGAACTGTTACTACAACATTGGCTTATCTCCTTTGTCAATTTGACTGGACTTTTTGGACGGAATGAGACATGCTTCAGTTTAGTGTATGATTTCTTTGTATGTTGTCCTTGTATATGTGTGCAATAGTTTCCATGGTATACCTTTCTGCTATCAATTTATCCGTTCCATTTTGCCGGCGGTGCAGGCTGGAGTGCCCAACTCGGCAAACAGTACGAGTGGTGTAAACAATATAGCGGCGTCCTCCCCGACGGCTCCTGAAGCCAACGGTGGATATCAAACCACACAACAACAGCAACAGCAACAGCAACAACAGACAGGTAACCACCCTCCTGCTGCCCCCTAGTGTCAGCTCATGATAACATCATGCCCTTATGTGCCTGATAAGGCTAATCACTGCTTCATAGTTTTACCTTTAGATTTTCTAAGTCTGTTAGATTTGCTCTGTACACTGACATTTCATGTGGAGGTGATGGACAAACTGGTTATTGAGATAAATGGAGAATTGTATCTTCATAGCAGCAGTGATGCTATCATCTTATATGAAATGTCGGCGTGCTGCATGTTTTTGTTTTACCCCTGCCCTGTATCGCATGCCATCAAGTGTTGTATATTATTGGTTTATTTGATAGTTAAGATTTCTCTGGTTGTTTGTTGTAAAGTGTTGCCTACATCATTCTATCATTTATGTTTCCTTACCATTAGAGCACATTATTATTATTATTATTATTATTATTTCACAATACGTATCAAAGTTAAACAAAAAAAAATGCAACTATTAGGGAATATTTGTATGTTGATCAACAAAAAATGTTTTAATGTGCAAAACTTCATGTAATAAGTTGTGTGCTAAGTTGGCTCTCTCAAAATCACACCAAATCATTGATCATGGACAACCCCTTGTGATTAGAATATAGTAAATTGAGGATATGATACATTTGTCCTTAGATATTGTAATGTTCCACCAGCAGCACCACCTAGTGTGATCCTTGTGACCTCATATTCTATGTATAGTCACAACAGGTATCTCACATCCTGTGAGTGATTACCATTATGTTATGGGCTACATGTGATCCAAGTTATCTCATTATCCATATTAGATCAAATAACCCTTTGTCTATGCAGGACTACAGTTATCTCATATTCTGGTTGTGATCACCAATATATCGTAGTTTTAGTGGGATCAAATTCTCACAAATTTAAATGCTACATCCTTTGTGTAACCCCTTGGCCTCTGTGTTTTACCCCATGGGCAGTAAGGTGACTGTTTCTCCATAGTCTATATGATGACTCTCACCCCATGCCCAAAGTGGTGACTGTTACCCCATGGTCTTGGTGGTGACTGTGTTACCCCATGGTCTCTGTGGTGACTGTGTTACCCCATGGTCTCTGTGGTGACTGTGTTACCCCATGGTCTCTGTGGTGATTGTTACCCCATGGTCTCTGTGGTGACTGTGTTATCCCATGATCTGTGTGGTGACTGTGTTACCCCATGGTCTCTGTGGTGATTGTTACCCCATGGTCTCTGTGGTGACTATGTTATCCTATGGTCTCTGTGGTGACTGTGTTACCCCATGATCTCTGTGGTGACTGTGTTATCCCATGATCTGTGTGGTGACTGTGTTACCCCATGGTCTCTGTGGTGATTGTTACCCCATGGTCTCTGTGGTGACTATGTTATCCTATGGTCTCTGTGGTGACTGTGTTACCCCATGGTCTCTGTGGTGACTGTGTTATCCCATGATCTGTGTGGTGACTGTGTTACCCCATAGTCTCTGTGGTGACTGTGTTACCCCATGGTCTCTGTGGTGACTGTGTTACCCCATGGTCTCTCTGGTGACTGTGTTACCTCATGGTCTCTGTGGTGATTGTTACCTCATGGTCTCTGTGGTGATTGTTACCCCATGGTCTCTGTGGTGACTATGTTATCCTATGGTCTCTGTGGTGACTGTGTTACCCCATGGTCTCTGTGGTGACTGTGTTATCCCATGATCTGTGTGGTGACTGTGTTACCCCATAGTCTCTGTGGTGACTGTGTTACCCCATGGTCTCTGTGGTGACTGTGTTACCCCATGGTCTCTCTGGTGACTGTGTTACCTCATGGTCTCTGTGGTGATTGTTACCTCATGGTCTCTGTGGTGATTGTTACCTCATGGTCTCTGTGGTGATTGTTACCCCATGGTCTCTGTGGTGACTATGTTATCCTATGGTCTCTGTGGTGACTGTGTTCCCCCATGGTCTCTGTGGTGACTGTGTTATCCCATGATCTGTGTGGTGACTGTGTTACCCCATGGTCTCTGTGGTGACTGTGTTATCCCATGATCCATGTGGTGACTGTGTTACCCCATGGTCTCTGTGGTTGGTGACTGTGTTACCCCATGGTCTCTGTGGTTGGTGACTGTGTTACCCCATGGTCTATATGGTGACTGTGTAACCCCATGGTCTCTGTGGTAACTGTTACCCCATGGTCTCTGTGACAGACCAAGTGACACATTTGGAGCATATACATACTAAGTTCGATTAAATAGCAGACATTTGAATTATAATGGTAAAATTGAGACCATTGATGTTTTTCAGTAAGTCTGTATAATGTGTTTGGTACTGTTGATGTACCTGCTTTATCTTTTGTCACTTAAACATCACTAGAGTAATGTTGTTCTAGTAAGCATTGTAGGATCACTTTGTCCCACCTAGATCATGGAGTCACTGGGAATGCATGGATTTGGGTGAACATTGTGTGAAATATCATGTACTGGTGCTTCATAGATGGTTTTTTAATTTTTAGTCTGACCCTATCTGCCTTATTTGATAAGATATTCATTCGGATCATTTAGTGCACTACACCTATTTATTATTATTATTGCAGAGAGACAGTTATTTTGATTAAATGTAATTTTTTCTTTAAAAAACATATTGTAAATAGACCGGACAAAACAAGTAGTTGATATTATCATCAAATCTGTTATTAGAAATATTGAATAGTATTTGCTGCCATTAATACTATAGTATAGAAAAAACAAGAAATGAAAAATGAATTAGAGATCTGTGTCACAAATACCAGGACGAGAAGAAGTAATAGTAATTTAGAAACTACAATGAGAGCAACAGTGGTGAAAATATTAAAAACAAGCCTAAACATTGTCCTGGCATTTGCCATCAGTCAGGGGTGTACCCAAACCAGAAAAAGAAAACCTTTTTAAATTAGTGTTTTTAAAGAGATAATTTCCAGATGAAGCTTAACAACAGTTCTTTAATTGGCAATGAATTTAATTAAGCTTGCGGGAGAATCTCGTCTAGTTCTAGTTCGATTGAGGAGCTGACGGTAGGTGACTCTGCATGCCTTTCTCTGCCTCCCATCCTCACCATTACAGATACATGTTCACCATCTCACCACGTAGATCTCACCAGCCATTTAAACAGTGGCAGACAGGCAGCTAACCTTCAAATCATGAATATTTGGGTGCACTCTTGTACTATGACAAATGTATGTGCCATTTGATGACATCAATTGCCTTGTCAACCCGCTCTGTTACTAACACAAACATGAGATGAAATAATCCAAAGATGAGAAAGTATGACAGACATTGGTGTGTTCACCGTTTTCTTTTGCAGTATTCAAGGGCCATTTTGAAAGTTTTGACAACATTTTAAGCGATCCTAATGTGTAGTCACACTGGGTAATTGGTAGCATTTGCTAAGCTTTTGGACTAATTGCTTTCACTAATGTAATTTGAACATTTTGTAACAAACTGGATCTTTTAACATTTCTGAGATTATTGCAACATAAATTCCAGAAGCGTGAGTGCACTTGATTAAAAAGCATGGCCAATAGGATTTATAACATAATTTGTTTGGAAATTTGTTTGATTGATAACAAAATTTGTTTGGAAATTTGCTTTTGTAAATTAATTGTTAAAATTAAACATATACTGATACATAATTGATATGTAAAAGAGTTTGGAACTAACTTGAATTTTTTTTTGACATTTCTATTTGATTAGATAAAATCAATTTCAAAATAATAAAAAAAGAGTAAATTTTAAATTAGGTGAAATTGGAAATTAGTAAAATGAAAAAGTCAGTATATAGGAGCATTATTAGGTTTTAGGAAAAGCATTTCAATTTGGACTGTGAATCCGCCTGAAAATGTAGCATCCAGTTTTACACATTTGAATGGAAACAAGTCCCTGTAGTTAGAAGAAATTGTTTAACATTTTTCCATTTTAAAGTGAAACAAAAAAATCATCAATTGTGTAATTTTAAAAACCATCTTTCTTTCATACGATTGCAAAATAATGGCAGTGAATAATTCAGGATAATAGGCCTATATTATAAAATATTTCTTGGACAATAATTTAAAAGAGGATTAGAAAATACTTTTTTATTTTTTTATTAGAAAATCCTTTTTTAAGCATAATGGTTTGACACATGATATCGCTGAGATAGTGGAATTGGTAATGAATTTTGTGTTCAGGCTAGTTTTCTCGTTGGCCACCAGATGTCAGCATTAGGTGTGCTATTGTCCCTTGGAGTGATTTTGCGCAAAGCATGAGCTTTGTGTTGACACCCAGTCAGTGTTTTTAGTAACTATTAGTTTAAAAAAAAACACATCATTTTCTATTAATTACATTGTTATTTAATATTCATAACAAGAGAATGTGAAATTAACATAATCATGTAATGTCACATGTGTATGAGGGAAAACCATTCAAAGCAAACTATGAGACAAATAAGGCTTAGGCTTGATTGGACTACTATTGAATCAGGTGCTCGCTTTGATCTGTTTATTTGGAAATAGGGTTGGAATTCCCTCATACACTCAGACTATGGTGATAGTATTCTTACACTATACACTCAACATTGTGGATCCATATGACCAATCTTCCAGCCTACTTCTATTGCCTCATCACTCCACCACCTAATTGTAACTGCCACATCAAGAAAAAGTCCAGTCAAAATTGTCATGTGATGGCAAATCTGAAGAATTAATATGAAAAATCATAGTTTCTTTTCTTTTGGATTAAAAAAAGTAATGGCAAAACGTACATTTTTCTTATTTTCTTTGATTATCTTTGTGGAATTCTTTGAATTGAGGGGGGGAGATGGGCAAGTAGAAGTAGGCGGGGCCTAGGTCATGGCACCATGTGTGAGTTGTGTTTTGGCTGGTATTTCAGGGGCGTCCTCTATCACACCCCCTGGCCATCTGTACCCCTCCTAATACACCCCTGTGGAACCGCCCCTGCTCTCCCACCGTCGCCCCACAGGTGAGTGGTCTCCACTACTCCAATCACCCCCACTTTACTGTTGTATTCCTGTTGATTTTTTTGAAGGTTCACTTTTTATTTCAACCTTTTGCAAACAAGTGTTGATTCCTTTATTAGAATAAGTGTTTCTCTTCTCAAAACTTCAATATGACTTTTGGCACAGCCTGTATGAACAAAAAAAAATCACATTCCTAAAAGTTAAAGGAAATATTTAATGGCAACAATTAAATAAATTGATTATGAAAAGATAAAGTTGTGGTCGTTTTATGCCTGATGAGTTGTGTTATTAATAGATGATGATAATTGCAGATGCTGTGAGTTTCAATCCGTCTCATCACCACCCATCTCATGATCTCCCGGGCATCGCTGAGTTAGGCAGTGCATCTAACATCACGCTGACCAACGTGGAGAGTGTCGACACATTCGGCAACACTCCCACCAACAACACCCTGGACAACCTGCCTCCGATACAACCGCCTCCTCCCATATCCGCCATCTAGTGGCCAGGTCATCATGTGCTGCCACCTACACACCATGTAATAATCATTGCCAAAATTCCACATCAAGTAGATAATCAAAAAATGTTTTAAGAAACATTCCATTGTTCAAAGATTACTGGATTTTGATACATTATAAATTGGGGGATAACATCATATTGTATAATTTGATGCATCCGTCTCATTATCGAAGCTAATATTAATCAGGAATAAAGGGAATAAATTTAAAGATAATGAAAATATCTCAGTAGACTAACCAATATATATATATATATGTGTGTGTGTGGCAAACATCCTAATTGTCTCAACAGAGATGTTATTATCGTCAAGCGAGTATCGCAACATGGTAAAGACAGTATATCACATATAAGTACTAACCTCAGCCAGGACTGCAGAGCAGCCCATTATATTACTAACATAGATTGTGAACATGTAGAGGGCAGTGTCTAATAGGTTATAAGCTTCTCTCTTAGCTTTGTGATTGGAAAGGATGAAAGGCTTATGGGTGTAACTAACACAGACGCTGATTCTTAGTGACATTGTCAGCATTCCCACCAACATTGTCTCTCTGTGGGAAGCTTGTGATAAGATTGGAACTAACATGGAGACAATTTATATACCAATGAACAATTGAAAGTGAAATTGTGTAAGGACAATGAAAAGTTATAGTTATAAATGAGAATGCAAGAGATTAGTTAGAACATTATAGAATATGAAAGAGAAATGAAAGAGAAAAAAATGCATCAGGTATCCACTGTGGATAAGTGGATAGGGAAAGATAACCAAAATGATTGAAAGAGGATAAGAGAAGAGGAGTAATGTGTCAAGTCTCCTCCTCATGGAGAGAGATGAAAGTCACAACTGTGTATGCTCCTCAACATAAGTATGGGAGACATTCCCTGAGCTGGACTGATGGATGTAAAGTTGAATAATCTTGTGTGAATTGTGCCAAATATAGCCAGTGATTCCTGTGGAGCCCCCTGCAGGAGAAAGTCAGCGTCATAGGATATGTAAACAAAGAACAGTTTGATAGCCAGTGGTTTATGAGGACAAAGTAACACTTGGACACATGGTGCACATGTATAAATATATATATATATATATATATATATAAGCCAAAATAAATCAGTCTGCGTGAAAAGCTATTTGTAGCTGGGCCATTAAGCCAGGAAGAAGAGCAGCTTGCTTGTAACGTGAGAGAACAAAGGACCTGATAAAAGCTGTAATGGGACAGCAGAACTCATGCAGCCAGAAACACTGGGTGACAACTAGAAACATTCAGCTGAAATCAGTCACCGCTTGGAGGATATGGTCACAGCCATATGGTTACTTCAAGAAGCATGCCATGTATAAAGCTATATGGCATAAAGTTACAGCCAGAGCTATGCATTTGATAAGATTACAGCAAGATGACTACAGTCGATAAAGCAAGAGCATAAAACTTGAAGGTTACTTGGAAAAGGATATGATAAGTTATGTTACAGTTGGAAGGCTGCATTTGAAAAGGATTCAGAAAGAAAGATACATGTAAGAAGTTAAATCTGTGAAGAAATGACAAATAAGGATTCAGAGAGAAGAATACAAATGGGAAAGTTAATCTGTGAGGCATGTGATGAATTAGGATTCATATTTGGAACTTTGTGATATAATGTTATTGACATCATTTCCCATGACAAGTTTTGTAATCTAGACACAGCTAATGTAGAAGGTTTTGTAATCACTATTCATACATAATCAGACTGAAGATCAGCCCAGATTGTACGAATTTTGTACCTCTTTTTCTGCTTCAGATTTTTACATAAGATGTGATTATTGTAGTACAGTGTTTCACTGTTGTTAGAGGAAAGGTGGAAGATATTCAACCTCCTTGTAGGAATGGCATAACGCATACACACACATCAATTTTCACCATTCGCTTTTTAGACCAGTAAACATCAGGGTCCTTCATAGCTTAAAAAAGAATAAATAAAAAGGACAAAAGCCTGATTATCCTGAGTATTTGGACATTGATGTATACTCTAGAGTTAAAAAGTAGAGTAATTTGATCATTTGAAAATCATTTTCTCAAGTGGCACCTAGACACATCCAAATGAGAGTCCAGCTGTAAGAGAAAGGGTAATTTCATGAATATGATTTGTATATCATTGAAGTTTTTGTAAATAAAAAAAAACATTTATGATGTAAATGACAGTGATGGATTCATACAACAGTTCTCCCTGTCAAATAGAATATGAGTACTGAACCAGGCATTGCAGCCATATTGCTATGATCAATAAGGAAAGGGTTTTGATCTATTATAATGGCATTACCAGTAAAATCAAACTTTTTATTTGTGACTTTCAAAGGATTTTGTCACATTGTCATCATAATGATATTCATAATTTTCTCATTCTCACTACACAATGAATTTCGATACTAAATGTTTGTTGGGTGATGACCACAGGGCCTCTATAAAGTTTTTGCATTTTACCATTGTTAATTCTGTCCACTTAAGCAAGGTCTGCACATAGAGAGGTTAATTATGTATTGACTGATTTAAGATTAGAATTGTTTTATGTTTTATTTGTTTGTACATTCCATCAAACAATGATTGACATTTTAAAATGTTCACACATGAGGCTGGTTTTAGAGTAAGTTGTGTTTTTAAGTTCCCCTTGGTGTGATGTAGGATGTCACCTCTAATGAGGAGATTATATGTTAAGATTGGAATAAATGGTAAATGCAGACTTTTTGTATAACTGAATGGGAGCTGTTCTGAATTAAACAGCAGTCTAAGTTGCAAAATATTCATTTCACAAATGTTAAGATATTGAGTTTTCCTACCTTATGAGATAATTAGAAATCATAAGAAAACATATATCTGATATCTTCTTCCAGGCAAACATACAATGACTGTTGCTGATTCCAAGTGTGTGTGTGTGTGTGTGTGTGTGTGTGTGTGTGTGTGTGTGTGTGTGTGTGTGAGCCCTTGTGTAAGTGATTGGCTTTATATCAAATATTGTATAGTACTTACATATTTCTATGATTTGTCATATTGCGTTTTTACTTGGCACATATGGTATGTGGTTGATATCACAAAGGAAGAAATATCAAATTTGCAGCCTTCAACAAATATTTAATCTTTTCATTTATATTGTTAATATGTGTAAACCAAAAACAGTTTTGTATTGCCTGTTAAGCATTCTGATTCAGATAAAAACTTTTGCAAATTTTAATATGATAACTCAAATAACTAGATTGCTGACATAGTTATTAATAAAAAAAACGTGAGAAAATATTTTGGCACACAGTGGTTTCATACAATAGTAAGTCATCCTTGTACTTAACTGAAAGATTCTACTATTAGTTTCACATCAGTCTGCAGCCGCAAGTTGAAATGTTTTTGCTTAACATAGCCCATCATCAGGGCCTTTAGAAAATGGCACAACAAGTATTTATTAATTTTATCATGTTTTATTAAAACATTAACATTATTAGGATTATTTTGTATTATGCAGCATTGAAATATTTGAAAATTACATTTCTTTGAGAAAATGTGTTGACAAAGATAAAATGAGGCCATGTTCATATCAAGGGAGACAGAGACGTTTTATTTTGTCCTTGTCAGGGGCAGATTGATGCTGTAGAAACCCAGTTGGCTGTGACATGGTATTTTCAGCAGTGCAAGAGTTGATATATATGTATGACTCAAATCAGCTGTGGTACAGGTCTCCAACAGTTTGGGGATGTTAAAAAAAATGTTTTACTAATCAATGAAAATATTTGAAATTAAACATATTGTGACATTTTTTTATTTTCCAATGATATCTGCAATAGGTATAGGTCTATTTTCCTAATTATCAATTCACTTTGACAATGTTAGGTATATAGAGGAGTCCACCTGTGTAGAGCCCACTCCTGCTCCCCACGTTGTTAAGACTTGTAATGAAGACCTGTACCCTTCTGCCACATTAGACCACAATATTTTAATTCATTTTGTAATTAGTATTGATTATATGTTTAGAGGAGTGAAAGATCCATGTAAAGGAATAAGTTATTTGTACAAATCATTAATATACCAGTAAAGCATTTTCTACAGAACTTGTAAAATATGCCAGCTGTATATTGTAAATCATTGTTAAAATTATCTTGTTATATAAAAAATAAGCACAGCCTGTTAATAGCTGTAATATATTTGACAAGTACATAATATTAGGATTCCATTTGAGTATATTTCATTTACAAGGAAAAAAGAATGAATTTGAATGCATTTATATTATATTTTGCTTATTCTCTTTTTTAAAAAAGGAAACAACTGTTGTATTTGATTATTCTCTTTAAAAAGAGGAAACAACTGTTGTATTTGATAATAGGAGTAACACAGACAATATTTTGGTTATTAACCACATTAGTGTGTCTTGTGTTCTTGAGATGTGTCTGTGCTCAATAGAGGAGGATGCCCTGCTAAGATCCTGTATCATTCTTATCTCATAGGTCAGGCTTGGATACGAACAAAATTAGTCCCTTGTGACATCAGTTTCTAAAGCAGCTCATATTTAAACTATTGTCAACTTCAAGGAATTACCAGGTAGTTCCCTTTCATTAAGTATTCCTAGCTTTTGGTTATGTCATTCTCCCTGAAATTTAACAGAATTAGTATTTTCATAAATAACGAAAGCCATAAAAATCTGAAGTTGATACCCTTAAGTTCACTCTTCAGAATGACATAAATTGAATTTAAACAACTATTTATCCAATTTTCAGTTCAGATTCCAGTTAGGCTCGTCACGAAATTCATATGTATATTATTAATACTGCATGGAATTCCTCCTCAGAAAAGATTAAATAGATGTAATTTGTATGTAGTTTCAGTAACGACAAATCCACCATAGAATGATTTGATTTATACACTTGATCTGCTACAAGCAGGTCTTGTCCTGATAATACTGAAATGAAAAAGATAGTGTATGCATATAGCTGGTGAGGGGCGATTACCAGTTACAGGTATCACAAGTTAATAGGGTTAAACTTTTAAATTCATTACTGGATGCCTATATTTTTCCCCAAGAGAGGCATAGTTAAAAAGCATGGTCTAATATTCCAGCTTAATGCAGGCAATCTATTTTTTTTTTATTAAAATGCCAACTTTGAATGCATTTTCTGGTTAAAGTGGTTATATATTAACAGCATTAAGTGAAATCAGTTATTTCTAATGCAGTGCTAAGGGATATTATGTTTCCCCTTCACATATATTTGGATGGTGGGCAGGCATTGACCATTATTTGAGCAGCTCTGTGTGATCCTGCCTTATTTACATGGAATGTGAACTACACACAGTGACATTATATTAGAATTGAATGTCTGAGATTGCATCATTCTGGCCTTTCAATTATTTTAATCTGTGTGATTGTATCATCTGTTCACTCAAATAATACCCTGTTATAAACGAGACAAATATATCTTAATGTAGTACTACATCCTTGCTTCAACAAACATAGTTTACATAGCCCACACATTAAGGTCGTTGTTACATCAAATTAGGCAGTGTACACTGTATGGGCCCTGAGACACACTCTGAAGAGCAGTTATGGGCAAGAACATATTGACAATATCCTCAACACACAAGCAACCTTTAAAAGGCTATAAGGGTGCTGTTTTTTTGTTTTTTGTTTTTTTTTAAAGAGAAATGGTGAAGACTGTTTGACCCTAAGGTTTGCTACAGTGCTGTTTGATAGGCTTTCTACCAAGTCCTTTCCAGCACGGTTGCTCTCTGTGTTTATATTTCACATCTGCTAGTGCTTAGTTGTTTAGGCTTTGTCCTACATGTAAACTAAATTATTTTATAAATTCAGGGACCTCTGCTGGAAAGAATTGGGGTATATTTGTTCACTTTTTTGTACTGGTTGTGTAATCATTATCTCGGCTTACTATGTGCAAGATACATACTGATGCCTCGCACTGTAACATATCTCAGTCAGGAGAAATAGTAGTGTTTGATTCCATCTTGGTGGCCAAATGGAAATGATTTCTTTTGAATAGTAAACATACTTGTTATTTATCCACCAGGGAAGAATTCAAACACTGTTAGATCACCTTTAAATTAGCTAAATATTTATTGAAATAGGCTGTTGCAAAAGTATTCATTGTGGACAGTATGTGATAAATTATAGCTTTTGCAACAGCTGAATATTGATTATATTGATGATTTCAAGTGCTATCTTACCCAAAGACTATTTTTGCATTATAAAATATAGTATCTGAAATCATCTGTGTTATTCATAATTCCAGAATTTCATATTATTTTTTTGCTTAATTGCATGCATTTCGCAGAGATCAGTATATCATGAGATCAGTTTCCTGTGTAGAGGTCGATTGACCTTGATTAGGAAATGTGTATATTGTACATTGAACAAAATTGTGATTTAAAATCTGTACAAAGTCTATGTGGTATTAATATGAGAAATAAAAGTTGTACAAAAATAGTAAAGATTTTTTTACATGTAAATTAGAGCTGTTAAAATTTAGAGATGTTAAAATATAAAAAGATTACTCAAATATCTTCTCTTTTTACTTCCTGGTACACAGTTCAAAATTATTACTTTTAAGAAGAACAAACCACTCAAAATTATGAGATACTTCCGGAATAGGAATAGTAAAATTGGTTTGATCAACAGTTCTAATTATGTGAAATATAAGTTATCATGACTCAAAATATCTAAGATGGACTTGTCCCTGGCAACCATGTTAAGACCTCCAGGGTACTTGCTCCCCATTCAGAACACCTTGTGGAGGCCTCTAGGGTTCTTGCCCCCCCCCCTTTCAGACCACCCTGTGGAGACCTCCATGTTATGTTATTTGCACCCACCGCCCATTCAGAATACTGGAGGCCTCCAGGGAACTTGTCCCCCTCCCCCCCCCCCATTCAGACCACCCTGTCCCCCTCCCCGCCCCCATTCAGACCACCCTGTCCCCTCCCCGCCCCCATTCAGACCACCCTGTCCCCCTGCCCCCCCATTCAGACCACCCTGTCCCCCTCCCCCCCCATTCAGACCACCCTGTCCCCTCCCCGCCCCCATTCAGACCACCCTGTCCCCTCCCCGCCCCCATTCAGACCACCCTGTCCCCCTGCCCCCCCATTCAGACCACCCTGTCCCCCTCCCCCCCCATTCAGACCACCCTGTCCCCCTCCCTGCCCCCCATTCAGACCACCCTGTCCCCCCCCATTCAGACCACCTTGTGGAGGCATCAGTTGCTGCTCTTAGAGTGGCCCGTATCTTGCGCCTCATTCCTCCTGCTTGAGTGGCTGTGGTGTTTGCGGGATATGAGGTTTGTCATTATTCATAGTGGAGAGGATATCAGAGGTAGCCCCAGTGTGTGTGTCCGCCCAGTTTATCCTGAGGTCCCTCATTAGTTAACATGTGTCGGCCACCCCCAGGACCTTTCTTCCTGTCACAGATAAGCAGGCAGAGGACTTTGTACTGGATCAGGTCATGTTGGCGAGCAATGACCTTGTGGTCATTAGTTATGATGTTATTGCCTTGTCATAAATGACACTGCGTGCAGAAAACCTAATACTAGAGGGCGCTGAAATGTGAGAAGTGGCCATTGAGGGGTGAGTGTCCATAGATCCCCACACAGGGGCACAGAATACACTTGACACCACCCATTGTCAAAACATCAGATGCTGAAACTGTCACAGAAATGTACTTTTGATTGTCCGA
This sequence comes from Amphiduros pacificus, assembly GCA_949316495.1. Classification (NCBI taxonomy): domain Eukaryota; kingdom Metazoa; phylum Annelida; class Polychaeta; order Phyllodocida; family Hesionidae; genus Amphiduros; species Amphiduros pacificus. The sequence goes on along the minus strand of OX439007.1, from coordinate 30,164,112 downwards.
ACTATGCCATCCCAATCTCCAGAAGAATAATGAAGGGTAAAACACGATAGCACACGATTCTTCTGTGTCATAGTCAAGGGCCAATTGTTATATCCGGAGTAGTATTTCCCAACCAAGGCCCTCTCTTGATTTCCAAGGTTTTACTAGGGCCTTTATTTCCACCTGGGCCCACTGACCATCATCAAGACCCTCTTGATTTCATTTTAACTGCTCCCACAAAGCTCAAATTTTTGTTATCTATATTAATGTCCATTTTTCCTCTGCAAGGCTGAAATGTTTGAAACAACTAATTTTCTTCATAACATCATGTGATCATATCACCTTTATAAATGTTTTCTGTGTATTTTTGTTAAGTTACCAAATGCTTGAATCCGATAATGATGATTAAACCTAGAATGTGCAAAAATCAAACTAATGACCCTCAATAGATATTTTTTTGTCCTAAAATATATATATTTTATCATTCACAAAGGATATTAGTTGAAGGTTAAGCATTTATGACATTGTAAAAAAAGAATAAGAATTTGAATCATGCAATGACAAAGGAGAGAGAATTGTTTGATTATGACGCAAAGATGACATTGGAATTCCATGCAAAAAGGGCATTATCAATGTCACGCAGAAAGAGCATTATCAATGTCATGCAAAAAGGGCATTATCAATGTTACGCAGAAAGGGCATTATCAATGTCATGCAAAAAGAGCATTATTAATGTTACGCAGAAAGGGCATTATCAATGTCATGCAAAAAGGGCATTATCAATGTTACGCAGAAAGGGCATTATCAATGTTATGCAAAAAGGGCATTATCAATGTTACGCAGAAAAGGGCATTATCAATGTTACGCAGAAAAGGCATTATTAATATCACGCAGAAAGAGCATTACCAATATCTTGCCAAAAGGGCATTATTAATGTCACACAGAAAAGGTATCAATATCATGCAGAAAGAGCATTACCAATATCTTGCAAAAAGGACATTATCAGTGTCACGCAGAAAAGGCATTATCAATGTCACACAGAAAGAGCATTACCAATATCTCGCAAAAAAGGCACTATCAATGTCACGCAGAAAGGATGAATTTGAATGTGTGGCAATCTGGACATTTGACAAATATTTGCAAAGACGGTAATTAAAATGGAAAGATTGGCATTACCCAAAAAGGACACACTTGACTTGAAGTCACTTTAAAAGTTAAAAAATATTTTAATCACCCATTCTTTTCCAACATGCCATAGGAAACATTTCTTTTTGTAAACAGTGCAGCACATGACATCAAACAAATGTTGTCTGGTTATAACAATGAGATCAATATTTTGGCAACGTATTCTGACACACTTTGCCAAGGATGACCAATTAAACAATTCGGATGATTAAGTAAAGAAAACTGGAATAATCAGTCGTGCATGCACAGCAGTGAAATAAATATATGCAAAAGTAAGGCAACAGTCCGATAAATTATTTTGCATGAATGAAAGACAAAATGTTGCAAACACAATATTGGTCGCTTGATTATAAACGGATCAAGGTTCTTCTTTCCAAGATGGTTAACTTCCATCAGTTGTACTCGATATAGAAAGATAAATATATGGAAAGGACGCCTAGTTTAATCATCCCTTGGGGATTTCATCTATCAAAGCTTGCATGAAGCGGCAAACATAAGATCTGTTTCTATACTGTGGAGACAAAGGGATCAAAGATCAAGTAACTTCATCCAAGTATGAAAGCTATGATAACCTCAGCCTTACGGTCCACGGTCAAGGAGCTTTATTAACCCCAGCTTAATGATTTAACCATCAGGAAAGCTATAATAACCCCAGCCAAATGGTTTTACCATCCATCATGTGGGCTATAATAACCCCAGCCAAATGGTTTAACCATCCATCATGTGGGCTATAATAACCCCAGCCAAATGGTTTTACCATCCATCATGTGGGCTATAATAGCCCCAGCCAAATGGTTTAACCATCCATCATGTGGGCTATAATAACCCCAGCCAAATGGTTTTACCATCCATCATGTGGGCTATAATAACCCCAGCCAAATGGTTTAACCATCCATCATGTGGGCTATAATAACCCCAGCCAAATGGTTTAACCATCCATCATGTGGGCTATAATAACCCCAGCCCAATGGTTTAACCATCCATCATGTGGGCTATAATAACCCCAGCCAAATGGTTTAACCATCCCTCAGGTGGGCTATAATAACCCCAGCCCAATGGTTTAACCATCCATCATGTGGGCTATAATAACCCCAGCCAAATGGTTTAACCATCCATCATGTGGGCTATAAAAACCCCAGCCAAATGGTTTTACCATCCATCATGTGGGCTATAATAACCCCAGCCAAATGGTTTAACCATCCATCATGTGGGCTATAATAACCCCAGCCAAATGGTTTTACCATCCATCATGTGGGCTATAATAACCCCAGCCAAATGGTTAAACCATCCATCATGTGGGCTATAATAACCCCAGCCAAATGGTTTAACCATCCATCATGTGGGCTATAATAACCCCAGCCCAATGGTTTAACCATCCATCATGTGGGCTATAATAACCCCAGCCAAATGGTTTAACCATCCCTCAGGTGGGCTATAATAACCCCAGCCCAATGGTTTAACCATCCATCATGTGGGCTATAATAACCCCAGCCAAATGGTTTAACCATCCATCATGTGGGCTATAAAAACCCCAGCCAAATGGTTTAACCATCCATCATGTGGGCTATAATAACCTCAGCCAAATGGTTTAACCATCCATCATGTGGGCTATAATAACCCCAGCCCAATGGTTTTACCATCCATCATGTGTGCTATAATAACCCCAGCCAAATGGTTTAACCATCCCTCAGGTGGGCTATAATAACCCCAGCCCAATGGTTTAACAATCCATCATGTGGGCTATAATAACCCCAGCCAAATGGTTTAACCATCCATCATGTGGGCTATAATAACCCCAGCCAAATGGTTTAACCATCCATCAGGTGGGCTATAATAACCCCAGCCAAATGGTTTAACAATCCATCATGTGGGCTATAATAACCCCAGCCAAATGGTTTAACCATCCATCAGGTGGGCTATAATAACCCCAGCCAAATGGTTTTACCATCCATCATGTGGGCTATAATAACCCCAGCCAAATGGTTTAACAATCCATCATGTGGGCTATAATAACCCCAGCCAAATGGTTTTACCATCCATCATGTGGGCTATAATAACCCCAGCCAAATGGTTTAACCATCCATCATGTGGGCTATAATAACCCCAGCCAAATGGTTTTACCATCCATCATGTGGGCTATAATAACCCCAGCCAAATGGTTTAACCATCCATCATGTGGGCTATAATAACCCCAGCCAAATGGTTTTACCATCCATCATGTGGGCTATAATAACCTCAGCCCAATGGTTTAACCATCCATCATGTGGGCTATAATAACCCCAGCCAAATGGTTTTACCATCCATCATGTGGGCTATAATAACCCCAGCCCAATGGTTTAACCATCCATCATGTGGGCTATAATAACCCCAGCCAAATGGTTAAACCATCCATCAGGTGGGCTATAATAACCCCAGCCAAATGGTTTAACAATCCATCATGTGGGCTATAATAACCCCAGCCAAATGGTTTAACCATCCATCAGGTGGGCTATAATAACCCCAGCCAAATGGTTTTACCATCCATCATGTGGGCTATAATAACCCCAGCCAAATGGTTTAACAATCCATCATGTGGGCTATAATAACCCCAGCCAAATGGTTTTACCATCCATCATGTGGGCTATAATAACCCCAGCCAAATGGTTTAACCATCCATCATGTGGGCTATAATAACCCCAGCCAAATGGTTTAACAATCCATCATGTGGGCTATAATAACCCCAGCCAAATGGTTTTACCATCCATCATGTGGGCTATAATAACCCCAGCCAAATGGTTTAACCATCCATCATGTGGGCTATAATAACCCCAGCCAAATGGTTTTACCATCCATCATGTGGGCTATAATAACCCCAGCCAAATGGTTTAACCATCCATCATGTGGGCTATAATAACCCCAGCCAAATGGTTTAACCATCCATCATGTGGGCTATAATAACCCCAGCCCAATGGTTTAACCATCCATCATGTGGGCTATAATAACCCCAGCCAAATGGTTTAACCATCCCTCAGGTGGGCTATAATAACCCCAGCCAAATGGTTTAACCATCCCTCAGGTGGGCTATAATAACCCCAGCCCAATGGTTTAACCATCCATCATGTGGGCTATAATAGCCCCAGCCAAATGGTTTAACCATCCATCATGTGGGCTATAATAACCCCAGCCAAATGGTTTAACCATCCATCATGTGGGCTATAATAACCCCAGCCAAATGGTTTAACCATCCATCATGTGGGCTATAATAACCTCAGCCCAATGGTTTAACCATCCATCATGTGGGCTATAATAACCCCAGCCCAATGGTTTAACCATCCCTCAGGTGGGCTATAATAACCCCAGCCCAATGGTTTTACCATCCATCATGTGGGCTATAATAACCCCAGCCCAATGGTTTTACCATCCATCATGTGGGCTATAATAACCCCAGCCAAATGGTTTAACCATCCCTCAGGTGGGCTATAATAACCCCAGCCCAATGGTTTAACAATCCATCATGTGGGCTATAATAACCCCAGCCAAATGGTTTAACCATCCATCATGTGGGCTATAATAACCCCAGCCCAATGGTTTAACCATCCATCATGTGGGCTATAATAACCCCAGCCCAATGGTTTTACCATCCATCATGTGGGCTATAATACCCCCAGCCAAATGGTTTAACCATCCATCAGGTGGGCTATAATAACCCCAGCCAAATGGTTTAACAATCCATCATGTGGGCTATAATAACCCCAGCCAAATGGTTTAACCATCCATCAGGTGGGCTATAATAACCCCAGCCAAATGGTTTAACAATCCATCATGTGGGCTATAATAACCCCAGCCAAATGGTTTAACCATCCATCAGGTGGGCTATAATAACCCCAGCCCAATGGTTTTACCATCCATCATGTGGGCTATAATAACCCCAGCCCAATGGTTTTACCATCCATCATGTGTGCTATAATAACCCCAGCCAAATGGTTTAACCATCCCTCAGGTGGGCTATAATAACCCCAGCCCAATGGTTTTACCATCCATCATGTGTGCTATAATAACCCCAGCCAAATGGTTTAACCATCCCTCAGGTGGGCTATAATAACCCCAGCCAAATGGTTTAACAATCCATCATGTGGGCTATAATAACCCCAGCCAAATGGTTTAACCATCCATCAGGTGGGCTATAATAACCCCAGCCAAATGGTTTAACAATCCATCATGTGGCTATAATAACCCCAGCCCAATGGTTTAACCATCCATCATGTGGGCTATAATAACCTCAGCCCAATGGTTTTACCATCCATCATGTGGGCTATAATAACCTCAGCCCAATGGTTTAACCATCCATCATGTGGTTAACCATTATGTAGCTGAACTAATAACGAAACGTAAACTAAATGGCCCACCGTCATGGAGCTACTAAAAGGTAAACTAAATGGTCTGCCGTCATGGAGCTACTAAAACGTAAACTAAATGGTCTGCCGTCATGGAGCTACTAAAAGGTAAACTAAATGGTCTGCTGTCATGGAGCTACTAAAACGTAAACTAAATGGTCTGCCGTCATGGAGCTACTAAAACGTTAACTAAATGGTCTGCCGTCATGGAGCTACTAAAACGTAAACTAAATGGTCTGCCGTCATGGAGCTACTAAAACGTAAACTAAATGGTCTGCCGTTATTGAGGTATAATAACGTAAACTAAGCGATCAACCATCAGGGATCCAAAATGACCTCAGCCAAAAGGTCCACATGGAGCTATAACCACGTAACCAAATGGTCTATCGACAGGGAGCTATAATAACAATAATTGGTGTATCAACAGGGAGCTATAATAACATTAACCAAATGGTCTATCGACAGTGAGCTATAATAACATTAACCAAATGGGCTATCAACAGGGAGCTATAATAACGTAAATGGAATGGTCTATCGACAGGAGGCTATAATAACACTAAATGGTCTATCGACAGGGGGCTATAATAACATTAACCAAATGGTCTATCGACAGGGAGCTATAATAACATTAACCAAATGGTCTATCAACAGGGAGCTATAATAACACTAAATGGTCTATCGACAGGGGGCTATAATAATACTAATCAAATGGTCTATCGACAGGGGGCTATAATAACAATTAATCAAATGGTCTATCGACAGGGGGCTATAATAACATTAACCAAATGGTCTATCAACAGGGAGCTATAATAACACTAAATGGTCTATCAACATGGAACTATGATAACATTAACCAAATGGTTTATCGATAGGGAACTTTAACAACATAAACTAATTGGTGTACCGTCATTGAGCTATAATACTATAATAATAGATGTAAACCAAATGGTTTATCGTCAGGGACATAAACTAAATGGTATACCATCGTGGAGCTATAATAACGTGAACCAAATGGTCCACCCTGAAGGAGCTTTTTAAAATGTCTTCTGTCAGGTGACCAGGCATAATGTGCTAGTGACCTTGGATAAGTGATTCAGCTTTAGGGGCGATTGGACCTTAGTCTTGTATACCGTAACTGTCTGCATTATACAGAAGCAATCCCTGCACCTCATCTGCTGCTGCTAAATGACCGTCAATGACCACGATAGGCTTCTGTAACCGGCAACTGCTAACAGTCTCATGAGTGCGCAGATTTAGTGTAGCTTGAATAATTCACGGAGACCCGGTACGGAGGCCCGGCACAGTGGCAGAGGTACTATGATAAACACACGCCCTTTGACCAGGCTACAATTCAATACATTTGTTGCGAGATCACGGTGTGAAGGATATCGATAAAACTAAGGAAACTCCGTGGGGGTTATAAAGAAATCTTACCAAGACCCTCTAAAATGCCACATTCATAATAATTGAATAACAAGGCACATTAATATCTGTTGAGTATGGATGTGGACGAAAATAAGAAATAATACAGAAATAGATTTTTTAATCATATCATATTTGAACAATTGCACTTTTTATCTATGAAAATCTATTATGTCTAAATTTGATTGATTTAAAAGCATAACATTTTTCTTATCCATATATTTACTATTCCTTGGACTTTTGCCTGTACCCCGCAGGCAATCAGGTCCTTTGGGGGAACTCCTGGCTTTAATATTCACAATTATTTTTTTTGATTTCCCCTTCCCTTCATCTGCTCAGGGATTAATCAGGGCTTTATCATCTCGATTATACATTCGTATTACCTGTGTTACTATGTTACTAAATGTTACAATTATGCAACTCCTCAATGTAACAATTGATTATTTATGTGCTAGCCATAGAGTTAGGTTCAATAGAACAACATGTATGTTTGGTGTGTTTTGAGTGTGTTTTGTACCTGTGATTTATAACCAATAAAGCTTTATCCACCTTTATGTGTCACGTTATCTACATTTCTTAACAGCTTATTTTTAATCGATGCATTCATATATCTCTTCCCTTTATTGACTGTTTACTAACTTATTGATGCGTCTAATCATTCCTTCTCCCTAATGAGTTATGTTCTGTTTAATGCTGATATGGATATGTATATATATATATATATATATTTATAATTACACAGAAACACTATCTACTCTGACAGAGGACCCTGTTGATGGTGTGATGATATTCTCATAATATATATATATATGTATATATATATATATATATATATATATATATATATATATATATATATATATATATATATATATATATATATATATATATATATATATATTTATATATATATATATATATATATGTATATATATACAGCACTGAATGTTGCTCATACATATGAACTTGGTCACTCATCCCCAGGCAGGTCCCTACTGCTGTAATCTCTGCCCCGTGACCTTCACCTCTCACCCCTGACTGCAAGGTCCCCATAACTCCCCCTATCGGCCATTACCTAATGTTGAGACAACATCGCTGCCCGTTTTAATAAATAAATAAATAAGCAGTAAGAAGGATAAGTGGTGTTGGTGGTCAGTGACAATTGACTGCAGCGACAATAAATCAGGGCAGTGTGAAGTAAGTCAGCGTGAAAAGAGATTGGCTGAGACTTGTCTGCAGCCAAAATATCCAGCTTCTTTTAAATAACTACTTCTTCCAATAAAAAACAGGAAGTTGGAATATTTACACAAGGGATAGTCATGTGATTACATATTCAAATGTTGACAATTGGACACTGGTCACCACAGTACAAGGCTTGCATTATTATGGAGTAAATGCCTTTTTATTCATGATACTATTCAACAAAAATGGTATGTATATATCCTGTTCTATAAAATGTAACTTTTTCTTAAATTTGGAATATTTTTGTGCAATTTGAAGTCATGAAATATTATTAAATCTGGTTGAATGGTAGGAACTTAAATGACACAAAAATGTTATTTTTCAATTTCAGATGCCCGTTCTACACATCAGAGGATCTATTGTACCAACTTTACATGAGGGCATTCTGTTTGAGAGAGCATTCCAACCACCTTACCTAAGCAGAGGGCATCTCAGTTACATATCCTGGCTACTTACACTGAGCAAGAGGGCATCCCAGTTACCTACTCTACATAGGAGGGCATTCCAGATATCTACACCAAACAGGACAATCGACCGAGAATACAGTCACTAAAGTGCATCCCAGAAACAAACTGTGGACTAAAACTGCATGAAAGGTCATGACACTGTGCATGAAACAAACATCCTAAACAAACTGTATGAAACATTTATAATTAAATTTGAAGGAGATTCATAAAGACATGTCCATATCCATCTTTATCTAAAACAACAAATGATTTGACAATAATTTAGAATTGTTAGTATGTGTTTGTGATATGATAGTGTATAATATCAAGTTTATAATATAGAATGTCTATCACTTTTGTTTAAATGTATAAAATGGTTTGAATAAACACAATAATACAGTTAAATACATAATTATGTTTCATTTCTGGGACAGAACATTAAACACAATTTCGTAATACACTTCACAAAAACATTTACGCACAATATAGTGTTTCAAAATCGAGACAAATAATGTGTTTATTTGACATACATTAATTTTGACAGTGTGGTGGACCTTCGTTTGTCTATGCCTCAGGTCCTCTTCATTCTTACCCAAAATATCAATATAGCAATTTTCCTTTATACCTCCAAATATATTGACTCAAAACAAATATTTACCGGGCTTAAGGGGCAAGCAACACTCATAACATATAGAGCTACAAATATATTGACCTGTTTATATTAGAGTCACGTGCTTGCAAACCATTACATTTGTCTCCGGCCATAAATATCCACGTTTTGTATTTTTGTTAATGGATCTTTACACAAAGACTCACATAACAAAGATTGGGTGATTCTGATACCAGATCTCCTTTTTGTGCCCATTTTCTAGATCAATGAATGTTTGCCACAAGGAAATGTTCTGTGGCACAGAGATATATGTATTCACGGTATGATTTGTGAGTGCATATGTCACATTTGGGTTCAAGGTTTAAGAAACCAAATTTTTTATATCATGACCAGAACTATAAGAATAATTACAAACTAATTAAATTTGATAAGCCAACAAATTCGCTCCGGGAACATTTTTTTATGGAGGTCACCAAAAATAGATGAAAATATAGATGAATTTGCAAAAGGTTCCGAGTTAGGGTATAAACAGGTTTATATAAAAGGTTTCGAGGTTAGGGTATAAACATTTATATTATGCAAGACAAAATGTTTGAAAATTTGATTTCATGAAAGCTTTAACATAGGAATTGATTTATACAAATGTTCTCTTCTTCTATTAAATGTTTCATAGCAGGAGTCAGATACAATATGACCTCTGTATGTTACATGTTGTGGAATTGTATTCAGAAAGGTATGTAGACTGTATGAGCGCACTTGCCAGCTCATCTGCTTTTCTGGGAAAGAATGCAGATATGATACAAACAGACCAAAGAGTATTGCAAACCTATGAATATGGATTATTTAAATTATTGTTGCTTTTTTAAAAAAAAATGACCGGTGTCTGCTTGGTACTGATTAGATCTAAAAAAATTGTTGATGGTGTTTTCAAATTCTTAAAATAGATAATAAAATTTAGTTCAGAATATTACCTGAAGTTTTTTTTATTTCCTGTAAGATATTTATTTGATATTGCAGAATATATTACTTATAAGATGGCCGTCTATTACTTTCTAGTGTCATTGGGTATAGTAAATTGGATGTAATGGTTTGGAAATTATCAGTAGTATATTGGGGTAAGGTAGCGACAAAAGAATTACTTTTGTGGTGTTCTTTGTAAATTGGCTGCCTGACTGAACCAGAGGTGGGGCTTCATCCTTTATGCTCCCTCAACCATGATGTGATTATGTTTGATTAGGTATGAGGTGTTCATAAAATAAGGGTTTCCGTATTAAATAAGGCGAGTCGTTCTTCATTACATTTCTCCAGATGCCACTTATTAAACATCTCCAAATGTCTTAAATAACAGACATCCATATGTGTGTTGTTACACACCTCCCTGTGCTTCATGATAAACATATCTGTATCTTATACATATTATAAATGCATCCATGTATTTCATATTATGAACCTGCTGCGCTACATTATTTGTACATTCATGTCTTATGCTTTACATATCTAAAATATTTCACACAATAGTTGAGAAGGTTTTTGCAGCTATGCCATTTTGACCTTTTTTTCCTCGCAATATCGTACAATATCGTACACAATCGTATATATATATCGTACAATATCGTACGCAATCGTATATATATATATATATATATATATATATATATATATATATATATATATATATATATGTATATATATATGCTTCATGATAAACACACACATATATATATATATAGACTGTTACATTGACTTTTACATTGATTTTCTACAGCATTTCCTGATGTACAACCAGCAATATCATTACAACATGACAAAAATGAATTCATGGCACTCAAAGGATTAAAACAGAAAAAGGATACCATCATCAAACAAGCAGACAAAGGACGTGTCATGGTGATTATGGATAAAAAAAATACTACAAAGGCAAAATTATGACAGTCATAGGGAACACAGAGAACTATAAAGTAATAGATAAAGTACAGATATAAACTGCGTGAGAAAGGTGTCGCTACTCACAACTAAATTTTCTGCCCAGTTATTACCAGAGGAAATTGATTATTTAATTAAGTTTGAGTGCAAAAGCAGTAATTTTTATTGTCTCTCCAAAGTTCACAAAAGCGAAATTATTAAAAATGCTAGTGAAGCACCTAAGGAAGTATACATCCATGTACCAGAACCGGCAGACCTCGATTTGAGACCTATAGCAGTTGGACCTGCCTGTTCTACACACAGACTAAGCATTCTTAAACCCCTGAACAACAAAATTGACAGTTACATGAAAGACACTCAAGAAACAGCTACCTGAGGGGATACCAAAGGACAGTATCCTAGTGACCTATAATAAGTTTACAACAGACATTTTTCATAAACCCACAGATTCTAGAAATTATGTCCATTTCTCCTCACATCATCCTAGGCATACACTAATGAACAATCCATTTGGTTCGGCACTCCACATAGTAACCATTGTCAATGACCAATCACTTAGAAAGAGGAGACTCCAAGAACTGGAATATGATCTGAAAAAAAGAGGTTATCTGGATGGCATATTTAAATTCGGTATTAGCAAAGCATCACAACAGGATAGAATGGCCATTCTCAACATGCAAAAAAATACCAATAATAAAAAGAATACCCTGCCAATAGTCACCACACACAATCCTCATCACATTAACCTCTTCAACGTTGTCACCCACACAATAGGATCACTGGAAATGGATAGCACATCGTTTAGGCAGACTACTGAGCAGAGCCAAATTCAATGAAACTTACAATAGACTTTGTTGGATGTCTGTCTGTCTATATAAATATACTATACTACTTCGTGTGATCATTGTGTTTCTTTTTAAAACTGTACTCCACATTAAATAAAGATGAATTGTATTTGTACTACTTCTACTGTTACGACTGCCGCTGCTACTGCTACTACTACTGCTGCTACTCCTGCTGCTTCTACTACTACTACTGCTACTACTAATGCTGCTACTACTGCTGCTTCTACTACTACTACTGTTACTTCTGCTGTTGCTAAGACTACTACTGCTGCTGCTGCTGCTACTATTATTGCCACTGCTGCTACTACTGCTGCTACTGCTGCTACTGCTGCTACTGCTATTACTACTACCACTACTTCTACTAATACAACTACTACTACTACTAATACTGCTGCTACTACCACTGCTGCTACTAATACTGTTGTTACTGCTGCTGCTGCTACTACAACTGATATTACTACTACTGCTGCTACTTCTGCTACTACACCTACTACTACTACTACTGCTACTAATACTGCTGCTGCTATTACTACTGCTGTTGCTGCTATTACTACTACTACTACTTCTACTACTACGACTACGACTACTACTACTACTACTACTACAACTTCAATTCACTCCAATGATTTAACACTTGAGTCATGATTTGTTTTTCTTTTTGTTTTGTCTCAATAGCCATGGATTCAAAATGGTGTAGGCTTTGTTGCCTCTGACATAATAGCCGAGTCAAGCTGAGATATCCATTTATCCTACTCAGTTAATGAACCCTAAAATATATGGGTGTAGTACTGTAATTGATTCATTGGCTTCAAATCACAAGACTGGTATTGATCTCGTAAGCCATTAGTATGTACCCTTTGGTCAATATATTTGGCTCATATGTATGATTCACACCACTAAATTGATTCAAATCACCGAGAATTGCATTCATATCTCCAATCTGTAATGTTTTAACATTCACATCTTTGTGCTGGCTATTTATTCAGCCATCCATGTCAGTATTCTTGTGGCACAGTCATACTTAACAGCTCGGCCTTTGGGATTTTTTTACGCTTTTCTGATTCCCAGATTCTGTACATCTCCATACGAATTCCAGGGTGGACATACTGGCATAAATTCCTTCAACTTTTTGCTATATCCAACCATGGATTTCCGGAGTTTTGGGCACACTAACCCATATTGCACACATGTATATCATTGCACACCTCATGTACTACATAGTGTATCCCTTATTAAAGCCCATCATGGTTCACTTTTTTGTGATGCAGATAAAGTGATAGACAAAAGGGCATACAGACTGTTGTTATTAATATTGTCAAATCTATGGATATTCATTATATCCATAGATTTGATTCATATATATATATATATATATATATATATATATATATATATATATATATATATATATATATATATATATATATATATATGGGTCGTCACTAAAAATGGCGTCACTAAAAATGGATTCTTCAGAAATGAACCTGGCATAATTACATATTACATAAAGAAACCATTTTAAGTCATATTATATCAATCGTCCATTGTCCAGGTAGATATGTGACTGTACTTTGAATGCTATCTGCCAATGTGGAGGTTGATATGTGACTGTACTTTGAATGCTACCAGCCAATGTGGAGGTAGATATGTGACTTTACTTTGAATGCTATCTGCCAATGCGGAGGTTGATATGTGACTGTACTTTGAATGCTATCAGCCAATTTGGAGGTAGATATGTGACTTCACTTTGAAGCTATCAGCCAATGCGGAGGTAGATATGTGACTTTACTTTGATTGCTACTAGCCAATGCGGAGGTTGATATGTGAGTGTACTTTGAATGCTATCAGCCAATGCGGAGGTAGATATGTGACTTTACTTTGAATGCTATCAGCCAATGCGGAGGTAGATATGTGACTGTACTTTGATTGCTACCAGCCAATGTGGAGGTAGATATGTGACTTTACTTTGAATGCTACCAGCCAATGCGGAGGTAGATATGTGACTTTACTTTGAATGCTACCAGCCAATGGGGAGGTAGATATGTGACTGTACTTTGAATGCTACCAGCCAATGCGGAGGTTGATATGTGACTTTATCAGCCTTTCTTGTTATACATTAACAATGTGGTGCGTGGTATCCACTCAATTTTATCGATAAAAATGTTAAGTTATTATAATAAGAGGGGGTTTATAATAAGATACACATTACCGTGTGTGTTGTGTCAAACAAGTACTACACAAACACTACTGGCAGCACATCAAGATATAACTGATAAGTTAGCAATGGTGAGTTACATATTTATATTCCTGACAATTGATTACCATACACTCTGATAAGAAAAAGACATCCCAGCCATAGTTTGATAATTAAAAGACATCCTCCCAGCAATGGTGGGTTATATTTTGTATTATTGTATTACTTATGAGGAGTTGTACACTTTAAAAAATGATGAGTTATACAGTTTATTCCAATATGTTATAGGAAAATACCTACATATGTAATTCCATTTATAAATCACTTTACTTTTAAACATTTAGACAACAGATAATTATAGCGTGATGCTGAACACTACTGATAGCCCAGAGACCGGCGGAGACGATGGCTCTAACCCGTACGCTATCTACATCACCATCGGGGTAGGGCTGCACAAATACCTGCTGGGCATCATCGTCTGCACGGGTCTCATCGGCAACATGTTGTCCTTCTTGGTGATGATGCAGCCCCAGAACAGGTCCATCTCTTGCTGTCAGTATGTGTCAGCTCTGGCTATCACAGACAGCATCAATATGTGTATAGCAGGCTACTACTGGTTCATATTTGTAGCTGGGTATCCCATCCCATTCAAAGTTTGCCTCTCTTTGCTTTACATCCTCTACACCGTAGTGCTGTCAGGAGCTTATTTCATCGTTGCCATGACGTTTGATCGCTTTCTTGCCATCAAGTTCCCGTTCAAGGCTCAAGTGATTTGCACGGTTAAGAGAGCACGGATTTTGACCATTGTCATTTTTATCAGTTCTGCCATCTTCAACATTCCGCACATCTTCACCACCGGGTTAGCCAGCAGCCAGACCTGCGCTGCTCTGTCTACCAAGGGCACAGCAACCCAGGTATATTCCTATGTCAACATTGTTGTCAACAGCCTTCTGCCCTTTCTCATGCTGATGTTCATGAACATCTCTATCATCTTGGCTATACAGAAGAGCAAAACTTACTTCAAAGAAGACAAAGGTGAAGCTGGGAACACCACAGAAACTGTCCAGGCCCGGGAGAAGAGAATCAAAGAACGGCAACTGGTTATCATGTTGCTTTTGGTTTCCTTTGTATTTCTTCTTCTCAGTTTGCCGATAACCGTCCGATCTATGGTGTACACTTTTATAAATGCAAACAACACCCTCAAATCCTATTCTGTCTATATACTCATGTATCACATCACAAACAAAATGTACTTTGCAAATGGGTCAGTCAATTTCTTTCTGTACTGCATGTCTGGGACAAAGTTCCGCGGTGACCTGAAGCAACTTTTGTGCAAGTCGGACACCGATGCCGATGAACCTAGTCTGTCTACCTCTACCAATACCATGTAGATGAGTCTAAAGTGATTTTGGCCATCTAAGATTTGTGTAGTTCATGTTTTAAACAACAAGAAAAAGTTGACACTTCCATATTATAAATTTGAAGTTTGATATGTGTGTGTTCCATAATGGTAACCGAAGTGATGCTACAAAGCTTGGGTATTCCATCATCTGACTTTGAATATTTAGACTGACTTCTGTATTTTTTAATTAATTGCGTTGTATCAACAGTGGAGTATATTTTATTATTGATCACCAGTGACTAGTATAAAAATATACACGATATTGCACCGGACAAAATAAGCATAATAATACTTGACTATGCCAGTGATGTCACCAAATATATTATAAAACTTAATCAATACATTATAAAACTATTCTTAATTATAATAGCAGCCGGTTTTGAGTTTGTGATGACCAGAGGGATTCTGGAAGCACAATTTTGTAAACTTTGTATGGGGTGTGATCTTATTTGGGATGTTCCTCCTCCCAATCACAGACTCTTTCTCATTTCTCTTGGAAGGCAAATTTGAACTTTATCAAAGAAATATTGCACAAAAGCAAAAGGTAAGATTTACAGTTTCTAAATATGCTTTGCAATCTTAGCAATATATGGATTATGTCCTTTAAAGTCTGGGATATACCTATACATTTTGACAGTATGTGGTGCGAGAGTACTTTACACACGGCTGAGATCAAATCTGATCTGATCATTTGGTTTGGTTTGCAGAGAGCTTAGTCTTCATGGCCATGCCATTTATAATTACACAGAAACACTATCTACTCTGACAGAGGACCCTGTTGATGGTGTGATGATATTCTCATAATATATATATATATATATATATATATATATATATATATATATATATATATATATATATATATATATATATATATATATATATATATATATATATATATATGGAGATGGTAGAAAGTTGTTCAATCAATTATGAAGTAATTACATTTTATTATTATAATAGTTTATATTAATAAATTTTGTACAATATATACTACATTGCAGTTTTGATAATGTCTGATTTACATTATGTCAATAATAATAGAACAACTAGTAACTTTAAAATAGTAGAACAACTAATTACTAAGTTTTGTATATTTCTTCTCGTTGACACTGTACACACCTTTACCGTGACTTTAGTTATATCACCCGGTAGAAACACTCCGAATTTGAGCACTTGATGTAGAAATGATAATAATAAAATTACAGAAAGAAATGTCGCACATTCACGTTTAACCCTACTGTGTTCAACACATAAGACGATAAGCAACTCTCAAAGGTCATTGCCATGTGTAAGATTAGCATCTCATACAGATAGGTTAACCTTAACGACAGTTCATGACGTGTTGGCATCGTGATGATTGACGTTTTATGACGTAGAAACTGACCAACGGCCAAACTGCAATATTGCCAGGTTCCGATTTTTTTCATTGGAAGTGAAATGTTTTTAGTAGACTAATAACTATCATTTGAATTACATTTTCTTTTCGTGCAGCATTTTTTTGTATCGGCGATAATGAGATTTTCTGTGATAGAGGCATGTTTTTCTTAATGATGAACTTTGAAATGTCAATTTGACCAGTTCAGGCTATTTGACATTTCTGGTGTTGAATTTAGTCAATGTTATTTGTTTACATATTCTGTTTTAATTTTTATTATGTCCTACTAATGATAGTAAATAAGGTTATACAGGAGCTGCTAGGGTATTCACGACTCTCTTATCTTACCCTTTTTGACATAAGGAGAGGTGCAATTAGGTATTCGTGTATATAAAGAGGAATGAAGTTGCACTCCGATAGCAAAAGTGGGCTTAAACAATATAATATCAATGCACATGACAGCATGGAATTATGGATTCTTATGTCATAATAGGTAGCCGTTGATTCTAACGGCACATGAAGTTATGTGTACGTATTCTCATGGCATGAAAATATATGCATTCTTAAGACAGTCTTTTATTAGTTTGGATTTCTCTTTTTGGAATTCAGTAAATTATACAAATTGCTTTTAAAAGAGAATATGTAAAGTAGATCATCGCGTGTCAGGCCCTTTGGGGAATTTAATGCAATATACATCCATCTATCGGTCATCTTGGTTTCAGTGCTTTCAAAGGTTGGCTACACATATCACAAATGGTTTTCCCGGTAACACAGAAGTTGCGAATGCTTTCGCCGCCATGCCCTACTCAACTTTTTAATCCCCAATGACTCTTTCTTACTCCAGTGTTTCATCTCCAAAGTCAAGCATATTAATTACCTGCTGGGAAACAAGCACATCATGTCACCAAATATTTTTAAAAGACAATATGTAAAGTAAACATTATATCATCGTATACATCTAGTTCTACAGATGTTATCCGACGGCCAGACATGTACAGGAGCTCCACATGATAATTTCACAGTTTCCAAGTAGATTTTGAAGCAATTACTTCACAGATTCCTTTGTTTGATTTATTATACCTATAACAGTATTGAAGTTCTATGTCTCTTATTGAGATAAGAAGTCCCTGCATCTTAATCTGTGATAATCGTGACGATAATACCGGGTCCATATCCATGGCGTATTTCGCCTAATCCATTTCTCTGATTATACTAATCCCTCTGGTCAGTAATCAATAAGTTTATCTTCATTTACATAATGCTGGATTATTCCATGGGACGTGTTGTGGACACAGTTTTGAGAAATTGTTGTCACACTCATAAAATCCATTCTGATCAATCGAGCAAAAATATAGCAGAACTCAAATACTGAGTATATTCGCTTCTGATTGTTTTACATCTAAATCGTTAATGTCGTCTTAATATTTTTCTCAAAGTACAATATGCCACATTGATGAATCGCTTAATTCATTGCATAAGGCAAAATAGCCTTTAGAATTCAAACAAAGTACAATTCAAATATTTGTTTTGATTAACATCACGGAGCGTCATTAGTATAAGCATACATTTAGAGGATTTTTGTGACTAAAATCACATTTTTCTGACATGTGGTAAAAAGGTAAATAGTCTTATTTGTGAATGATTTTAACTTTGCTCCTGTAAAAATGAAGTGTTTGTACATATCTTTTTTTACAATCCACTCTTTTTAAACATGCATGATGAAATTAACAAATTATCAACTGTCCCATCTAATGTTAACATTTCTCAAACGGGGGATACAGCTAAAATAATAATTTAAAAAAAATAAGACAAAAAAATAAAAAATAAAAAAAACTTCCTCGGAGATCTGTTTTCATCGGTTTATAACTACTGCGTTCACTACTAACAAGCAGGACAGGATAGCTTATACTTGTTATGTGTAATGATTTCCTAGTAACTGTAAGCGCATTATATCGCATAATAGCCCTGCACCGCCCCGCACCGCCCCCTACCGCCCACAACCCCTCCTCTCACTTTGAAAGCTGGTCATGCATGGGCAGTGAAAATGCACCCTTTAAAAACATTCAAAAGATTAAATCTTTTTTTTTGAAAGAATGTTCATAGATATTCACGTTGCTTACAAAACCGTCAAAATGATTCGGTAAAATGGATATTTTAGAAGAATTCCCTTTGGACTTAGTGATAACCAACGAAACGTCTTCAACAAAGAAATCACTTTGTTAATGTTATTAGAGTAGATACAATGAAAGAATGTATTAGCAAACAAAACAATGTCCATGAATTAAATGGGATTTGATTATTATGGAAATATGAAGTACATAATAATGACGAATGGGAAGAACATGTGTACGGCCATCATAGTTTGATTTTATGCATGAATTTTGAATTCGCACCGGAGGCGAAAATCCAGCGCGGGTGTTAGAAAACTAATAAGAGATTAGCAACGATTTACACATGATTATCCTCGGATAATAAATCTACTGGATTCATCAACATACAAATCTGCGATGGAGATTGAAAAGGATTAGCCATAGTCTGTCCAGTTTGTTCTGCTTCAAAACCAAACTCTTGTATCTTCTTTGCATCACATTAATTGATGTATAATTCCCAAATTTAAGGATCGGAAGTTCACTGCTAATGGCTTTTACTTTCATGTGATCTTAAGAGTTGATTTTCAGGCAAAGTCGTGGATAATCTGAACAGGCAAAATGTCCAATGAAGTTTCTGCAAGTTTTGGATTTAATCAGTCGGTTATCTCGATGCATTTGACAAACTTCTCACATCAACTAACCGGTCGCAAATCAGAATTAAGTCAAATTTTAATAATGCAGATGGGGATATTTAAACATCATAAAACATTCGTAATGTCCCGTACAAACACAGCTACCTGAATAATGAAGCGAGAGTAGAGAGCGAGAGTCTCGCCGAGGCTTCTCGCAGGACAGCCCCTTCATCAAAACGTGTTTGCCGAGGAAATCATTTGTGGGTATTATACATTATAAAATGGGATAATATGCATGCATAAAACTATCGGCCACTGCAAAGCCGTGGGATTAGGATCTTACGGTGAAGTGATTGATTCTACGGGGAGGAGAAGAGGCGGGAAGGGGCGCAACTCAGGCGATTAATTAACCACCGCCATGTCACCAGCCACATCCATCACACAAAGAACTTCATATGCGCTTTTCCCAACCGCAGAAATTTATCTGAGGAAGGGATTGGGGGAAGATTTTTCCTGACACTGCACAGAGACATAACCATAAGTCCAATGAAAATATTTTTTTTATAAAAAGCAGTTCGAGTATGAATAGTAAAGGAAATGGGCGGATATTCGCCAACGACTTTATTAAGTACCGCCATTAATAATATTTTATCAAGGAAATTAATTAATGATCTGTAAAAAGACCGAATCTTTCAATAACAGAAATATCACATCCAACGATGAAAATTGATTAGTCCATTGTTTTTTTCCATTCAGTTAGATTATGGAGTTTCTATCAGAGTTTGTAATATTCATCTCATTGTTACATTGATGCTAAGTAAGGGCCTAAATTCGTGGGAAAAGCACAATTATCTACAAGTAGACAACTTATACTTTCAACTTGATGTAAAATTTTAAAGTTGCAGATAAGTTATCTGCATGTCAGGGTGACGCATTTGGTGCTCAAATGACACGAAATGGTAGAAAATACTTCATATTTCAATACATTGTGTCACTTTTATCCTGTAAATGACATCAAAAAGAGAACACATTCTCCATTATACACACGTATTTATAAAATAATATAAGCATCTTCCATATATTGTAGAAAAAATTATACTCAAATTTACAGAAAGATATCAGATATCAAATGAAATAATCCATTTGTGTTTACATTTAATGCGCTTGTTAGCATCCGTTTTTAATCTATTGTGACATTTGGTCCATTTGATGAGACATTTTCTTATATTCTGAGAGTTTGTTATTGGCTTTTATATACCAGTATGATTAAAACAACTCACAAATAGTGTTTTTCTCAACTTACATTATATTTCATACATGTGAAACAAAAGATTGCATTGGATCAATTTAAAGTCTTTCAAGTTTCATTTTTATCTTTATTCAAATTTAGTATGTTAATAAATCTCAAATTGGAGGATTTATTAATATATATCTGTGCAGTATAGTATGTACAAACTGTTATTATTGATACTATTTCCAAATATCTTAGCATGTCATTTTTCATATTTGAAAGATACAGATCTACATCTATAAGTTTACTCGGCAAAACCAATTGGCATCCCGCTGAGAGAGAGAAAATGCACTAAGGGGTGCAGTTGGTCCATACCAGCTGCTTGACACCAGACATTACACCATGGCAAGGGAGTTCCTGAATGATGCTGAGCTTCCTGTTTCCAATGTAGTTAATGAGGGGAAAGGTCATTCCAGTCAGTAACAGTCCTTGGGGGAAAAGCTGTATTTCTCAGGGGCACGGCTTTTTAACGGCGATTCAAATGTTTTTTCCTTGTAGAAGCTGATTTAATTTTGACATGTTCTGGTAGTTTCAAAGCTATTTCACCTTATATAGCCTTGTACCTCTGAGTCCTCCTTCTCCCTTCTATTGAATCCCATTTTCGGTCTTTCAGGAATCTTTTTACAGTGCCTGTTTCTCTCTTCCAATTTCCAGACACAAATCTAGCAGCTCGTATCTGCACTGATTCTATTTGGTCTATATCTTTCTTGATGCATATTCTAAGTGAGGATGCACAAGGGTATTGTAGGCAGCCTCTTTGATATTTCCTAGGCACAGGTTGACATTTCTTCTTACAAATCCCAGTACTTGATTTGCTTTGCAGACGATGTTCAATATGCTTGTCCCATTTCATATTTGTTTGGAGCTCGACTCCCAGGTAGGGATGATGCAAGATGTGTCCAATTTTTTCTTGCTGCACAGGTTGTAGCATTTCTGAGCATTGAAGTCCATTTGCCACTATTGGATATCAAAATGTAAATGATGATGGGATATAAAAATGTAAATGTAAAATCTGCAGAAATAGGAGTCTCATTATCAAGGTCCTTAAAAGCTCAATTCAAGGTCACTATTAATATATGATAAAAATAACCTACAAATGTCCACATCCACTCATGTATACGTATCATTTGTACATGTATCCCAAATAATGAACACAGGCTTATGTCTGTCATTTCTGCAGATGTCAAAAGAGAAGGTCAAGTCACGACTGCGGTCACAGGTATTTTGGCAAAATCATTTGTGTTAGAGGTAACCTAGCTGTGAAAGCACTAAAAACATGGTTGCCGATAGTTGTTGGGAAATGTCTCAAAACTCTTATGTAATGTTATCTTGCTGACAAAAATAGTTACAACTACTTCTTAAATATAAATGTGCTTTAAAAAATTAAAGCACCTTAATTAGGATATTAATTGGCATATTGCTACGTATTATCAATCTGGTTAATTCTTATATTTGTCTTTTTGTATACAGCTCTATAAGCATTAATAAATATATGTAATAATACGGACTATATCATAATATACTGTGTACTATATTGACCAGAGACGACGAGGGCTAATGTGTATAGGTCAGTTATTTGTGTAGAGGCATTCGATATGTACTCTCGTGATCTTAATTTCCGAGCGGGTTTGCACATGCTAGTCAATGACGTCTATGATATCTATAATTTTCAAAATGATGAGAAAATACAAATATCATATTCAAAAAGGAAACTGTTATACAAATTCTTTTTTTTTTTCTAAAAAAAAAGACTTTCTTGTTATAGTATTCTCACCGAAA
Organism: Amphiduros pacificus; assembly: GCA_949316495.1. Lineage (NCBI taxonomy): Eukaryota > Metazoa > Annelida > Polychaeta > Phyllodocida > Hesionidae > Amphiduros > Amphiduros pacificus. Next base: position 30,141,321 of record OX439007.1, on the reverse strand, counting down.
GACCATTTTGGGACGATGTGCTGTAAAGTATTCATTCATTCATTCATTCATTCATTCATTCATTCATTCATTCATTCATTCATTCATTCATTCATTCATTCATTCATTCATTCATTCATTCATTCATTCATTCATTCATTCATTCATTCATTCAATTTCAGCTGCATTTGCACATTGTAATGGAATGATTGAGATACAAAAGATAATAAAAATATTATTTCACACTTCACATAAATAGAATGCTGATGTTAAAAACATTCAATGTCAGTGAATACTTGGAACAAATCCACATGTCTTATTTCCAAGGAAAGTGTCTGGTATAAGCAATTTGAAACGGCACATACATTCACTTGTTCTGTCGGTGCATCACGTTTTATACAATGAAACTTTGAACCTGTAATACGATAAACTACTCGTCTTTGTTATTGAGTAATGTATTTGATGTGCCAAATGTAATAAATAAACAATGTAAAGTGGCTTAAAGGCACATCAACCGCTTAGGTCATTCAGTGCCTAAGCCAAACGTAATATATGAAGGGATTTGTAAAAAAAACTTGTAGAGGAATGATCGGTCAAGGATGGCCGAATATGACTGTAGAGAGCGGCAGCGACATTTTATTATCAATATTTGATGAAAGACAAAACGTCTATGGCCATTTAAGAAATATGTTGAAGGTGGTATTTAAGTTTGATATCGTTGAAAATGTGCGTAGATCATTCATTTATCACATCTGTCTCTATGACTCGGCCTGATTAAAGATAGAATGCGTAGTGTGAGTATATGTAGGACTCAAAAAGGTCAACTCTAGCGCTATGAACAGACACTGTCTGGTACGAGCGCTATATAAATTTTATTATTTACTGTTGTTATTAACTCTTGTGCTATGCAAAGAAGGTCATCTTCTTAATCACTCAAACGTATCACACCTTATCCTTGTTTGACCAGCGTAGAGAAGCGTGACATGACAAAGTAACTTATTTTTCATAAATCTCTATAAAATATGAGCCATTAATTATTCAGGGGAAAAGGGGGAAATGAAAAATGCTATTCTTTTTAAATTTCTATGACTGGCCGACTTCACTATATTTTCCATCCGATCAGAGCACCTTTTAATTTCCCCATCAATGTTAGTCTTCTTAAAAATCTTATGTGTTTCAGTTGTTATAACTGAAGGGTTTAAGCAATATCGTTTTTTTTAACCCGCCTAATGAATAATCCATGACCCATTCTTTAAAAGATATAATCACAAAAAAACAATACATAATCATGCTTCTTATTGTACTCAGAATGAAAAAAATATATTAAAACAAATTACTTATTTAAAGAAGGTAATTGAAAAACAAAAGGAGGAAATCATACTAAACCCAGAGCGCATTGTGACTAATTGCCTTTTGATATTTTGTGCCAGTCCCTCTTTGCAGTTTAAGGAAATCCTCAGTAATGTAGCGTATTACATTCACATGAGTAATCCAACCATTTACCTCAAGTCTTTTACTGACCACCACCGATTTATGAGAAGTTTTTGTCACTTTTGCCCCCTCCCCACCACGAAATGTCATTGGCTATCTCGTAATGACTTCTAAAGACGAGCAATCACAAATAAATGGCCTGAGGTCTTCACAAATTTCATGCCTAGCTCTTTCTTTTATCATCTTACTGAAATATGTGCAAGGAAACCAATGATTTCGTCAGCTAATAATTCATTCAAATGAAGGCCGTTTACGGTGGATTGGCGCGGCGTCCGTCGGGGCGAGGCCGGACCGTAATTCGGGACCACTTCCTTACTTTCATGCTTGGCGGGATGTACACAATTTCACAATCATTAGGAATGTATCGCAGCTCGTAAAACACTGTGATATTTATTAAATATCGGGCGCACACCAATCTTTATTCAACATCTGGTCACCTCTGCCATTAAATTACCGTTTATCAAAAATAATAAAACCACTGAGAGGCAGCGAGAGGCTATTATTTAAATGTGGATGGGCCTCTCCGCACCGCCGCCATCGATTTTGGATTAGCGTAATTGTTTTTATAATCATTACCCCTAAATCCGTTACAATTGATTAGTTGGATCAAAGCAGGACAGTGGGTGACATCGGAAAACACAAGTGTAGGGTGTTGTTATCTTTCTGCTAGAGTAGGTGTGGACAGCTTGGCCGGGAGGCGGGGTGTGAGACAAGGGGGCCTACCTCCCACCGAGACTACAGCGCCGAGTGCCCGCGGGCCCCGCCAGTCCTCCCCCCGCCACGCACCATGGACCCCGTCAGGCCAAGAGTACTGCCCGCTACCTCCGTCTACCACCCGCTAGCCCTGCCCGCCGCCTGGGCTGCCTCCCGCGCCGGGGTAGCAGGGGTAGGGCTTGGGGTGAATTCTTTCCATAGTCAAATGGGACTGTTGTGGGCCCCAGAACTCTTGAGGGACCTTCACCCGGCGCTACAGATGCCCTTCCCAGTACCGGGCAAGATGCCCTATCTACCTCCCGCCTGCTTGCCATACGGCCTATCATCAAGCTCCTGGGAAGACCCTTCCCCGGGGCTGGACAGGCCCGATCCACCGTCCCGGGACGACTCTCACCTCCCCGAGGACCCTCGAGGCAAGCTGAAACTGTTCCCGTCACCCGAGAGAGGACCCGGGGATATAGTAGGACTGTCCCCTGGCGGCGAGGGCCCGCCCATTGCCGATGATACCAAGACCGAAGAATCCAAACTCAGAGAACTTGAACAGTTTGCTTCCAACTTCAAAAGTCGTCGAATTAAATTAGGATTTACACAAACCAATGTTGGTAAGTCCTCTTTTATCCCAATTCTCTGGTTAATCTGATCCTTTTTATATATAGGTCATATATTTATTTGCCCATTTATCACGGCTAGTATTGCAATGACAGTAAGCAAAGCTGTAATTATTTACATCATTATTTCAATCTAAATCTAAGCTTGGGAAATTAAAAGAGAACTTTCACGTTTTAATCATTATAAATACAAATTACATAAGTAATATGTAATTTGTTAAAGTAATAAAGCTTGTGAGATTGGTAAGACCAAAGATGAATATTTTGTGACAATTTGAAGCAAATGAATATTACAAGTTTACACAGTGTTTAACTGTTACTTATTCCTGGCCAAATCTGATTGAATGCATCTTCAGGGGGAAAATGTGAAGCATTGGCCACAAGACGTACTCTGCTGGACAGAGGAGGTTGATCCTCTACCAACAATAGGTAGAAATAACAATCGACTTCCTCTGCTTAGCAGGGTACACGATAGGTAATCTAATAATGTTTTTTTAAGATTGCACATGCGAATTTGCAATTTTCATGTGATTCTGACAACAGTACTTCATAAAATGGTCAGTTACATTTTGATGAAAGTTTTGATTGATGAATGTTGAAAAAATTAAATGGTAAAAATTATTGATATCATTGTATTGTTATTGTTATTGATATCATTATTTTGTTTTACTGTAGGCAATTCCTTGGCAAAAGTTCACGGTTCTGTGTTCAGTCAGACAACAATATGCCGGTTTGAGAATCTTCAGTTGAGCTACAAGAATGCATGCAAATTACGCCCCATCCTGGAACAATGGCTGGAGGACGCTGAGAGGGTGTGTCAGGAGGAGAAAGGAGGTCAGTGTGTCTATATATAGATAGTGTCAGGAGGAGAAAGGAGGTCAGTGTGTCTATATATAGATAGTGTCGGGAGGAGAAAGGAGGTCAGTGTGTCTATATATAGATAGTGTCAGGAGGAGAAAGGAGGTCAGTGTGTCTATATATAGATAGTGTCAGGAGGAGAAAGGAGGTCAGTGTGTCTATATATAGATATATTAATCAGGGTGTTAGGGTGTGTCTGCCTGAATAAGGGAGGCCAGGGTGTATATATGATACAAGGTTTGTCTGCCTGAATAAGGGAGGCCAGGGTGTATACATGATGCAGGGTGTTAGGGAGTGTCTGCCAGAATAAGAGGGACTAGGGTGTATATATGATGCAGGGTGTGTCTGCCAGAATAGAGGAGGCCAGGGTGTAGTATTTATTTCTGCATGAAAATTGTCTTGACTCAACTATATGCAATTGGTTTTAACGTCTTCTTTGCATGGTCACATGTGATAGGAGGTGTATATATGTTGTATATGGGCGCGGCCGGGAAACCAGCATGTGAAGAGGTACAACTCTTCATGGTGATATTCTGAAATGTACTTTAATTGCCCTAAAACAGAGAGAATGTAAAATTAAAAGAGATGTATTCTAGGTTAGAGAGATTAAGTCGGCTGATCTTGACTTGGTCTTTGATAATTTGCGGGAAATCTTGTAGATTTCATTGTTTTCTTAAATAAAATTAATCTACTGCACATTGATCATCCTTCACTCCCTTCTCTCGGAATAGAAACAGTCAAGTTACATTTAAAAAAATCACTTATTAAACATATGTTTATGCCTTAAGTGTGGCACGCATGTGGATAATGAATAATGATATATTTAATCGTCTTTGAAGTTTCTCTTCTTATGTCCTCTATTACACAGGGATAGTGGTTTAAATAAGTGAACAGACGATAAAAAACACTTTGATGGATGTGTTAGTGCAATAAGACTATAGGAAATAGGTCGGCAGTTAGTTAAACATACAACTCAAATAGGAAGGATTCAGGTATTCTGGCTTTTACCTCAAAGATATAATTGGCTTGTGTATGGACGCTCTCTGGGAATCTAAAGATAATTGAGATTCACTCGGTGTCCTTGAGCAAGTTAAATGCAATCTGACACGTAAAGTGTGATGATGCTCAAAAGGAAACTTTTCACTTACAGAGTTAAGAGAAAATATACACTACAATGGGTTTAAGGCGCACATCCTCTTCAAGCTGAGGACACAGTTATTGGTTATTGTTAGATTCAACTTAAACAAAGGCCATGTTTTTGCTTGTTGAACAATATACTAAAGGAATCGGATACTGGTGATTAGACGATTAAAATCTAAAACTAAAACAGCATATAAACCTTGACATGTGAAGACATTCGTTGATCATTTTTAATAATTAAAAGAGCACGTCAGATGTTGCCTCCACCCATACCCCCAACTTCAGTAACCCAGACCCATTTTTCAACATAAACAACATTGGGAATGGAAAATTGAGATATTTCTACATAAAAGTAAGATTATCTCTTCAGGTCACTTTTATGTTTTTTAAATCCCAATTTTGAGCCTTCAAGTTGTATTTAAATTGTATTTAAAGAATCAAAGATGGTGACCCATATCTGTTTATATATATATGTTTATGTCTAATATATATATGTGTTTATGTCTAATATATATATATATATATATATATATATATATATATATATATATATATATATATATATATATATATATATATATATATATATATATATATATATATATATAGGCAGTACATATTTCAACCTTGTTAGGGTAATCAACTTTGGGTATGTGTTTTAGATGTAGGTCTGATGTTATATTATGTCTGATGTCTGATGATATATTCTGCTTGCATCCTCCCAGGTGTGTGCGATCGTCGCCGCAAGAGGAGAACTACCATCAGCATCCTGGCTAAGGAGGCCTTGGAGAGACACTTTACCAGACAACCCAAACCCTCCTCCCACGACATCTGCCGGATAGCCGCCAGTCTCAGACTGGATAAGGTGGGTACATCTATCTCTCAGTAGCTAGTCTCAAACTGGATAACGTGGATACATCTGTCCCAAACCTGATCTTTACAATTTGTCATGCATCTTACAGGTGAATTTTTAGTGATTGACAAAGTAAATATATTTATCTCATTATTTTCTCAAATTCAGTTGAGAGGGACAATACATCTTTTTTGCAGATCATAGTATCTCTCATAGGGCTATAAATGTCGTACTCTAATTTTGATAATAGGGAAAACGATGTTAAATTCTCAAAATGAAAATTTAATGTAGGGAAATGTTGTCACAGTCGCTAAAAGTCTTTTTTTTCCTACTCACAGGAAGTGGTTCGTGTGTGGTTTTGCAATCGCCGCCAGAGGGACAAGCGAGTGAAGAGTACACTAAGCTACAGCCAGGGGGAGCCAACGTTCCATGGTTCACTTTTCTCTCACATGCATCTTTGCGAAACTGATGGATGATTTTCTGAGACTGAATACCTGAAGACTCTTGGCTATGAACTTGCCATCCACATGTTGCGTGTGGGTCCAACATTTATCCGGCTATTAGCCAGAAAATGAAATCATGGTGGTAACAAATGACCTCATAATTTTTACATTGAAGCGCCATCTGGAGGAAGAAAGCCTGTGGGTTGGCGGAATATACTATAACACACGTTTATAAATAAATACATTCTTCTTGGGCGCAAATGAAATGGTTGTAAATATATAAATATCCATGTGCCAAACAGACATTAATAGCAAATCACCGTTTCAATTGATATCAATTGTACATAGGAACCTTTGTTATATTTGAGAGCAAAAATATTGCTCTCAGGTTATATATATATATTTCATGCAGATACCAATTTATTGTAGATTTTTTCCCTCGGAAAATGACACTAAAGTTTTCTCTGTAACTGAGATTAATGGTCTTTATATAATATTATTAGTCTTCCTTTGTTATGAATTTAATTATACTCAGGTTGAAACATTCTATACCCCCCTTCATGTTCTGTGCATAACCAATCCAGCATTATCAGTCGTCAAAAGCTGAGAGCAATATAACTGATTATTTTTTTCTCTCAGTTTAAAGTGATGTTAACAGTTTCCCACTGTATTCTCTGTGGTTTTATTTGTTACAGTTTCCCCATATTCCTTTTGAGATATGAAATAAGTTTGCAGACAAACTTTCTTAAATGAGATTATTAGATTTCAGGTAAATTAGTTCTATGATAAGCTATATATTGTTCAATATCAAATATCAGCGGTTTGCTTGGATGGTTCAAATAAAGAACTCACCAAACACGTTTGACACTAACAATATTCAGATTATCTGAACATTTTTCATTACATTGGTTTGCAAAAATGACTTGTTAGCTTTGTGTAATAAAAAGTATCTTGCCGATTTTAGATTTAAGGTTGTCTATCAAGAAATGTGTTGCGTTAATCATTATGACAAACCCATACACACACAAAGGTAAAAAATCAATTTTACTTTGAATAAAATCTATATGGTCTATTTCATGGATAATTCATTCTACCTAAATATGGGGAAAATTCTTAAGATTTGCTTCATTTTTGGTACAGTACATGACCAGAAGTGCTAAGATTCTTTAATCATTTTGAACAGTCCAAATGTTTGCAAAAGAGGCACCCTGTCCTAAAGTGTTTGCCCATTTTTTTGGATTTTTTGCCCATATAGAAAACAGATGTGGCTGACCTTGCAATTTGGTCAGTCAACCATCATCAACCATCTCATCTCCTGTATACAGTCTCTGGTCTCAATATGATGTAAAGTTTCATTGCAATCAGGATAAATAAAACAAGGATCAATGGCCTGAGAGCTGTGCTAATCATTGCTTTTTTTATGACGCTTGTAAACATTGTCTGGAAATTGCTTCATAAATGGTGTTGATGTAAATCCTTTCCCAGAGAAAACTGAAGGAGATTTTTTAATGTTGACTAATCAAAATGCATGTTACATACTGAATTTGGCCCATATTTCTTATCTCAATTCTCATTGACCAATATTGTGAAATTCTTTTTTTCAAAATGGCAGCCTCCTTGACAACTCAGTGATAGATAGAAGATATGTAATTTCAACAAAAAATAGGATTTATTGGTCTGGATAGAAGTCCAGGACTTTATACACTCGATCATTCTGAGGCATTTTTTGCACAGGAATAATTACACAAACAACATCATTTGATATCAAGCTCTGGGTCACAGGTGTGAGTGAAGTTCACTCTCCTCCACCACAGAAGGGGACAGGGAGTTTTAGCAATCCTAGCTCATTCTTAATATCAATCTAAGAGCAATATAATTTATTTTTGCTCTCAGTATCAATACACGCATGATACATTCTCTTAAGAGCCATACAAAGTGTGTGGGTCCAGTGAGGAGACTTGGGTTTAGACAGCAGACCAGTTGGAGAAAGAAACAACCCAGATTTGGCCAGAAGAAATTTTAATAAGCCAGATTTTTTTCAAAATGTGTACAACTTTATTATCAATTTTAACACTATTTTAACACTAAACATTTCTGTCTTCTAGTCTGCACATGTCAATATCATTTTGATAGGCCCAAAACATATAGGAATTACTTTGAATTTAAAATTATAAGACAAACAAGAAAACAATACAAATATTAAATAGAGCCTATAAGGCAGCACAAATATGTTCATCTTTGTCCTAATTTCAATGTGCTATCTAATCTTTTATCAATACATATTTGGTGTATACTTCATGCCTAAACTCACATCCTAATGACAGAATAAACCTAAAATACAAACATATTTTATTAAAACTGTCTGAGGCTTACTGGAGAATATATTACCTGTTTTAATCTTTAGACTTAAAATTTAAAAAAAGAATGTCAAGTCTTAGACTCACAAGAATATATTGACACTCTATGTGCCTACTTAGATGATTCACAACTTCAGCATGAAAAGGTTGTGTGAAAGTATTCACTACAAAAATACCTACAAATATATGTTGTTGTGTTATTGCAATGATAGAGATTACTTCTAAGAGATCATTATATACCCTGTATGATATCTACTTCATCATAGGCACTGCCCAATGTTTTATAACGGTGACTACTCTGTAAAAGATAAACTATATTCTCTTTGGTTCTTTCCCTAAAATATCAATCTTTATTTTAATAAAATATCTCAAATAATCTTGATATGTCAGAAGTCTTCATTATGCTATGAGTTGACCTGAAAGTGCAGAACTTCCTACGAGACAAGTGCATCATTTCAAACTGCCACTATTGTCACTATAAATTCTACCTCACCAAAACATAGAATTCACACCATTTCTACAAAATATATATATTAAGATCAAGTTTGTATACAAGAGATTCTATATGTGCTGCCAACATTTACACTATTCTGGTAAGACCAGGAAACATTTACCATTTGAGAAACTCTTGAGCATCTGCTACACATATAGCACCTCAAAATGTGGTTTGCTTTCTGTCAGACAAAACTCCTCAAATAATAGACTTTTGCAAGTTGGCTCCTCAACTGAATTTTCCATTATGTCCTTTAATTATTTTCTAATTATTAAATTTCAATAAGTAAAATCTTGTGATGCTTTTGGTGATTTCAACTACTCTGACCATTCATCAGTGGTGCTGTACTCTGGTGACCAAATTGATGTAAAAGCACTAGTTGTCACTCTGACTGGCAAAACTGACCAATCCTGTTGTATGATAATTTCATTATTTCTGTCAGATCAAATCAGCTTCATTGGGTAATATTAGAAAAGATCCAAAAATCAGGTTGCAACATATATGTGCCATAGATTCTTGAAATTCTTTTTCTCTGACAAAGTTCTTTTTTTATATTACTCATATGATATCATAAATCTTGCTATAGATTAAACACAGTAAATAGTTCTTATAAACTATACATCTAGATAGTATTATAGAACAGCATATCATTTAACATGTCATATTGAGCACATCTTTACATCTCTATCACAATAACACTTATTTGAACCATTGGCACAGGTGAAGTGGTGGTTTCATATCTTGCGTTATAATTCTTGTGTCAAGCAAACAAAAATGCATCATGCAAATATAAAAAAAACATAAGTTCAAAGGTTAAATGAAAAGAAAATGATGATAAAACAATTTATTGCATAATGGCTGCATTACACAGAACCTTCATATGGTCAATGACAATTTTAATCACTTTTGATATTCTTTTTATATAATTTTTTTGATCACATTTGTTTGTGTTTATGATTCAACATAAATAAACACCCTATATCTGTGGCATATAGACATATACTGATAACAAACAGATTGTGTATAAAATACTTTAATATCAGTTCTGATAAAAACACTTCATAGAAATAAATACTTGTAAGGCTGATGTAATTATTTACAACAACATACATACTGGTACATATATAAAGCCAAATGCAGATGTTGTTACATTCTATTAAGCAAAACAACAGATTCTCAGAGAAGAATAAAAGGATTTGGAAAAAATATCCCCTCCTCTTACTAATAGGATAAAATGGTTGCTCCTATATTTGAGATTATTTTCTTTTCATCGAAATGTGGTAACCCTTATGTAGACCCATATAAGGAATGGGAAGGGAGGGTGAACTGATCATGCTTGGATAGTTTGGGGCAGGGTGAACCTATCATGTCTGGGTTGCTTGCGGCAGAGTGTATGCACAGAACATCATTTATAAAATGCTCTACGCAAAGATTCCCATAAGAATGATATAATCACAGTAAATAATAAATAAATGTCATACTTAACTTAACCAGAGTAAAGAAGTATAAGCAAATTATATATCACCAAATATCTACCATAAACATACATAAATTCCCATTGTGGTTGACATGCTCATGAATGTTAGGACCACAAGCCACCATAATGTGTGTGAATATGATCACGAGAAGGCACTGTTTATGTGACCTGCAAACTGATGGTAATATTTCCTAATCCATACAAATCACACACAATATTTTATTTGCCTTTCCATATATTCTATTTGTCAACAAACAACATTTGATTATTTCATTATGATCTGGAGTGTTAAAATATAATTAGCATAGAGTTACCACCTTGAGTATGCTTCCTTTCTCACAACTGATCATAACATAGCTTTTTAAATAAAAAGATTCCAAGACTAGTTTCATCATCTGTCTTACATATACTGACTGTAAACTCATAAATTTTAAAATCCCATTATCTATATTTGATAACAAGAGATTAAAAAAAACAAAATTTTTGGTAAAATCTTGACAAGACTGAACTAAAACAGACTGGCATTGAGTTCAGTTGGGTGTTGTATAGCAGCATACCAGTGCATGAGAAATGTGTTATATATACTGCATGTGTATTAAACAAAACAGGAGATATATAGAATAATTTACCAACGAGTGTAGACACCTTTTAACTCTCACCAAGGATTCCCCAAGGGTTGAGCGGGCCTAGAAAATAACATATCACTCACATCAATACATACATCTTGCATATCTCAAACTGTATTTATTAAACTATGTTATAATATAGCACCTAGCATCATCAGATGGACAGCAAACAATTCTCCATAGATGTGATATTCATTAATTAATTTGCAATTTAAAAGTGTGTTGTTTTATATCTATTTATTAATTATAAATTTAGATAGTAGTGGCTATGTTGAGTGGAATGACAATAGTTATATTGGAGGACTACTAAGGCAAAGCAAGCCACTATAAGCTGTAAATATAGTAATATAACTATCTTCACTCAACATCTCATAGCCAGTTATCTCATTTCATATACTTTTTATCTTTTATTTGGTCTCTCTAAAAATAAACATAAGTCAAAAATAAAAAGATGTTTAAATATCAGCAAATTAAATTCTGTAATCATTTAGTTATATATTTTTGCAAATCATTTGCACCCATACTGATATATACAACAGTCATCATTCAGCTTCTACATACTTTGAGAAACCAAAAATTAAAAAAAACCTCTGTGTATATTGAGACATTATCCTGTGTGGTACAGTTCCTGTATTCCTAATGATACATTAATGCATTCTTCATCACATAGAAAAATAAAACAAATGAGTTTCATAAACTACTATGATATAATACATTGCCATGTAAAGTAATAAAATATTGCTTTATCTAGGGCATCCTAGCAGAAATAAAACAAACCATTATGCCAAGCCTGAAGGAAGTATGGCGGTGCATGAGAGCTGAGAATATGGAGATGACTTAGTTCCTCATTCTCTCACCCACCTTCAAAGCAACTTCTGGCCTTTATATTTGCAATACCACTCCCATTATATATATATATATATATATATCCATAGCATATCTCAGGTTTCATATTTAGGGAGGACCATGAGCAAATTTAGCAGCCATATTTACATTTTTTGCTCAATGTTCCTTTACCTTGAACCCTGACCGTATGCAAATTTATTCTTGCGGTAATTTCAAATATATTTGGGCATATTGAAATAAATTACATGAGAATGCAAGCATTATTGTATAGTACATCAAAGCCATGGGTTACTATTTTTCTTAATCCTTACATGCACCTTTCATGTAAACTTATTACTTACCACTGGCTTCTGGCCTGTTTAGTAAACATTAAAAGATGCAACCACATTAATATCAAGCATCACTCATCAAGCAGGAGGGATGGGCAGATTATTATCATAAACAAAGCTCAATAATCAATATTCTCACAGTTTCAGCTTTTGTGACCTCACATTTCCATGGTGATAAAATATAAGTACACAAAGAGATCTGAATTAAATGTTTTATCACATTTTCCCTTATCTATCCTCCCAAACACATCACTAATTCTCAACCTTATCTCGTTCTCCAATGATAAACATCATCAATTTTACAGAGCAAATGCCTTCAAACAGTATATTTCCATTTCCATTTTTTTTCGCCCGACCACTTTTTCCACCAAGGTTTGTTCATAACTTTTAAATGTGTTGCATCGGAAACCATTCTTAACTTTCATCAAACTGAATGGATAACTAAATAAATATGGGGTCACAGACACATTATAAAGTTATAATGTACAAGACAGAAAAGTTAGCTTGCATTCAATTAAATAAAAATATTGTCATTATCACTGAATTCTCCTAAATTATTAATAGTTATCTTATATCAAATAAGAAACTTCACAAAGTCATCACACTTGAAAAAGATACATTTCTGTACACTTAACTCACCGGTTATAATCCATGCTGGATTCAACTGTCATATAAAAATCTTATTCAGAATACATTAATAGGTGATTATTGCTATCTACAGCGGGTGCCACTTCATTCCCAGTGATTAGCTACTCCAGCCTCAAATACAGGACTACTCAGAAATATGTGATGACAAATTCCACATATAATTCTGACCTATTCCAAGCAGTCCTGCTTTATGTTAGCTGGTCTAGCTTGTGGAACATCTAGGAGAAACTTTACCTCATTCCCGGCCAGGCATAAGTAGATGGAATGAAGCTATTATACTCCGGATTGTAGAGATGTGCCCGGATGTAGCCCTCCATGTCATCCGGTTGAGGGTAGGTTCCTGCCTCCCCGACAGCGTATGCATGCTTCATCACGCCAGTGGCGAGCTTGACGGAGACGTCACGGATCTTGCTGAGAGGAGGGTACACACGACCTTCTGCCAGGTCCTCATCCAGCACCATCTCAGCCAGAGCCTGAAAACAGACATATAGAGGATAGAGATGTGCCTGTGGATACCTTATATAACTAGATACCTTGTGACAAATGCCATAAATGGTGCTGGAATAATCTGTGGTGTCAACAATAAAAGTAGATATGGCTACAGCCAGATGCCTTTATACTATATATATATATATATATATACATTGCACTGGTGGAAATTGTTGTGCCGTAGTCTGTTAAGTGCACTTGCACTCTGCTCTATGATATAATTCATAGACACTGCTAAATATCTTGGTTACTGCCTCCCCAACCCCCTCCTCCCAATTAAAGGCAATGCACTGAGACATCTGAGGTCTGATAAGCACCAAGTATAAAACTGATTGTTTATAACAAAGATATCTAAAGCTATTTGAGTGCAGCTTATACCAACCTGTGATGCTCTGAGGAAGACTGCATCATCCACGTGGTACATTCCAGCTGTCAGCGCTCCTAGCGCCACCCCTGGGAAGATATAGGCGTTATTACCCTGGCCAGGGTAGAATGTCTTCCCATTGACAGTCACTGGGTCAAATGGACTGCCACTGGCAAACACACACCGTCCCTACAACACATAGTCAATCATCAAATACTAAAACTGATAATACTCTTAGTTTGAAAAGAAGTAGCTTTTTAAAAATCCTGTGGATTTTATCTATGTGAAATGAAATATTCTTATATGAGAGGACAACCTTAAGAGTCACTGCCAAATGTTAAGAAATAGTAAAAAATATTACTTTTATAGATAACCTTCTTCTCACAGAAGCATTAGAGGCAATTTTTTAAACTTTATGCACATATGAAAATCTAATATGTTTCCAAATAGACTTTCTCCTGTCTTAGATTGATTTCAGATGTGGGTTGATTTCCTCACCTCAGTGAGTGTATACGCCTGCTCTGCAGTGCACTCTGCAAGAGATGTGGGATTGCTCAGGGCAAAGATGATAGGACGCTCATTAACTGAAGCCATCGTCTTGATAAACTGCTCCGAAAAAGCTCCAGCTACTGCAGCAGCACCTAGTGGTGAAAATCATTCAAACCAGTCACAATAAAAAATTGGTAGGACTTTGTTGAAAGCTGACTGACATATTATTTGGTTTGAATCAGTTTATTGCACTGGGTCCCAATGTCTTTATATTATTCTTAAGATTTAAAAACTGATTTTCTTTTTCTGTGGTATGATTTTTGTACAAAAATACTACTATAGTCACAGCATATAGAGTATCCTATCACATGCATTATACGTGATTGAAGAGCCACCTGGTGGTACACAAATATTGAAATTCAAGCAGTGAGGATTAGCAATCAAATAATGTATTGCAGAGAATAACACATACCGATGGCCACAGAAGGCTTAATGTCTTCGGCGATCTCCTCCAGACTAGCCATGTCCTTGTAATCCTTGGCAAAATGTTTCTTGTGCTCCGTGATGCCACCTGATTGTCGGTTCTGAAAAATAACATTTTGAGATGTTCCTTTGTCCCCCACTGATTTAAATCAATTGTGCACCATTAATAGAACAATTGAACAATTCTAGGCATGAACTGGTCAAGTTAACAAAAAATAATAATAATAATAATAATAATAATAATAATAATAATAATAATAATAATAATAATAATAATAATAATAATAATAATAATAAATATATATATATATATATATATATATATAGGAGACTTTATGAGAAATAAAGTGAGTTAGAGGTGTGGCAGCGCAGGTCAGCCAGGCTAATTGCCCCAGGCCATGTCACATGTCACCAGGGGGTCTACCCCGGGGGAATATATAAGGGAGCACGAGGCTACCCCCATATATCAGTTAAACATCTGGGAAGTGAAGTTCTCCCACCATCCCAACCCAGGAGCTATGAGTTTTACTTATTATAAGTACCTACAGGCGTACAAGGCTTATATCTAGCTTATGGGCTTATGGCCACATATGTAAATGCACAATTTATATAAAATATTAATCATACTTAATAACATGTACGCGCTCATAAAGCGACATCAGTATGATTACGCTATTATGGTAGATTTATATGTAAAGAATCCTTATAAGTATGTATTTGTATGTAATAGTTAAGATAGTAAAATTGTATAATGTTTAATGTAGATGGCGCCAAGGTAAATTGGCTGCTCGGTGGTAGAATGTAGATTTATTATGAAATAAATCATTTATGTCCAATTTACACCTTTGTTGGCGTCTCCATTATCTAATATATATATATATATATATATATATATATATATATATATATATATATATATATATATATATATATATATATATATATATATATACATATATATTATGTTGTCTATGTATTTATTATTACCTTTGTGATGAGTCCTTTGGAGTCTACCATCCAGATTTTCTGCCTAGCTTCCTCTTCAGTGGTCCCTTCCTCCACCATGGCCATAGTCAGCAGGTTGGCTATACCAATGGAGGCCTAAATATGATGGCCAAGCAAATGCAATTATCACTATCATATACATAGTCAAAGTCATTGAGCTGACTAAAACAATGATATTGTGTTATAATTAGATTAGATTAATATTCTATGAATCCATTTTTATCATCTTAATATATCAGGTATATTTTTTCAATGCCAGCTTACCTCTCCTGCTCCCTGGAAGAGATACTTGTGATCTGAGAGTTTGGTTTTTGTGATCCTCATGGAGGCTATGATACCAGCTAGAGCCACAGAGGCAGTGCCTGAAAGTGATATGAAAAACATCCAATAATTCCAGTACAGTGTCCAATATTTCAGGTATAGTGTCCAGTATACTGGGCACTATGCCCAATATACCAATTTGTGTTATTATAACAGGGATGGTGTCCAATGTTTCAGGTATAGCATCCAATATTTCAGGTATAGTGTCCAATATTTCAGGTATAGTGTACAATATTTCAAGTATAGTGTCTAATGCATCAGGTATCGTGCCTAATATGTCAGGTATAGTGTCCAATATTTCAGGTATAGTGTACAATATTTCAAGTATAGTGTCTAATACATTAGATATAATTTTTCTACCTAAGCTTTGACATATAGATATGTGACATTGTTTTATTTAATATAAATAAAGTATTCACATAGTATTTGTTTGAATCAGGCAAGGAAGGTGCAATCAATTTTCAGAAATTTTCTTCATTATCAATTAAAGTGTGTGAAAACTGGTTCATTGACCTGGCAAATGGGGTCATACTTAAATGTTGCACTCTTACTTAATATATCTTTCTTATAAATATATTACCTTGGATATCATCATTGAATGTGAGAAATTGATCTCTATATTTATCCAGGAGCCTGAAAGCATTGTTGTTGGCAAAGTCCTCAAACTGTATGAGAGTACTGCGTCCGTATCTCTGCACCACGGCGTGCATAAACTCATCTATCAGCTCGTCGTACTGCTGGCCTCGCACTCGCTTATGCTTCAGTCCTATATACATCGGATCTGTCAGCAACGCCTGAAATGATCAACAAACTGTGAACAAACATAACTGTATGCATAAATTTCTGGAAATACTGTGTCTGAATACACATGTTAAAGTGCATCATCCTCAGTGTCTATATAAAGCATTATGGAGATCCAATACTTACATCGTTATCAGTTCCTACATCCAGCACTATGGGGAGACACTGGTGTGGGGGTACGCCTCCCATTGCAGTGTATAGAGAAAGCTTTCCATTGGGAATACCCATTCCAAACGCTCCCAGATCTCCCAGACCCAAGATGCGCTCTCCGTCTGTTACTACTATTGCCTGCAATAGATGTGGTCCTAATAAAATAATATACCACATAACAACTCCATATCTACCACATGGCTATTAAAGAAGCAGTATTCCAATGCCATTCTTACAGTCATTAAAGAAGTACACAAGTATTTTGATGCCATTATTTTAGTCACTGACTTATATTGCACAAATATTTTGAATTGTGTTTGTTATTTATTCCATATTTATAACCTACACAAAACCTCTTGTAAACATCTATTTATCATTTTGAGCATCATTTCCAACATATTAGTGATAGGTGGGAATTTACCTTGACATCTGTTTCTGGCCAGTTACACAGCAGCTGATGTACATGTCCGATGTCATTGATGGTGATATACAGACCCCTGTTAAAGACACACATTCATGTATATCACTATATAACTCATGTTTTGTATTCATTAACACAGATGTTGAATATATTATAGTAAATTACACAAATGTTTGATAAATTTTCTAATATAAATAAGCCTTTTTTTAAAATTCAAAAGCAAACACTTTCTGCTGTTAAGAAATCTACTGGTCATAAAACTTTAAGAAATGTCCTACCGGTCACTTAAATTGGGTGATTTGACAATATGACCCTACTTTGACCTTCATTTCTAGACGTATCTTTTTATTATCTATTTTGTTCCCTTCACACCATATAGAATCTATCGCATCATGCATTATACAACTTCTTGGCATGAAACAAGTAAAAATGTGTTTATTGCACAGATGAAAGCAAAGGATCACCTTGGTTTTCTGAAGATGAAGCCGTACTTCTGGCAGGCCTGCCCCACGGTGGGGGTGTAAATAATGGGAGCCACTTCCTCTATATTCTCTGTCACCACTTTATAAAACAACTTTTCATTCCTATCTTGCAGGGCTGTCAGGTAGATATATTTGTCAAGATCTTTATCCCAGCGACGAAGGTTTGCTAGCACCCTCTCCAACTGCAAGAACATCAATAATTTACTATGGTATGATATTGCAGAATGCATAATATATCATCATGATCATAATTAATTTATATTTTTATTTCCTTTATGATAAAATTATGCCTCAATAAATAAATAGAATGGAATAACAATAAAATACTCTTTGAACTTTAACACATCATTTATTTTAAAAGTATTGTAATTTTGTTTTAAAGCAAGTCCTGGTTTACCATATTAGCTTAACCCTAACCATGTCCTGAACAGACACTTCTGATGTACTTTAGTGCACCATTTGATGGTCTGATCTATTTTTTAACAATAGTTGCTTATCTCTAAAAAAATAAATAAATAAAAAATAAAATAAAATAAAATAAAATAAAATAAAATAAAATAAAATAAAATAAAATAAAAAAAAATAAAATAAATAAAATAAAAAAAAATAAAATAAAATAAAAAAAATAAAAAAATAAAAAAATAAAAAAAAAAATAAAAAAAAAAATATAAAAATAAAATAAAATAAAATAAAATAAAAAAATTAAATTAAATTAAAAAAAATAATAATATAAAAAAAATAAATAAAAAATAAACAAACAAACAAACAAACAAACAAACAAACAAACAAATAAATAAATAAATAAATAAATAAATAAATAAATAAATAAATAAATAAATAAATAAATAAATAAATAAATAAATAAATAAATAAATAAATAAATAAATAACAATACAAAAACAAAAAAACAATCAAACAAATAGTATACCTGTTCCTCCTGTGAGAAGACCACTGGTGGCAGCAGTCCGTGGATGCCCATGATCTGACGTTCTGTCAAGGTGAAGGCCATCCCCTGAAATACATGGAATGGGTTCAAGCTCTACGTACACAACAGAAATCAACTTAGGCAATAAAAATGTCTTTATCCTATTACTATTACCAGATCCCAGTGTGTAACAACGCTGTTTTAAAATGTCATATCAAATAATCAAAATATTAATTTATTCTCAATATTTCCTGGTCACTCCCCATACAAATTGAAGACTGATAAAATTGATAAGAATATTTTTATCAGGAGTATCATTAATATTTTGATATACGACACACAATTTAGGACAATTTTGCACCACTCCATCACTTTCCATAACAAGAACAATATCATGTATGATTAACCCCATCTATTCATATTTCTATTTAACCAGAGTAGGATTAACAGACATCAGTAATCTTCTTGGTCATTCCCACCTTGAAAAGGCTAGGATAATCACTGTAATTTAGTCTGTTAGCTTTAACATAAAAACAATGAAAATATCAGAAATATTCACTTAAAATCTGGGTAAGATGAATGTCAAAACCAAGGTTCCAAAAACCATTATGGGCCACCAAGCCAGAGCTTACTGTGGTAAGAGATGACAATTCTTAATAAACTCTGAATGTCTTGCACTTGAATTTAGGGTTTATTATATATATAGATATTATTCAGTTGGAGAAAAACACATGTCTGGTCATGCATAAACTGTATATAAGCCAGTTAGGTCTGGGAGGACTTGCTTTGCCTGTAGGAGTATGATAGATCAAGTTATTCAATGCAATGACCCTGTGACCTTATTATGGATTATTGATGTTTCAGCCCCAAATGCACATCGGAAATGATTTTTCATCCCCATTGTCATATGCTAATGCTGGTAAATTGATATTAGATAAATGCTATAAAGTTCACAAATTCCACATCCTCCCAATTCCTTGAAACTTGAATTACATATATCTAAACAATATTGTAACCTTTGGACATAGTGCATTGTGATGCTGGCAAACAGATGATGCTCACATCATTCCAGACATCTGTTTAATCACAATGATAAATGAGATACTGGTAAATCCTGGGAGCAAGGATGTCCGAGGTTACTCCTACCTCTTGAAACAGCTGTGTTATATAATAGACAAGAATAGAGCAAAGGTCATTGAGTCTGTATTTTGTATTCAGTGAACTTTCTGCTTTTAGGCAGGGTTGATCACTCATCTGTAAAGATTCACAGGCTGACCAGGTAAAATCCTGACCTATGATATAATGTGTGTTTGTGTGCATGTGTCACAGCAGCACAGGTTTTTTCAAATAAACTTTCCTTGTTTGAGAGAAGGGATAATGTTTATTAGTAAGTCAATGCGTGGTTTCTATTTGACCAAAGTCAACATAATCACAGGCTCATGGTCAACTCATTATGTATAAAATTTAAAATATATATTAAAATGTAGGGTATATCACAAATACTATTACCGCCATGAAAATGATTATCCCTTCTATCTATTGCTATACGGAATCAAAAAAAAAATATTGATTTCAGCCAACAATAAAAGTGGCCGAAGTTGACTCCTGACTTTTTCTTGAAAATGGCCAAATTTAACCTCAGCAATTAATTTTACATGTGCAATTACTCATCAATCAAATAAATTGTGTGACTAAATTGTATAATATTATACTTAAGCCATATCTTCTGTTTATATCAACAGAAATACCAAAAGTCTAGAACTCGTCTAACTTAAATAATTCAAGAATATTCCTAGTTTGTGCTAATTGTCAATATATCAAAACATTATCATGATTATCAATACCAGCTACATTGTGAATCAATGCCTTGGCAACTTTCCAATCAGACTTCAAAGCCATTCACACTGATGAGTAAAATTCCTCTGGGCAGTCCATATTTATTTCAAATTATGGAAATGATGAAAATTTTTATTGGTCTAATAATTTGTGAAAGGATTGTTTAACCACTACAACAAGATGTTAGTATGACGATGGACCTGGTTGACCATATGTCTTGACTAGAAAACCAGCGATAGGATTATTATCACCAACACACTACTAATACTCATCATGGTATGCTGGAACTACAAGAGAAAGGTACGAGTGTCCATCGATGTAAATGATAAAAATATTCTCAGATCTACCTCATGTTCATTATGCACAAAAGAGACCCTTTATGAAGTGTGCCCCCATCAAATCAAATTATTCATCAAAGATCTGGATATATATTGGCACATTCCATGTATGTTTAAAGTAATTGAAGTTTGTGTGGTAGTCTAGTCCATGTGCCAGATTTGAATTTCCAGCAAGATGAAATAATTTTTATGAGAAACTTAACAAAATGTATCTTGTTTACCTTGTAGATTGGCATTCTGTATGGATGGAATGGATGTCTGTTAGAATATCAAGTAGATATCATATCCTGGCATTCTTGCTATATACCGGAGAGTTGGGCAGTGCCTCATTATCTCTGATTTACAAGGACAAAACCCTTTAGGCATGGGCCTCAGCTCATATGATAAATTGTAACATGAATTCAATCTTGGCATGGCTGGGGATCAAACCCCTAACCTTTGAATCACATGAATCACAATAGTATCCCTATTGCATTTCAACATATTCAAGGTGGGTGTTTCTTTTAAAAGCATCACTGATGTTGTCACTCTAAAAATTCCATTAAGGATGCTCATGTGACATATTAAACTTGGACAAACTTCAGATTAGCTGAATGTGTGGCCCAAGTCAAACTGGCTTATGTCCGGATTTGACTGTCACTCAATTTACATTGAGAGATCAAGAAAAAAGAAAGAAATATTTCCAAACAGGACTGACATCTATGTTGATTAAAAGGCTACATAATTGCTTGATCGTTACTTGGTGGAAGTCGAGTTCTACCAGAGTCGTGGCTAAAATATGAAGGGCAGTGCAAGGTGTTTCTGGAAACAGTGGATTTCAAGTCTATTTTGACACTATTATAATCATTACAAAAAACAAGATGGTGAACTGCAATCACATTGTAGTTCATCTGTTCATGATTTGGAAGGGCCAAATCCTATCTGATAGTCAATCATATCGATAGCAGAATGATATAAATTCCCACTGATGAAGTGACTATACCTTGTTGAGTTCTGGATCCCGGAGGATGTTGATACCTCTTTCCTTGCATTCTTGAGCCACGGATTTCTTGTAAGTTGGTGGGATGGCTTTTGGCCCAGGTTTGTCCGCTTTTGCCACAATTGAGCTTGTACAAATTGTCCTTTCCACATTCAACAATGAATTTCTAACGATTCTGGCTGCAACAAATGCCATGGTTCTGATCTGCAATGTCACCGATGTCGATGATCGAATCACTGAAAGAATAAATCACATCACTGTCATCACAACTGAACACGCACCGTGAACATGATCAGCTGGGGTGTCCAACGCCGCACACATGAACCAAAATCATTATAATTTCAACAATTTGAACGCCGAATAATGTAATAAATCACGGAGAATAACATAATGTCCTTTCTTACCGTCCGATGATAGTAATTTCGCGAATATTAGAAGCACTTTGTGTAAGAATCTCTCAAACCGGTTAAGCTCGGCATGTCGTTCTTTGTGGAGCAAGAGCAGCTGACCTAGTTTCTCAAAGGTTATCCAATCTCCTCAGCCCATCATGACCTGACCTATTTTGTTAATGTCGAGGTCAATGACTACTCATCCTCACACTCACAGAGTGCTGCTGTTTCAACATAATCAAGTTTTATACTTTCGCGACCAGTCAATTCTCTATTTAAAACAATTTATCTAATCAAAGTTAACCATCATCAAGAGTAACCTCTGAACTCATTGACCAAAATCATAGCTTAATATAAAACCAGAACATTGATAGTTTATGTTTACCAAAGAAATTCAATCAGAGAGAATCAATGAATGAACCATAGGCTAATAGGCAGAGGTGCAAATATAGTTCTATACCTATAGACTATTCTGTATCATACACACGTAGGCGCCATGGGTAATTAAAGCCAATCTATTATTTCAATTATGACATAATTTTCATAAATGAAAATGGAAAATAATTTTCATTGGATGAAAATGGGAAATAATATTCATTAAATAAAAAATTCTTTTTTTCAGGTATCCAAATTTATTGATTGAGGTTCAGCTCCCAACCCAAGGAAGGGACCATCATAGCAAAATAATGGATGTTAACAATCAACCAAATTTAAACCTGAAAGAAAAGCAACCTATGAACACAACATCACATGCACACACCAATGTCTTTATTTCAGCCAATGTATTATGTGACAGCACCTTATCTGAGAGAAGGAATACTTACAATATAAGTACAATATCCGTACAATATAAAGCAATATGTACTAAAATATTATAAACAGACGAAAAAGAATATTCTTTACATTTATAATTATAGGTGATAACTTGACTGTTTGATTCTAGAGATATTTGAGGGTTTTTTTTAATTTCGGGGGGGGGGGGTAATTCTCTATTCAGCATTATCTCTCTAGCTACCTCTGCTCCAAGATACAGCGGACGACAACAGAGCTGTTTACGACAACATATATAGCTGCAGTTCTATTTTCAATGCCTTTTTAGACTGTCAACACTTTCGAAATACCATCAGGTTGTAAATGTGCCAACAACATGTGATAAACGTCGGCAATTAGTTGTGAAACTAAAAGGAAGCTCTAATGTCGTCCACAGCTCTGTCGTCGTCATCTGTAATTAGACTAATATTTCTTATAAATGTTCACATCCTTCAGCAACTTTGGGAGGCCACAATCAAACGATCTGTGTGCTCGGTCTAATCATAATGTACATATGAATAATGTCTTCGTTCATACTGAACTATTTTACACATGCAACACGTAATTTGTAGTATTTAATCACGGAGAAAAACGGGCTAATCTCTTGTCCATGAGCTTCATATTTAGTTTGGAAAAAATAATTATGTACAAACTGAGAGTAATATAATTATTATTATCGCTCTCAGATACAAATGAAACGCAACACTGAATTTTGAGATGTTTTCCAAAGCAAGTGGATTGTAAGATGCAATAGAAGGTATGAATAATTTACCGTGAATAAGACAGCATAGAAAGGTAAACGTTGGTTTTCCTTCTCCAAGCAACCCCCGCCATGTAGACTGGTCTCTGGCAGGGGGAGGGGTGTTAAGTTGACAGCACACAGGACGTATTCCTGAGTTGGAAGATGGCAGTTGTTATTATCTACCTGCAGGGATGTCCGTGTTGGCTATATACATGTAGGCCACTGCAGCCCTGCACCAGTTGCAGGCTGGAAAGGAGCTATATATAGCAGGTTTTGGTCCAGGAATGACTCAGCAGTGTTTCTTGGCATCCAGAGTTTTGTTTAGCAGCCCCGTACTTCCTACCAACAATATCAGCTGATCACAAATATTTCGGTTTCAAGGGCGTTAGAAAGTTTGCGAGCAAGGAATCGTCGTATTTATTGATTGACCGCGAGGTTCGATCCCTGTTCGACACCAACACGTGACTTCATGGAAACCACATTCAAATGTGTCATTTGGAAATCATTTATCGATGTTATGACAATTAAATATTGCTAGATTTTCGGTGATCGGTTTCAGTGCTTAATTACTCGTGGATCTATACTTAATAAGTCGTTATTGACAATAATTATGACTTCACATACAAACAAGACAAAGTGTCAGGTAGGTATTTACTTTATTGTATTCAAAAACTTCAGGAAATGTGGTATTTATTACTACTACGGACAAAATAATTAAAATCTAGAATTCATTCGGTTACCATGGTTACAAATAGCTTATAAATGTTCACATGTTTATCATTGGATAAGATCTGAACTGAATTTAATTATTATGAACAAATCCATGTATTTGTAAACGAGGTGCGAAATCATATGACTAGCCAATTACTGTTATAAAAGATCATTTAACTTTATTTATATGTACTGAATATACAGCATTTGGTGAATGAATAAAAGGTAAAAAGTGAAAATAGATATTTAAAAACAGTGATACTTAGAACCCATGCACATGGAAGTAGTTATTTTGAACTTGGAAATGACAATATAGTGGGGGAGCCAAATTGACTACTCCCCCTTGCATCGGGCTCAGTATTGAAGAGGCCGAGTAAAGCTGGGTACAAATTGACACAAAAAAGAAAAAAGAAAGTAAGAAAAACAGCGAATGTGTTGGATTCTGGTGGTGCCCCATGTATAGCAACTAGCTTTTGATATCATCTTGAAGGTGGGACATTGAAACACAGCCTTACTGCTGAGCTACTGCCAAATCAATTTTTTTCATTCATTTTTTATATATTGATAAGTGTCTTATGCATGCGTCTTCGTATGGTTAAATAACTTGTCTAACTCTTTCTAGGTAACCATAGCTACCAATGATGTTTTAAATGGCATAAAATGGGAACGACTTTGTTTCAGTTTGTATATATCATTGTTAATTCTGGCTAAAATTTCACATTTTTTAGAAATTCCATGCCCTTATATTTGTATCCTCTTTGAAAGCATATACTTATACAGAAGATATCTTTGAAATGCAATGACCATGGCAACATATATATTAAACATATGACTACAGTCTTAGATATTATAAAATTTAAAATTGAAAAGTGTGTAGATGATAAAAAAAACAATGTTAATATCTACATCAGAAACCATCATGATACCAAATGTTACTTGTTATACTCACCAGGGTCCTAAATTCTGAATCTGGCTCCCTGGCTAATATACAAGACAACCAAATGTGATTGTTTTCATATTAGTTTAGCCCTTTCAATTACCCCAAAATGTATCCCTGTAAAATTATAATTTTGAATCAAATAGTAATTTTAGGACTATTTCTGGAGCTGAAACAAATCTCAACACACTTCCTCTCTGATCAAGTTCATGCTATTTTTTATATATGTATCTAATAACTCCGTAAATCATAACGCATTCGTATGTCTTCTACCAGTTCAGATATACATTGTGTACCACATGTTCAGCATGCAATAATTTACAAACATCATTCGGGCCTTGTAATCCGATAATAAAGATAGGATATACTTTGCCATTGTGAGGGGGGCCGGATATGTTCCCCTATGAGGGCCTCTCACACCAGTAGAGGGTCCCCCATATGGGCCCAGGACACCAGATGTGAAGCAAGCCTGACATCTTTTATATAACACATGACCACGTCACATCATCCATGCTGAATGTTATAGTAAGCCCCCATACGTGAGCAAGGTCATCTGTATATAAGGTCCTGCTTGCCCGCCTCTCATCCTTCACTCTACCTCATACTCGAAGCACAGGTCATCTTGCCATCCCTAGAATCTTAACACTCTACTTTGTGAATATCATATCGTCATCATGTTGTCTGTTCCCGACTTTGATCCAAAAGAGGTGAGAAATATATGACGATAGATACTTTTTAAGATTCTTCTTGTCATTATTGGTATTTTCATTTCATGCGTTTTTTATTCAATCATTCATCTGGTGAGATATGTTGATATTGCGTAATGACCAATGATTTTTATTTACGTTATGAACATTCAAATTGTGACCTGGATTTAATGCAGGCGACAATTAAAAATAGCAATAGTGTTTTTTCGCATTGATTTTGCCAAAGCGTCACCGATTCAATCCCGATGTCAAAATTGTTTGGAATATATATAAATTACACTATTATAAATACATGGATCAAAAGAGTGAGGAGGGATTTTTCCGCACATGGGGGCACCACCGTACATGGAAAATTTGAGATTTTAGTGTTCTTCAAAATCTAAATAACTTAACTTGCAGCTTTAAGTGTGTGATTTATTAAAGCCTGAACTATTCACGCATGTGAATGCCCGTGAATGGGAACTTGTGAATTCTGATATGTGAGTACATGTGATTTCAGTATGAGAATGGAGGAAGCCCCAACAAGCAGGCCAAAGTCTGCGGTCCATCAGTCACCGGCGTCAACCTCACCAGAAATCCACGATTCTCAAAGGTAACTCATTAACTTTATGTCTCGTGATCATATATCAAATTTAGTTCAAATGAAAAAAATCAACTTTTATTTTTTTTAAATATAATTTTAGCACTTTCGAAAATCAAGACAAAAACTTAAAATATTGGTTGTCACTGTCTTGTTATCAAAAATTAAATGGGTTCAACCGTTTTGAGCAAAATAACAAATAATGAACACATTCCTTTGCAGGGTGTTAATTATGACCAGCTGATGGCTGGTAGTTAATAATGATCTTTACTGACGTGTTTTATAAAACCCTCTAATGTTTATTGTTCCAAAAACTCACAGAACTAATCAATTTTGTTGTTTAAGTGTATTTTGTCTCAGATACGTCTATTAATGTGGAATACGAATAGCGTGAAACATACATTTTTGTTGATAATTTCATTATGATTCTCTTGATGCCACTTAATGCATATATAACGAATACAATTAATCTAAAAATGATAATCCAACATGATTGGTATATGGTTGGTTGAAGTACATTTGAAATACATTATTTAATATTCATACCAAATTCAGAATTCACGCAGGCTCAATGTACTTCCGGGCCATTTAACCGAATCATTTAACATCGTTTAGCACTGGAATAACTGTTGTGAAATCGTACTGGCCAAGTTGTGTGGATACTTCGAATAAATAAATAAATTTATACTTGAAAAAAAAACCTAGAAATAAATCCATTGACGCTACCCAGTGCTTTTTAGATGTATATATTACCATGTTCCAATACATTTGCAAATATATTTAACAGAAAACGATCATCAATCAAAATTTCACTTTTTCTATTTGCTGCATTGAGCAGTATGCAGCCCAGGTTCGAATCCGGTCCTTGCCGCCATGTATTGCTCTATTATTGTAACTTGGAGTATTTATGAATACTTACTCCAAGGTTGTACCAACCAATGCATCAGTATATGCAATGCATAAAATACCATGCAATGCAATGTATAAAACACCATCAACTCACAAAATATTGATTATATTATCAGTTGTATCCCTATTTTATGTTCTTTCATGTATATTGAAACAGTTGAAAATGCTGCTTCAAGAAATTCCAAACCAAAACAGTGATCAGGTACAAGATATTCCTGGCTGACTTTCATCACATGTAGTAAATATTCCCCGTCTTGTATCTCTCATATCTTTTGATTAAACAAAATATATAATTTGATTATTTTCCAAACTCTAATTTTTAACCCGGATTTTTTTTTTTTTTTGATATAATTTCCTCTGAAAATATTTCACTGAAGATCTGAAGAAAATTGAACATGTAGAAGGATCGCTTCTTCTTTTTCTTTAACTGTCCGCACACGTAGAATATGCTAGTCCAAATATCTATATTGTATGTATATGGGACAGTAATTAGTATCTACCGCACCCGCAAACTTCCAAAACAACAAATCGCCATCTGGCGGAGTTTGCCACAGGAAATGATTAAAAAGCTTCCGGTGTGTCATTTAATGTTGCAGTTCAATATGCTACAGATATAAGCGTTGTGCAATCGTACTGGCTTAGTAGTGTGGATACTTCGAGATGAAAATTATACTTGCATTGTAATGATTTCCCCCAAACAATCCACTAACGCCACCCAGTGCTTTTTAAATGACATTGTTCCATTATGTTACAGTTTTTGTAAAAAAAATGTATATTCCGAAAAATTAATAATAAATGAGTAAATTAAGCGAAGCTGAGGACCAAAACATCTTAATGGAAAAGATGAAAAAGATCAGTCAATGTCAGTTTTTCACGGTATAATAAAAATACTTTTTAGAAATAAAAAATAATAATTTACTGTCAGCAATCAAACAAAATAAAAAAAACTCAATTTTTCCATTGAACCTATTTGTCTTTATAATCATACTCAGACTTTTGGAAATAATAAATCCAGAATGATAGTTTATCATTTATAGCGGCCATCTATGATTTTATTTATTTTATGATTTTCGTTTCTGAGAATATTAAAGGGGTGTTATTTACTACCTCGACCTTTGTAAACTCGTTAATAAGTCTGATTACCACGTCTTGTGCAATGTAATTAAGCCGCGGTTCCGATTGGTCGCCACCTCACATGTCTGTGTGGTCAGTAAATAGGTCAGGCTGGGAATAATTTTCAAAGCTCTGACAGAGATAAAATAAACATTGATAGTTAAATATATCCACAACATAAAAGAAAATGGACCAGGAAAAGCATAAACAGATTAACAGTGTTAGAGTGAGAGGTATAGAAATCATCAGCGACCGATATCTCAATAAGGTAATACAAGAACATTGTAATATTTGAAAAGGGACAGTTCTCAACATGCTGAAACCTTATTACCGTGGGCTAATTTTAGATTCAATGCAGACAATATTGACCGGTTCCATTTTCACCATGCCATTTTACCTGTGATATAGACTGTACTGTGTATATTCTGTGTATTAATATTAATAATGCTCAAAATTATCTTTCATAGCAAAGCCTTAGATTAGCATTGTGGTAGTTATAATATGCTTCACAAGCGTTGCTATCTACCCCCCCCCCCTTTTTCTTGCTTTATGATAGCACATCTGCACCGTATTTATTTAGGGAACACAAGTCCCGGTTTTCCAGGGAACACAAGTTTATCTTGTTATGAATTAAAAATTGCAATCAAGTTAATGTGGATGTGAAAATTCAGGCTACGATATTCTACTCACATCTGTTAATATGTGACTTATCTCTTTACTGTTTAGAGGACATTGTTCATTTAAGATGAACTTAAACCCACTGCACAATTTCACCTGCACAATTTATTCGCTCAGAGAATAGGGGGCGATTGGATATGTATGACTCCAGGAACTGAGACTCAATGCCAGATATATGATGATCAAACTCCCACTTTGATTTTGTTAATCAATGATTTGGCAGAAATGATCAAAGAACAAATCAAGACAAGCAAAAAATGTCCTTTTCCTGAGCAGGATCATTACCTGAGCTATATTCTTTATCTCACATCAAAGTTACAATTAACACTCTACATGGTCTCAGATCTATAACACCAAGGCGCCCCCTACCCACTGAGTACCAAGGTGTCTCCTACCCACTGAGTACCAAGGCGTCTCCTACCCACTGAGTACCAAGGTGTCTCTACCCACTGAGTGAGTACCAAGGCGTCTCCTACCCACTGAGTACCAAGGTGTCTCCTACCCACCGAGTACCAAGGTGTCTCCTACCCACCGAGTACCAAGCTGTCTCCTACCCATACCCACTGAGTACCAAGGTGTCTCCTACCCACTGAGTACCAAAGTGTCTCCTACCCACTGAGTACCATGGTGTCTCCTACCCACTGAGTACCAAGGTGTCTCCTACCCACTGAGTACCAAGGTGTCTCCTACCCACTGAGTACCAAGGTGTCTCCTACCCACTGAGTACCAAGGTGTCCCCTACCCACTGAGTACCAAGGTGTCTCCTACCCACTGAGTACCAAGGTGTCTCCTACTCTCCTACCCACTGAGTATCAAGGTGTCTCCTACCCACTGAGTACCAAGGTGTCTCCTACCCACTGAGTACCAAGGTGACTCCTACTCTCCTACCCACTGAGTATCAAGGTGTCTCCTACCCACTGAGTACCAAGGTGCCTCCTACCCACTGAGTACCAAGGTGTCTCCTACCCACTGAGTACCAAGGTGTCTCCTACCCACTGAGTACCAAGGTGTCTCCTACTCTCCTACCCACTGAGTATCAAGGTGTCTCCTACCCACTGAGTACCAAGGTGTCTCCTACCCACTGAGTACCAAGGTGTCTCCTACTCTCCTACCCACTGAGTACCAAGGTGTCTCCTACTCTCCTACCCACTGAGTACCAAGGTGTCTCCTACTCTCCTACCCACTGAGTACCAAGGTGCCTCCTACCAACTGAGTACCAAGGTGTCTCCTACTCTCCTACCCACTGAGTACCAAGGTGTCTCCTACTCTCCTACCCACTGAGTACCAAGGTGTCTCCTACTCTCCTACCCACTGAGTACCAAGGTGTCTCCTACTCTCCTACCCACTGAGTACCAAGGTGCCTCCTACCAACTGAGTACCAAGGTGTCTCCTACTCTCCTACCCACTGAGTACCAAGGTGTCTCCTACTCTCCTACCCACTGAGTACCAAGGTGTCTCCTACTCTCCTACCCACCGAGTACCAAGGTGTCTCCTACCCACTGACTACCAAGGTGTCTCCTACCCACTGAGTACCAAGGTGTCTCCTACTCTCCTACCCACTGAGTACCAAGGTGTCTCCTACTCTCCTACCCACTGAGTACCAAGGTGCCTCCTACCCACTGAGTACCAAGGTGTCTCCTACTCTCCTACCCACTGAGTACCAAGGTGTCTCCTACTCTCCTACCCACTGAGTACCAAGGTGTCTCCTACTCTCCTACCCACTGAGTACCACGGTGTCTCCTACCCACTGACTACCAAGGTGTCTCCTACCCACTGACTACCAAGGTGTCTCCTACCCACTGAGTACCAAGGTGTCTCCTACCCACTGAGTACCAAGGTGTCTCCTACCCACTGAGTACCAAGGTGTCTCCTACCCACTGAGTACCAAGGTGTCTCCTACTCTCCTACCCACTGAGTACCAAAGTGTCTCCTACTCTCCTACCCACTGAGTACCAAGGTGTCTCCTACTCTCCTACCCACTGAGTACCAAGGTGTCTCCTACTCTCCTACCCACTGAGTACCAAGGTGAGCCACTCAGTATCGAGGTGTATTTGAGCCACTCAGCAGTGAGGTGTACCCAGCCACTCAGTCACTACTTTTTGTCACCCAAAATAAAACATAAGATGGAATTAAACATGATATTGATTTCATTGGATTATTTTTCCTTTTGTGATGGTGTTACAATGAAAATGGAGGGTTGAAACCTTCACTTTCCCATTGTTGGCACATTTGAATATAAGAAAATACCTTTTTCACCCCTAGGACACCTGATGGATCAAATGGATCAAAGACAACATCAGGCAGGTGCAACGAGGCTAGCACAGGTGTATCACTTGTCTCACCTGTGTGTAACATACTGACATACAGCGCTATGCAATAAATCCTCGTCTTCATATATTTCATGCTACTGGCACCAAATGGAGATATAAACAAATCCTTACATACTGTCTCAATGGAATATACAGTGATATTTCCTAACGTTAACAGACACCTGGAAATATACATGTTTATGAGCGCTATCAAATAGTAATGCATTGGAAAGTAAATTTGCTGTTCTAGGAGAAGACTGAATTTGGATTTCACCAAATTGAATTAGGATTTCACCAATTTCAGTAGGCTGGATTAGGATTATAGCATGGAATGTTATATCCAAGAGGAGTACTGCTGGTTAAAATCCATTTACCATTTTAGCAGGATTTAGTGTTTCTTCATTTTCAATGGATTCCTGTGTGCCTTTCAATATTGTCAATAAGGTTTAGAGTGTCGTCATAGCAACTGAACCATTCTCATAGGAACCAACATATATTTTATTCTGTGGGTCTGATGAGAGCAAAATCCATATTCAAGTGGAAGTGAGGCGTCCATATTTATCTCTCTCTCTCTCTCTCTCTCTTCCTTGTCTGTTGACACTTATTCTTGCTTTTGTCAATTAATTCTTTAATAATCACAGTGTGACTTCAACATATGCAGAGACGAGTGATATGGAATTGGTATTTGTGTGTAAGAATCTCTATTCCTAAAATGACAGTGTAGCCACAACGTCATTATGTATTTGAGCTACCAAAATTACAGAAATATTTGCGATTTGAGAAGAAACAAAAATTATTCTGATTGCATGAATGGTCAGCTGGAGTGCATCACTGTGCCAGAACCTTCTATCAATGGTCAGTTAGACAATTATGGGATAGACCACCACAACTCTTTACAAAGGGATAAAATCATCCACTATCCTCTGTATAATAAGGTATAACAGAGTTGTCATATAAATTACCGATCAATACCATGCTATCATGTTGGAATTTTGCATTGTTTGATTTGATATTGTAAAAAAATTATAAAACCTCCGGAGAGAGGCAGATGCATCAAATTGAGGTTGCCATAACAACCTGTTTGACAATGTCAGGATAATAATGCAAATGTTACTCTATATGTTCAGGATATTCTATATGTTTTCATAGCAGTTGATACGTGTATTTTGTTTATCATTTTCAGGGCCAGGCATTTACAATCCGTGAGCGTCAGATGTTGGGCATCCACGGCCTCCTGCCCCCGGCGGTGAGGAACCAGGACCAGCAGGTCTCCGTCGTCATGGAGAACTTCTACAGGTAGGCTACTATTAGACCCTGCATACCCTGTGATGAATGAAAATATATCATTAACATCACATGATGAAATAACAAAGTATTGTCTCAATCCTACTTAATATACATGTATTGATCTTGAGAAACTGTTTTTTTTTATTAATAAATTAATTAGGTAATTATTATTATTATTATTATTAGTATTATTATTATTATTATTATTTTTTTTATTTTTTTTATTTTTTTTTTTAATTAAATTTAATTAAATTAAAGGTGGGAAAATGATCTTGATCGGTTCATCTACCTGATGGGTCTTGCTGACCGCAATGAGAAGTTATTTTACCGGGTTGTATGCGAGCACGTGGAGACGATGATGCCTGTTATATACACTCCCACAGTGGGACTTGCCTGCCAAAAATATGGACTCATCTTCAGAAAACCAAGGTCAGTTTGCAGTACATTTATAGACGCATTTTTGCAATTAAAAAAAATCAGTGACAGACGGTTTTCAGCATTTCCATTGATAATAAGGAATGAATAAAATTATTTCATTGTCATGATTAATTTTCATTGACAACTAATTTAGAATTATCACAGGCACATACTATTGGTTTATTCTAAAAAGGAAATATCTCTCAGGACATTAATGAGAAAAAAATATCTGAGTATACATCGTTTTGTGTTTTTCACATTTTTTAGAGGTCTGTTCATTTCCATTCACGATAAGGGCCATATATATGAGATATTGTGTAACTGGCCTGAACATGAGGTCAAGGTAAGTGCTGCCACCTGGGGAAATCTTTGGTAATTTTACTGTGATAAATACTTCTAACGGATCGTAAATTTATAGTTTACTTGATATTTCATTTTCCAAATACACAAAGTAAAGGATTTTGTTTTCAATTTCATTAAATTTTTCAAAAAAAAATAACACGTTTAAAAAGTAAACAACCAATTGTCATGTATTATGTTAGAATGGTGACATTGTGTGTCTTGTCAGGCCATCGTAGTAACTGATGGAGAGAGGATTCTGGGATTGGGAGATCTTGGAGCCTATGGGATGGGCATTCCTGTTGGCAAACTTTCCCTGTACACAGCCTGTGCTGGTGTCAAGCCTCATGAATGTCTCCCAATCACCCTCGATGTGGGCACAAATAACCAGGTATACTTTAATCTCGATTTGACATAAAGGGCATAAAGCAGATAGCGAGTAAAATATAGTATATCATTTTGTCATAAAGTAATATTAAAATTTGTTTTAGTTTATATAATTATTACTGCATGAGTTCCATGAAATGATCTATTATTATTGACATCATTTAAATCATACATGATCAAAACTGCAATGTAGTATATATTGTACAACATTTATTATTATATAGTTTGTGTGAATAATGATATTATATCTGTCCTAGAAACTGTTGGATGACCCAATGTACATAGGTCTCAGGCAGAAGAGAGCACATGGAGCAGAATATGATCAGTTTATTGATGAGTTTATGAGAGCGGTCGTCAAAAAGTGAGTTTTTGTTCCCAGAATAATAATAAACTATTTATGTAATTACTACATAGTTGATTGAACAACTTTCTACTATCTCCAGTCATCGGTCCTATGTTATTATTTATGGTACAGCAACAATATGCAAAGAGAAAATATATGGACTTCTTGATTTATTGCAGATATGGGCAGAATACCTTAATTCAATTTGAGGACTTTGGCAACCACAATGCATTCCGTTTCTTAGCTAAGTACAAGGAATCTTACTGCACCTTTAATGATGACATTCAGGGCACAGCTTCCGTATCCTTGGCCGGAATCATCGCATCCATGAGAATCACCAAGCAGAGACTCTCAGACCAACGAATCCTTTTCCAAGGAGCTGGAGAGGTACATTAAACAATAATTAGTTTAATGAACATTTCCCATATTGTTATCACCATCTGGGAATATCCTTTGTGACTGAGATCATATTATATTTAGTATTATTTTATCTCAGTTGTAAAAGAGGTCTTTTTTTTTCAATTTTCCTCTTAAAATATTTTTTACTCTGTAAATTATAACATTTAATATGCCATTTCGCTGAGCAAATGTTGTGCTTATTGTACTTTTTTTTTCATTTTATACAATATTCAATACATTTAAATATTGATTTCTACCGGTAATTCACTTTTTCCTTTTCTAAACTGATTTTAAAATAGATATATACCAGCGTCAGAAATAACCCAATTCAGCCTATTTATATTCTGTATATTCCATACACTAGAGTATAAAACTTTTCTTTCTACATCTCTATATGTTTAGCAGCATTTTAACGGTTCACTTTGTGTCATTCAGGCTGCTATTGGTATAGCCAATCTGGTCGTCATGGCGATGATGGAGGAAGGAACCTCAGAGGCTGAGGCCATCAGTCAAATCTGGATGGTTGATTCCAGAGGTCTCATAGTCAAGGTGATCTACACTTATATACAACTATTTTGTCATATCTTTTTGTGATGCTTGGATATGAAATTCGATTTTATTGTCAAATATTGCATCAGTGTATGGATTCAGTATGTGGTACCTAATGAAAAATGCATAGTTTTTTTCAAATATCTAAGGTTTTCATTAAAGGGGTTGAATATAACTTTGACCTTGCTGATGACCTTTTCAGGACCGCCCCAAAGGAGGAATAACAGTGGAGAAGTCACGGTTTATGCAGAATCATGCGCCAGTAGATGCCTTGGAGGATGTTGTCAGACTAATCAAACCCACCGCCATCATCGGTCAGTCATCCTCAATGATTTTGATGTTTAGAGCAAGAAAAAAAATCCTTTCACAAAGTGCACAACGGCAAAAAATTCAGGAGACCTCATCTATGTCTCACACAAAGAAAAACAGTTCTGCAACCTGTTAGCAAGTTGAAAAGAACAACACCATGACAATAAAAGTTAAATGTTAAAAAACTGATGAACTTATAAAATATGCAATAATCCATATCTAGTAATACAATTGATAAATAAATAAATAAAATAAACAAAAAAACAAAAAAAAAACAAACAAAAAAAAACAAACAAAAAAACAAAACAAAAACAAAAAAAACAAAAAACAAAAACAAAAACAAAACAAAACAAAACAAAACACCAAAGAAAAACAATGAGAATCAAGGCTTTTTTCTCTGTTCATAATGTAATTGTTTAAGCGCCTGAACATATATAATTAAATTATTTTACATGGTTTAATTTGAAACAGGTGTTCACAATATGAGTTTAAGATTATAAACTTGAATGAACTTGAACAACTTAACATAACTTCAAGAAACAGGTAAGATTTGTCACTTAAATCAAATTGCTTACTTTCTGTCACCAGGTGTCGCAGCTGTTCCAGGTGCTTTCACAGAAAAAATAATCAAAGACATGGCATCATTCAATGAACGACCAATCATCTTTGCTCTCAGCAATCCAACAAGCAAAGCAGAGTGTACTGCAGAACAGGCATATAACCTAACCAATGTAGGTATTCAATACACATTGAGCTTTTAAAACATTGAATGTCGTTTTGCAGAGCATGTCTTATGTCTTGAAATTAAGATGTACAGCACGGATATACAGAACAAGTGTTTCAGTGTTGCAGTACGGGTTATTTCATTGCAAATAAAGAAAGCTCAGTGGTTTTAGTCGTATCGTTATTGACAGGTGTTTTGTCAATCTCCACCAGAGGGCGGCGTGGTGAACCTATTGCCTCTGCCTCTGGTGGACAGTGTGGTGTTTTATATTTAATTTCAAGTAACGTGTCCTGCATTGTAGGGAAGGTGTGTATTTGCCAGTGGCAGCCCATTTGACCCTGTTGTAGTAAATGGGAAGACACACTACCCAGGTCAGGGGAATAACGCCTACATCTTCCCAGGGGTGGCGCTAGGAGTCATCTGCTGCGGAGTTAGGCATATTCCAGAAGAAATATTCCTCAAGTCAGCTCAGGTATTTATTTGCATAAGTGCTTATTTTATGTGTCAATCAGGTCTACTTTTGTTTATTTAATGATATGTATAATTCACATAAGATGGAATTACGCTTCGCAAATGAGTTTTGTCAGAAGTTCTTTTATGGAGTTTGAGAACTAACTGGTATACCATTCAAAACTAAATATATAAACTAAATGTTGTGATGCATGACATATACTTAATTATATGTCTTTCTAATGCAGACCCTAGCCAAGCAGGTGACAGAGGCTGATCTTGCTGAAGGTCGTGTGTACCCACCTCTCAGTGACATCCGCGAGGTTTCCGTGAAGATTGCGGTAGACGTGGCACACTATGTGTACAAGGAACAGTTAGCAGCTCATTATCCAGAACCCAAGGACAAGGATGCTTTCATCCGCTCCAAGCTGTACTCCACAGACTACGAGAGCTTCATCCCTGACACGTATGACTGGCCCGTAGAGGCTCAGCTCTGAGGCTCCTCATATCATATCATATATAAATAAATGCAGTAGAAGATGATAGAATATGCATTTCTTAAGTCTGACAATAAATGAGGTCAGATAATGTTAACATTATTTTGCATTATAAACGTGATCAAGAATCGTTTTCAAATTTCAGAACAAAAAAACAAAAACAAAACAAAAATGATACTTTCAAGAGTATTATACTATACATAAAGGTGTGTTATGTAACTTGATCATAACAACTATATAGATGTATATAGATGTATATACTATGCAATAATATCTCACTGATTGTTAAACACATGCTAAGACCAAAGCTTGTGTCTGCAAAGGAGTTGACTTTATGTTTTATTTATTGCATGAAAGACAATATCAGAACTCTGTTTCCCCTTTGAGTGCAGAAAAGAGCAAGACATGCTGGTACCTTGGAGTAATAATTACCCCAAGCTGGTACAAACGTAGAATATAGCTATTATACTTGTTTCAGAAGGTGTGACAGGACATTATTATGTTAATTTATTTTAGTGTATTGTTCTCTGAGTGGATTTATTGCGTACTGAAGCTTGTTATCTTCTCGATTTTGAAGACTTTTACAAAACCTCTTATTATTGTTGGTAATATAACAGATATTACAATGGTAAATATATGAAGAAAAAGTAAAATGTTGTATCAACATAGATTGAAATAAATCAACAGAGATTGAAATGAATGATCATAGATTGAAATGAATGATCATAGATTGAAATGAATTATCATAGATTGAAATGAATTATCATAGATTGAAATGAATGATCATAGATTGAAATGAATCATTATGGATTGAAATGAATGATCATTGATTGAAATGAATTATCAATGGCCTGGACAAAGGCTTGATGCAGAGTATTTTCAAAATACAATGTGAGTGAGTATTTTACAAATATGGACTTTACAAATAAGAATTAAAGATTTAAACAATTGGGCTTTTCTGGCATTAAATAAATATTTGTTTTACTTCAATAATAAAAAATATGTAATCAGTAGACTCGTTATAATCATCATCAAGAATCATGTGTGCTTAAATCTTAACCATTTAGAAACAAATTGTAGTGTTACTTATCCGAAATGGAGATTTCATCAGTCCAGTGAAATCATTCAAGTTAAAAAATTAAATGCTAAAAAAGTATTTTGAACACCATTCTGTGAAGATTACATGGCCACGTTAACTTTAAAACAGATGTAATTCTATGAAGAATATGTATGATTTAATGTGAAGAGGATGTCTGAGAAGTCAAAACAAAACAATTTTGATTTAAAAAAGGACAAACAAATTTGAATATGATAAGTGGCAATGGTTCCCTACCTTTGATGCATGGATAGATTTATGTCGTAAATTTCTATGCATGTTTATCAGCAGATATCTACATTTCAGTACATGAAGGTATGGAAGTACCAATAAACAAAAAATAAAATGATCAAAAAAATGGTTTTGTGTTTTTAAATGGGCAATTTCAAGCATAAGGTATATAAAAAGCTAAGATAATGTTGGAATTGTGTGATCAATGCAACTCGTATACAACTAAAGCTTAAATCACAACCTTGAATGAGATCATTTCTATTCCATGTATAAAGTTATTAATTTTACTATCATGACCTTGAAGTGTGGATAATTCTGATCTGTGCCATCCAATCCTTAAAACATAATCCCGCCTTACACTGACTAATATTTCTGCCCAAATCTGTGATCACTTCTTTAAAAATCAGAAAAGCCTGTGATTCCAATTGAGGGAATTATAGAAAGTAATAGTGTCCCATATAATACTATAATCCTGTGCTCAGTTGGTTATGACAATGCCTGGTAGTTCTTTGCAAATATTATAAGCAATTGAACAACAGCGGGCACAAAATTTGTAAATTTTCACCACTCCATCACTGGTGTTTCCTCACTATAAGAACACAATTCTCAACTCCATGAAAGAAGTACGTTAAAAAAGCATTAGGTCTACACTTTCTAAAAATGCTTTGCTTTCTTAGCATTGGATGGACAATATCCTTAAATTTTAGGATGTACATACCTATTTTTAATCTAATTGAAAACATCAGATTGACAGAAATGTGGTGTAAGAGTGTTCATGCCCTTAGTTTATATACAGTAATACTATAATTTCAAAGATTGGATAAGTGCCCATTTGACACTTATAAGTGTGCACTATTATAGCTACAAAAGAAATAAATCCCAGGGTTGGCATAGTGAATCTCTGGGCCTTGCAAGTCCCTGGCCCATATCACAACAGATCCCACGTGACCACAGTGTCATTCACTAGTGATTTGGGGGACTTCTGCTTTTGTGAATGTCAATGTATTGTGCAATGCATCTATGAAGTGAAAAAGCAGTAATTCTAATGCTATAATATCTAAAAAAAATCAGAGTACTGTTTATTTGAAACAGATGTGTTTAAAACAGTAAACATTTGAAACAGATGTGTTTAAAACAGTATATGGAATTGGAAATGTGAATAATTTCCCACCCGCTGAACATTGTCCATCATCTACATCTTTAAGTTTACTTGGCAAAATAATTGGTATCCTGCCAAGAGTGCAAGATTGCTCTCGGGGTGCAGCTGGTAAATACCAGGAAGTTCCTGAAGGAAGACAAACTTGCAGTTTCCAATGTAGTTAAATCAGGGGGAACATTATCCTAGTCACAGTCCTTTGGAAATAGCTGCATATATAAGGGTCACGGCAGGTCGCCATTTCTCAATAGCAGTTTCCATGGTTTTTCTTCTAGGTACTGATATATTATGATGTGTTCAAGTAGTTTCAAAGCTATTCAATCATCTAAAGCCTTATAATCAGCAGCAAAATAAAACTAATATCGGAGTCCTCCTCCCTGCTTTTGAATTCCATTTTACCTCTTCCAGAATTTTTGTTACAGTTCCTGTTTTTCTCTTCCAGTTGCCAAACACAAATGGCCTTTGCACTGATTCTGTTTGGTTAATATCCTTCTTGAGGTAAGGGTCCCATACACGTGATGCATATTCTAGGTGAGGACGCACCAGGGTATTGTTGGCAGCCTCTGATATTTCCTTGGCACATGTTGAAATTCTTTCTTACAAGTCCCAGTATTTGATTCGCTTTGCGGACAAGGCTATTAAAATGTTGGTCTGATTTTATATCTGTCTGTAGATCAACTCCTAGATAGTAATATAATGTTCAATATGTTGCAAGATGTGACTATTTAATGTATTTGTTCTTGTATAAAGAACGTGACTTTTTTTCTTACTCCGTGTGGAGCATTTCCGAGCAATGAAGTCCATTTGACCATTCCTTTCTGATTATTTAGGTTCTCTTGCAATTTTACTGAATCATCATTACTTTCAACTATTCTATATAGGAGGCTAGGTGGCAAGTTGTTTGATGTTGTAATAATAGATCAACACAACCACGTAATCAGCACCTCAGATTTTTTTTTTTTTGTTTGTTTGTTTGGAATTTAACACCACTTTAAACATTATTTCATTCATTTCGTGATGAGACCTACTTGTAGCAGATAGAGTGCTGTCTCACTGATCATGAATTGTCATGTTGCAGGTCCTTGACATGACAACCCAACCGGTCACAGATTTACAAGGACAATGGGTTAACCCTTTAGGCACGAGACTCAGCTCATATGTGAAATTGTATTATGAATTCAATCTCAGAACGGCCGGGGATCAAACCTACAAACTTTGATTCACCACAGAGGAACTTGTGCTAATAATGGGTCGCAGCTCATGTGTGAAATTGTATCATGAATTAAATCTAGGCTTCAATGTGGTTTTAAAGGTGGTTCATCAAGAACTCAATGTACACTTCTTGTGAATGGAACAATATATTACTCTGTATATGCTTTACTCTTATATGCATCTCTAAGCATCTCTAAGAGTTATTTCTTGCTAATTGAGAAAGATCTGTCCTTTGGTTATTCCCGTGAATTTCAACTTCTTCACTGTGAAAAATGGTGTTAGACAGGGAGGTGTACTGTCACCACCTCTGTTTGGAAAGAATGTTACGGATTATTGGATAAAATAAGGTATTGGATAAAATAAGATGTAATACTATTAGTTCCAGCAATCTCTGGGCTAAACAAATGATCAATACATGTGAGATATATCCATACAAACATGATGTGTTATTCAATGGTAAGAAAGCTTCTTGTTTTTGGTGATGCAGATGCCAATGTATGTGTAACAGTCAATGGTGAAACAGTTCCGGTTGTAAAAGAAGTTCTGCATCTGAATACAGAAGATAAACTTGCCATAGTAAATGATGGTATAAAGAAGATCATTGTCATTTGTGCTGTTTTGTATCTTAATTTGGTGCTTTACATCCTGGTTTTAAACACAAACTCTTTCAACAATATTGTTGTTGCAGGTATGGTGCCCACATGTGGCCTTTACGGAATGAGTGCTCAGAAAAAATTGCCATACAATGGCATAATGCTCTTTGCAAAATATAGCAGTTACCATATGGGTCTCACAAAGCACACTGTCATATTAGTGACTGAAAATGTTCCCCTTTGAAATCTCATTGGAATGTTGGTTTCTGAAGTTCTTCAGATTATTACTGTGTTCAGAAATTCTGTGATAAACTATATAGCTCATAAAGGTCTTTATGATGTAAGATCTACAAAAGGTAAAATGTGAGACATATGATTTCCAAGTATGATATGTCACATTCTGACTTGTTTGTTTGTTTGTTTATTTGTTGAAACCTTGACATGACATGGCAGGTCCTTGACATGACAACTCACCCAGTCGCAGATTTACAAGGACAACGGGATAACCCTTTGTATCACCGCAGAGGAACTTGTGTTAATAAGCTGGCGCTCTAGCCAACTGCGCCACAGCCCGTGGCCCGTCACATTCTGAGCTGGTCACTACGGTTTGTAAAGCAATCATTTGTATTGAAATGGCTTTGCAATGTAAAAGAATATTTTCAATTTGCTAAAGTGAAAAAGTGCATGTGTCAGTGAAAGAATACATGCCTGGAATTTTATCAACTGATGATTGTAATACTACCATTAACTATTTAAGGACAATTTGATTGTTTTTAATTAGGCTTACATTTTTATTTATTTATTTGTAATTTATATTTTATTCTAGCAATAAGGTGTGGACTTTCAAGTCTGAATAAAGATAATAATAACAAGTCTGACAATGATATGTTCCAAAATATTACAGGGCACAGATGCCAAGGAAAGTGGGCTATAGTTAGCAGCACAGCTATTATCTCCTTTTTTAAAGACTGCGTCTGAGTTTGCTGTGTACCATGCTTTGGCACTTCTCCTTTGTCAAGTGAGTCTTTGCATATATTTTGTAGTATTGTAGCTATTTCCTGCAATCATTCTTTCAAGACTCTTGTGGGAATTTGATCTTGCCAGCTAGCCTTTTTGCAGGAAAGATTTGAGAGCGTTCTTTTCCACACCAGCAACCAGCGGCAACCAGCGGCAACCAGCGGCTTTATTTGTTGAGAAATGCGTTCACCTTTGTCAAGAATATTTTCCATGTCTTAGGGCCATGAGAAATGAGTGTGTAAATTTAGTGCCATGAGAAATGAGTGTGTGGATTTAGTGCTATTAGAAATGAGTGTGTAAATAACATTATTGTCAATAGCTCATCAGTATTAGTTCCTTTTCAAGAAATCTTGGTTGATGATTTGGTTGATGAATTCATTTCAGGTATTTGTGTGCAACCTCTTGTTTACTAATGTCCTGTGACCTTGCTGTCCCATTAAACATATCTAGCCGTTTTTGTTTTTTACATTTCGGATTGTTATAGTAATTTCTCACTGACACAATGTCCACGCAAGAATATCTAGACCTGTTTTATTGCATACGATTACCAGCACCTATCATCTAATTATCTCAGGATTTGTGTGAGAAATCGCCAATTAGTAATAATGAACATTCCGAAATGAAGCAAAGTTTAGATTAACGAAAAACAGGCTTCAAGTATAACATTGTAAACCCCCCAAAAAACCAAATTTCCTTTGTATTCATTATGAAGAAATAAATAATTTAAAGTCGTTGGTAGTAAAAGATGGTCGCCATATTCGATAGACAAGAGACCAACACCTTCGTTTTTAAGAATTTATTAGCATTGGAGTTTTTATGACATGAGCGGTCTGATTTTATTTGAAAATAATTTGAAACATACAGTTCCCTAACCTTGGTCTTTAGGTATGGATAATGTCAAGACCATATAATGTTTTTATTGGTATAATTCATTTAAATGCAAGCGAAGGTTGCTGACCATAGTTAGTCTGCATTGCATGAATTTACAATTTCATTATCAAAATCATGTTGAAAATGTCCCCTT
The DNA here is from genome assembly GCA_949316495.1 of Amphiduros pacificus. Classification (NCBI taxonomy): domain Eukaryota; kingdom Metazoa; phylum Annelida; class Polychaeta; order Phyllodocida; family Hesionidae; genus Amphiduros; species Amphiduros pacificus. The sequence goes on along the minus strand of OX439007.1, from coordinate 30,097,461 downwards.
CTTACAAATGCACAAAACATGGACCTTTATTGCGTTAGTTGAATCTGTGACCATATTTCAAAGAGTTTTCTGGCATTTTAGAGGATACAACCAGAACTTTGTATCGTCCTAAACCTGGCGACAATACTCAGAAAACCTGGTTGCAGCACTCACAAAACCTGGCTGCAATACTCACAAAACCTGGCTACAATACTCACAATATCTCGCTACAATACACATTATCAACATTCTAGATCAGGAAATATGATATTGTTCACAAAAATAATGAGAATAAATAAGATATCATCTGAAGATGCATTGTCCTGGAGATATGGTTGATGAACCTTTGACCTCTTATTTCCACACACTCCATATATATATATATATATATATATATATATATATATATATATATATATATATATATATATATATATATATATATATATATATATATATATATATATATATATATATATATATATATATATATATATATATATAAATGAATGATACTGTTTGAGTAATTTGATACGTTCTGATTATGCAATGCGTATTTTGTTATATAATTTTCTCTATAACTTGTATCGTATCTGGACATACCTTCCATAAACTTACAACCTTTAAATATTACATATAATATAATTAAGAGACTACTTTTCGCCCTGGTTTAAGTCACGTATCATGAGCAGTCACTTCGATTATTTGCATGGTACAATTTCGTGATTGTAAGTAAACTTGCAGGACATTTTTGAATAGCATAGGCAATCACTTGAAACTGACAAACAATGTTCCTCCAATTCTCATGAGTGAATAGTGAGGTCAATAACTTCCTTGCAAACCCTGCAGTTCCACTGCTTGGTACTATGATATATGCACGTGAAGTCCCCGTAGAGATCTTAGGGAAGGCAAGCGAAGTCTCCAGTGGCCTCCATGTATTTGCAAGTGTTGTCCCCACAGCACGGTTTATAGAAGCCACATGGTCTCCCCTGGATCACGCAGTCCTCACACTCCCCGACGAACGTGTTACAGTACAACCCATGGCAACATGTATTCAGGCGGCACTTCTCTCCATATGTGTCACATCTAAAACACACATAATAATATACAGTAAACATTTGTATCGAGGACAATATCGTGCATTGTTGGTTTAGATTGTCCATTATTTCATTATCGATATTCATTATTTAGTGCCAATCCTTGCTTCCCATTGGCCCGTTTACATTCCGAGCAGGGTGAGAAAGGCAACGTTTTACGTTATCGTAATATGGGGTATAATCCCTTCACTGAATCACGTGACCTTATCGATGCATCATGACCCAGAAAAAAAATCAACAGCTTCTCAACAGCTTTATGTGTTATCAAGTTATCCCTCATTAAGACGGAGGTGGATCACACCCACACGCCACCCCCACTCACCCCCCACAGAGTTTTACAGAGTGCATCATCAAAACAAAACATTCACTCCACTTAATACAAAAAACATTATTAAGTTATTAAAAGAATCTGCCACCCTGCTGTGGTCAAGTGAGTGGCAATGATCTTGTATTGAAGTAGGCTATTTCTGAGCAGTTGATGGTGAGCATTGTGTGAGCTCACATCAGTGAAGGTTTACTTATATATATTATGGTAGTTCATTCTTATACAAGATTGCCATATTGTTTTTTATTGTGTATCTCATAATGGTACCAAATATAGAGATTTATTACATTCCTTATAGTACTGCTTCAGATAACTCAATACTAAGAAAGACCAGAGTACTCATGCCATTGTTCGTAACCAAGGTTGTCCAAATGAGGCCGTCACGTCTTTAATTGGATTGTGAATAACACCGAATGACTATTTCATGCTTGGTGCACAACACATCATGTAAATTATTCAACAATTGTAATGTGATGGTGTTTTAATGTTGACCAGGCATGGTAATCTGACATTTAGCACTTTAGGTGATATTTGGAAGCATCCATAACCTCCCTGATGGACGGTTTTCATTGTTCCATATATATATATAATGAGTAATGTCCCTTATGTAATGAGTAATGTTCCATACATAATGAGTGATGTTCCATCCTTGATGAGTAATGTTCAATCTATAATGGATAATGTCCCATCCATAATGAGCAATGTTCCATATATAGCGAGTAATGTTCAATCTATGATGAGTAATGTTCAATCTATGATGAGTAATGTTCAATCTATGATGAGTAATGTTCAATCTATGATGAGTATTGTTCAATCTATGATGGGTATTGTTCAATCTATGATGGGTTTTGTTCAATCTATGATGGGTAATGTCCCATATATCATTCACAGCATATCATTCCATAGTACATTATGTATCGGTTTTGATAAGAAATTGTAAAAATGTACTGAATTGAATACAAGAAGACAGATGACTAAATAAAGACCACTGGGCTCGGATTGGACAGAAATGGTGTTATCAGAAAATACTTTAATTATGTTGGATGTGACTTTATTTACAAAATGTTATTATAAAAAGGACGTCATATCCAGTCATGTTCACCCAATTTACGTATTTAGTTTTTATGCAATTTGTAAGCGATGTCCAATTTGAAAAAATACAAAGAAATGCCATGAATGAGGACCGAAGACCATTATGATGCCTGAATTCGACATTATAATGCCTGTGCGCCAGTAGGGATTATAATCATAGACTGAAAGCATTTATCAATTCCACACAGTTTATCACTTTTCAGATGTGGGTGATATTCTAGTCAGGCTATCAATATTGATGCATCTGGGCGTATTTCATATGTGAAGTCAAAACCATTTAGTGCCTTGAAGTAAATATGGAGCTACTAGTAAATAAACTTCATACAAATGAATATAATCATTTAGGTTTTCTTAGTACTAAAGGGATATTTCCCAAGCCTTTATAAACCTTTATAAAAAGCCTCGTCAGCTTCAATACAATGTGTCTCAGTATATTTCACCGCTCTTTTATGTGCATGATATTATTCAAGCGCCTAATACATACATAGATTATTCTTTGGAACTCCAATAGAATTGTCTCATCAAGCTTGTGGGATCATTCTCACTCAGAGGTTTTGCAAGATTTTTCCTCGTGTCTCAGAACTCTTAATCTCAATTAAAAAAAAAGCAGCACTTACACTCCTCTCTTGCGTGCCTGTTTGAAGTTTGTAGTCAACCAGGAGATAAAATCACCAGATTGAGCTGAAATAAAGAAAGCATACGTCAAACAGAGTATGAATACGTTTGGTAGAACATTTCACCCTTGATAGATTAAATATTATCCAAATAAATAGTAGTAGTAGTTGTTTATTGACAGATATTTACATGTTTTTATTGCAGTGTGAAACTTTATACTTATTCTTTTCACTGTCGATTACATTATCTATTAATTACGCAAACATGACATAATTATGTAGTGATTAAATTACATATACATATTGGTTTGTGAAAGTACTCTTCGTACTGGAATAACAAGACATGTTCTTCCGTTTGTACTGCACCACAGTGCACAGGATCTTTCCTTTCTGGGTAACCTTGCCCTCTATCCAGTCTCCGTCTTTAATCTGTGATTCAGAGTTTCTGATATTTGAATTTATCTGTTCTAGTGAGTCAGCTATGTAATCATAATTACATTAATCATAGGTACATTATGCAATATTTTCCTTAAACATTTCCCAGCTGGGCATTGTGTTTCTATTACAAGGGTTACCACTTTTCCAACATATGAATCAATACATCCAACTTTTTCCATCAGGTTATGAATGGAATTTTACTGTTTTCAGCAGTTTGAAGCTTTTAGTATTGCCCAAACCATGCTCTGCAAATATCAGGTCATTGCATGTTGTAACCTTTACACCAACCATCTGTCCTAATCTTAACATACAGATTGACTCGGCTGGTCAGAGATCATTTGTTAGCCAAGTCTGGGAACTGTAGAATAGAGCACTTTCCTCTTGATATGAAATGGAGCATCACTATTATTGTTGAGGAATGAAACATACCTAAGAGTATGGCCAGCTTTAGATTTCATATGTTGGTCAACCTGTTGGCTTATTGTACCATTACTGTTAGGTGTGGATTAAAAGGTGATGCTGCATAAGACGATTTAAACAACGATCGCAGTCCCAACCAATTACTGTTAGGTGTGCCTAGGTATGTATATATATATATATATATATATATATATATATATATATATATATATGGATTGTATGTTACGGAGCCACGTTATAAAAGTGATAGTTACGGAGCCACATGTTTAAAGTGGATTTATTCAGAAAATTCTCATCTGGCATATATCCTCTTTTGACTGAAACAGTCACAGGAAACATATTCTATTTACTTCATGGATATGAAATAATTCTGTCCATTAATAAAATATATATATTTTGGTGGCTCCGTAACTCTTGATTTTTTAATATATATGTGGCTCCGTAACTTTTTTCACGTACAGAGTGATAGTTACGGAGCCACTATCAAAAACAGGTAGTTACGGAGCCACATATATAAATATATATATATATATCGGCTCCATAACTATCACTTTTCTAATATGAGATGGCTCCGTAACTATCACTTTTCTAATATGAGATGGCTCTGTAACTATCAATCATAGTTATATATAGATATATATTTATATATATGTGGCTCCGTAACTCTTTACATTTTAATATACATTTAGCCAATTGGTTCATTTGGTCAATTGGCTCCATTACCTAAATCTTGTTAATATTCACTAATCCCACTTTTGATGGCTATTTTATTGTTTTACCTATATATATATATATATAGGGCCCATTACCCATAATTAAACCTAACATATATATATATATATATCGGCTCCGTAACTATCACTTTTCTAATATGAGATGGCTCCATAACTATCACTTTTCTAATATGAGATGGCTCCGTAACTATTACTTTTCTAATATGAGATGGCTCCGCAACTATCAATCATAGTTATATACAGATATATATATACATGTATATATATGTGGCTCCGTAACTCTTTACATTTTAATATACATTTAGCCAATTGGTTCATTTGATCAATTGGCTCCATTACCTAAATCTTGTTAATGTTCATTAATCCCACTTTTGATGGCTATTTTATTGTCTTACTCATATATATAGGGCCTATTACCCATAAACCTAACACATATATATATATATCGGCTCCGTAACTATCACTTTTCTAATATGAGATGGCTCCGTAACTATCACTTTTCTAATATGAGATGGCTCTGTAACTATCAATCATAGTTATATATATATATATATATGTGGCTCCGTAACTCTTTACATTTTAATATACATTTAGCCAATTGGTTCATTTGGTCAATTGGCTCCATTACCTAAATCTTGTTAATATTCACTAATCCCACTTTTGATGGCTATTTTATTGTCTTACCTATATATATATATATATAGGGCCCATTACCCATAATTAAATCTAACACATATATATATATATATATTGGCTCCGTAACTATCACTTTTCTAATATGAGATGGCTCCATAACTATCACTTTTCTAATATGAGATGGCTCCGTAACTATCACTTTTCTAATATGAGATGGCTCCGTAACTACCACTTTTCTAATATGAGATGGCTCCGCAACTATCAATCATAGTTATATACAGATATATATATATATATATATGTGGCTCCGTAACTTTTTACATTTTAATATACATTTAGCCAATTGGTTCATTTGGTCAATTGGCTCCATTACCTAAATCTTGTTAATGTTCATTAATCCCGGTTTGATGGCTATTTTATTGTCTTACTCATATATATAGGGCCTATTACCCATAAACCTAACACATATATATATATATATTGGCTCCGTAACTATCACTTTTCTAATATGAGATGGCTCCGTAACTATTACTTTTCTAATATGAGATGGCTCTGTAACTATCAATCATAGTTATATAAAGATATATATATATATATATGTGGCTCCGTAACTTTTTACATTTTAATATACATTTAGCCAATTGGTTCATTTGGTCAATTGGCTCCATTACCTAAATCTTGTTAATGTTCATTAATCCCACTTTGATGGCTATTTTATTGTCTTACTCATATATATAGGGCCTATTACCCATAAACCTAACACACATATATATATATGTGGCTCCGTAACTCTTTATATTTTAATATACATTTAGCCAATTGGTTCATTTGGTCAATTGGCTCCATTACCTAAATCTTGTTAATGTTCATTAATCCCGGTTTGATGGCTATTTTATTGTCTTACTCATATATATAGGGCCTATTACCCATAAACCTAACACATATATATATATATATTGGCTCCGTAACTATCACTTTTCTAATATGAGATGGCTCCGTAACTATCACTTTTCTAATATGAGATGGCTCTGTAACTATCAATCATAGTTATGTATAGATATATATTTATATATATATGTGGCTCCGTAACTCTTTACATTTTAATATACATTTAGCCAATTGGTTCATTTGGTCAATTGGCTCCATTACCTAAATCTTGTTAATATTCACTAATCCCACTTTTGATGGCTATTTTATTGTCTTACCTATATATATATATATATAGGGCCCATTACCCATAATTAAATCTAACACATATATATATATATATATTGGCTCCGTAACTATCACTTTTCTAATATGAGATGGCTCCATAACTATCACTTTTCTAATATGAGATGGCTCCGTAACTATCACTTTTCTAATATGAGATGGCTCCGTAACTACCACTTTTCTAATATGAGATGGCTCCGCAACTATCAATCATAGTTATATACAGATATATATATATATATATGTGGCTCCGTAACTTTTTACATTTTAATATACATTTAGCCAATTGGTTCATTTGGTCAATTGGCTCCATTACCTAAATCTTGTTAATGTTCATTAATCCCGGTTTGATGGCTATTTTATTGTCTTACTCATATATATAGGGCCTATTACCCATAAACCTAACACATATATATATATATATTGGCTCCGTAACTATCACTTTTCTAATATGAGATGGCTCCGTAACTATTACTTTTCTAATATGAGATGGCTCTGTAACTATCAATCATAGTTATATAAAGATATATTTATATATATATATATATGTGGCTCCGTAACTTTTTACATTTTAATATACATTTAGCCAATTGGTTCATTTGGTCAATTGGCTCCATTACCTAAATCTTGTTAATGTTCATTAATCCCGCTTTGATGGCTATTTTATTGTCTTACTCATATATATAGGGCCTATTACCCATAAACCTAACACACACATATATATATGTGGCTCCGTAACTCTTTATATTTTAATATACATTTAGCCAATTGGTTCATTTGGTCAATTGGCTCCATTACCTAAATCTTGTTAATATTCACTAATCCCACTTTTGATGGCTATTTTATTGTCTTACCTATATATATATAGGGCCCATTACCCATAATTAAACTTAACACATATATATATATATATATATATATATATATATATATATTGGCTCCGTAACTATCACTTTTCTAATATGAGATGGGTCCATAACTATCAATTATAGTTATAGCTTAATGTATATAAAAATGTAAAGAGTTACGGAGCCACATATATATATATATCTATAATTGATAGTTACAGACCCATCTCATATTAGAAATTGATAGTGACGGAGCCAATATATATATATATATATGTGTTAGGTTTATGGGTAATGGGACCTGTATATATGGGTAAGACAATAAAATAGCCATCAAAAGTGCCAATTAGTGGGATTCATGAACATTAACAAGATTTAGGTAATGGAGCCAATTGACCAAATGGCTAAATGTATATCAAAATGCAAAGAGTTACAGAGCCACATAAATATATATCTATAATTGATAGTTACGGACCCATCTCATATTAGAAAAGTGAAAGTTGCGGAGCCAATATATATATATATATATGTGTGTTAGGTTTATGGATAATGGGGCTTAATGGGCAGTCTATAGCTATCCGACTCAAAATGATTAATAACAAAGTAGTCATTGTAAAAATAAATAATTTTATTGCCGATTTATAGAAGTATATACAGATCAAAATTGATGGTAATCAGTTCTCATTTATCAGGTAATGGTAAGTTGGTGGGAAAATATTTTATAGAAATATATCAATGTTCGAATACCAGATATTACACAGGTCCAGACAATATTATGACAAATCCAGGATGAACCTGATGTTAGTCTCACGAGGCCAAAATCTGCTATCAGGTATATAAATAGCAAATAGTGTACAAATATATATATATTTTATAGAGTTACGGAGCCACATCTATAAATATATATATATATATATATGTGGCTCCGTAACTCTTTACATTTTAATATACATTTAGCCAATTGGTTCATTTGGTCAATTGGCTCCATTACCTACGGTAAATCTTGTTAATGTTCATTAATCCCGGTTTGATGGCTATTTTATTGTCTTACCCATATATATAGGGCCCATTACCCATAATTAAACCTAACACACACATATATATATATATATATATATTGGCTCTGTAACTATTACTTTTCTAATATGAGATGGGTCCGTAACTATCAATTATAGTTATAGCTAAATGTATACTAAAATGTAAAGAGTTAAGGAGCCACATATATATATATATATATATAAAACTATGATTGATAGTTACGGAGCCATGTCATATTAGAAAAGTGATAGTTACGGAGCCAATATATATATATGTGTTAGGTTTATGGGTAATGGGCCCTATATATATGGGTAAGACAATAAAATAGCCATCAAAAGTGAGATTAATGAACATTAACAATATTTAGGTAATGGAGCGAATTGACCAAATGAAAAGAGTTACAGAGCCACATGGTTCTTGGACATTCCCCACCCGGACAATCACCACCCGGACATTCCCCAACTAGGACATTCCCCCACCCGGACATTTCCCACCCACTTAGTGTATGACTCTATTTCCCTAGATGCAATCACAAGGTATCTGTTTACCCTTACACCTCATAATTGTGAACATTGAGAACTACTGTACTTCTGCAAAAAATTTTAACTAGACAAGTTAGTATACAAGTTTATTGTAAACATAATATGTACTGTAAATCCATCATTTTTATTGTAAATAAAATATGTATAAAACATGTATAATGTCACTGAGGAAATAAATAGCTGTGTAAGGCCTGTAAGAATACAGTTGATAAAACCTAAACTGTAAGCGACACTCACATTATTAAATTCCAAGGCAAATAACAACTATAGGGCAATCAACAGCTTTTAGCAAGAATGACTACCCACAGGAATAATTATATTAATAGCAACATACAACAACTAGCTGCATGGCCACCACCATCACCAAGGAGGTGATGGTGGTGGTGCTGAGGGGTGGGAAAGATGGTGGGTGGGGAATGTCCGGGTGGTGAATGTCCGGGTGGTGAATGTCCGGGTGGGGAATGTCCGGATGGGGAATGTCCTTATACCGAGCCACATATATATAAGGCTCTTATGGGGGTTGCTTCATGCAGAGTCTATGCTCATAGACATCATCTCCGGTGAAGGAAGAGAAGCAGTTCTGCTTCTTGCAGCCACACCATTTCAATATCCTGGCCTTGACCTCAGCAAAGTCCTTGTCAGTATCTGGTTGTACAGCATTTTCCTCACCTGTAATATGAAGTGGTTTTACTGCCACAAATCATGATAACTTTTTAATATTTGTTCCCAAAACCAACCAAAACCAATATTACATGAAGTTATCATTCATTCTTGCTAATTATCATTTATTATTGCATTATCTTTGAGAAAACTGACATTTTGGGTGCCCTGTAGATTTCTTATATTATGTCACTGTTTTGTATTGAAATATAATATGTAGTTTCATGGCCCATATTTTGACAATTTTTTAATATTTCTGACCGAAACCAACAAATGTGAATAATGTAACATGCCATTATCATTCATTCTTGCTAATTATCATTTATGATTGCATTATCTTTGAGAAAGCTAACATTTTGGGTGCCCTGTAGATTTCATATATTGTCACTGTTTTGTATCAAAATGTAAGATGAAGAGTTTTTTTCCCCATATATTTTTTTAATATTTTTGCACAAAACTAACAAATGTGAACAATATAACATGTTGTTATCATTCATTGTTGATAATTATCATTTATGGTTGCATCATCTTTGAGAAAAAGGAAATTCTGGGTGCCCTGTAGATTTCTTATATATTGTCACTGTTTTGTATTAAAATATAAGATGAACAGTTTCCTGTCCCAAATCATGAAAATTATAAAATATTTCTGTCCGAAACCAACAAATGTGAATAATGTAACATGCTGTTATCATTCATTCTTGCTAATTATCAAAATGTAAGATGAACAGTTTCCTGCCCCAAATTATGAAAATTATTAAATATTTCTAACCGAATCCAAAAAATGTGAATTATATAAGATGCCGTTATCATTCATTTTTGATAATTATCATTTATGATTGCATTATCTTTGAGAAAACTGACATTTTGGGTGCCCTGTTACCCTGTAGATTTCATATATTGTCACCTTTTTGTAAAAAATGTAAGATGCACAGTTTCCTGCCCCATATCTTGAAAGTATTTTAATATTTCTGACCGTAACCAAGAAATATGAACAATATAACATGTTGTTATTATTCATTGATGATAATTATCATTTATGATTGTATTATCTTTGAGAAAACTGACATTTTGGGTGCCCTGTAGATTTCATATATTGTCACTGTTTTGTATTAAAATCTGAGATGCACAGTTTCCTGCCCCAAATCATAATTATATTATTTTTGCAAAAATCCAACAAATGTGAATAATGTAACATGCGTTATCATTCATTGTTGCTAATTATCATTTATGATTGCATCATCTTTTAGTTTGAGAAAACTAACATTTTGGGTGCTCTGTAGATTTCTTATATTGTCACTGTTTTGTATTAAGATATAAGATGAACAGTTTCCTGCCCCAAGTCATGATAATTATTAAATATTTCTGACCGAAAGCAACAAATATGAATAATATTACATGCCGTTATCATTCGTTGTTGATAATTATCATTTATGATTGCATTATCTTTGAGAAAACTGACATTTTGGGTGCTCTGTAGATTTCTTATATTGTCACTGTTTTGTATTAAGATATAAGATGAACAGTTTCCTGCCCCAAATCATGATAATTATTAAATATTTCTGACCGAAAGCAACAAATATGAATAATATTACATGCCGTTATCATTCGTTGTTGATAATTATCATTTATGATTGCATTATCTTTGAGAAAACTGACATTTTGGGTGCTCTGTAGATTTCTTATATTGTCACTGTTTTGTATTAAGATATAAAATGAACAGTTTCCTGCCCCAAATCATGATAATTATTAAATATTTCTGACCGAAAGCAACAAATATGAATAATATTACATGCTGTTATCATTCATTGTTGATAATTATCATTTATGATTGCATTATCTTTGAGAAAACTGACATTTTGGGTGCTCTGTAGATTTCTTATATTGTCACTGTTTTGTATTAAGATATAAGATGAACAGTTTCCTGCCCCAAATCATGATAATTATTAAATATTTCTGACCGAAAGCAACAAATATGAATAATATATGCCGTTATCATTCATTGTTGATAATTATCATTTATGATTGCATTATCTTTGAGAAAACTGACATTTTGGGTGCTCTGTAGATTTCTTATATTGTCACTGTTTTGTATTAAGATATAAGATGAACAGTTTCCTGCCCCAAATCATGACAATTATTAAATATTTCTGACCGAAAGCAACAAATATGAATAATATTACATGCCGTTATCATTCATTGTTGATAATTATCATTTATGATTGCATTATCTTTGAGAAAACTGACATTTTGGGTGCTCTGTAGATTTCTTATATTGTCACTGTTTTGTATTAAGATATAAGATGAACAGGTTCCTGCCCCAAATCATGATAATTATTAAATATTTCTGGCCGAAAGCAACAAATATGAATAATATTACATGCTGTTATCATTCGTTGTTGATAATTATCATTTATGATTGCATTATCTTTGAGAAAATTGACATTTTGGGTGCGCTGTAGATTTCATATATTGTCACTGTTTTGTATTGAAATGTAAGATGAACAGTTTCCTGCCCCAAATCATGATAATTATTAAATATTTCTGACCGAAAGCAACAAATATGAATAATATTACATGCCGTTATCATTCGTTGTTGATAATTATCATTTATGATTGCATTATCTTTGAGAAAACTGACATTTTGGGTGCTCTGTAGATTTCTTATATTGTCACTGTTTTGTATTAAGATATAAGATGAACAGTTTCCTGCCCCAAATCATGATAATTGTTAAATATTTCTGACCGAAAGCAACAAATATGAATAATATTACATGCCGTTATCATTCATTGTTGATAATTATCATTTATGATTGCATTATCTTTGAGAAAACTGACATTTTGGGTGCTCTGTAGATTTCTTATATTGTCACTGTTTTGTATTAAGATATAAGATGAACAGTTTCCTGCCCCAAATCATGATAATTGTTAAATATTTCTGACCGAAAGCAACAAATATGAATAATATTACATGCCGTTATCATTCGTTGTTGATAATTATCATTTATGATTGCATTATCTTTGAAAAACTGACATTTTGGGTGCTCTGTAGATTTCTTATATTGTCACTGTTTTGTATTAAGATATAAGATGAACAGGTTCCTACCCCAAATCATGATAATTATTAAATATTTCTGGCTGAAAGCAACAAATATGAATAATATTACATGCCGTTATCATTCGTTGTTGATAATTATCATTTATGATTGCATTATCTTTGAGAAAATTGACATTTTGGGTGCGCTGTAGATTTCATATATTGTCACTGTTTTGTATTGAAATGTAAGATGAACAGTTTCCTGCCCCAAATCATGATAATTGTTAAATATTTCTGACCGAAAGCAACAAATATGAATAATATTACATGCCGTTATCATTCATTGTTGATAATTATCATTTATGATTGCATTATCTTTGAGAAAACTGACATTTTGGGTGCTCCGTAGATTTCTTATATTGTCACTGTTTTGTATTGAAATGTAAGATGAACAGATTCTTGCCCCAAATCATGAAAATTATTAAATATTTCTGACCGAAACCAACAAATGTGAATAATATAACAAGCCGTTATCATTCAATGTTGATAATTATCATTTATGATTGCATTATCTTTGAGAAAACTGTCATTTTGGGCACCCTGTAGATTTCATATATTGTCACTGTTTTGTATTGAAATGTAAGATGAACAGATTCTTGCCCCAAATCATGAAAATTATTAAATATTTCTGACCGAAAGCAACAAATATGAATAATATTACATGCCGTTATCATTCATTCTTGTTAATTATCATTTATGATTGCACTATCTTTGAGAAAACTGACATTTTGGGTGCTCCGTAGATTTCTTATATTGTCACTGTTTTGTGTGGAAATCTGAGATGCACAGTTTTCTGCCCATTATCTTGATAATTATTAAATATTTCTGAATGAAAGCAACAAATATGAATAATATAACAAGCCGTTATCATTCAATGTTGATAATTATCATTTATGATTGCATTATCTTTGAGAAAACTGTCATTTTGGGCACCCTGTAGATTTCATATATTGTCACTGTTTTGTATTGAAATGTAAGATGAACAGATTCTTGCCCCAAATCATGAAAATTATTAAATATTTCTGACCGAAACCAACAAATGTGAATAATATAACAAGCCGTTATCATTCAATGTTGATAATTATCATTTATGATTGCATTATCTTTGAGAAAACTGTCATTTTGGGCACCCTGTAGATTTCTTATATTGTCACTGTTTTGTATTGAAATGTAAGATGAACAGATTCTTGCCCCAAATCATGAAAATTATTAAATATTTCTGACCGAAACCAACAAATGTGAATAATATAACAAGCCGTTATCATTCAATGTTGATAATTATCATTTATGATTGCATTATCTTTGAGAAAACTGTCATTTTGGGCACCCTGTAGATTTCATATATTGTCACTGTTTTGTATTGAAATGTAAGATGAACAGATTCTTGCCCCAAATCATGAAAATTATTAAATATTTCTGACCGAAAGCAACAAATATGAATAATATTACATGCCGTTATCATTCATTCTTGTTAATTATCATTTATGATTGCATTATCTTTGAGAAAACTGACATTTTGGGTGCTCCGTAGATTTCTTATATTGTCACTGTTTTGTATTGAAATGTAAGATGAACAGATTCTTGCCCCAAATCATGAAAATTATTAAATATTTCTGACCGAAACCAACAAATGTGAATAATATAACAAGCCGTTATCATTCAATGTTGATAATTATCATTTATGATTGCATTATCTTTGAGAAAACTGTCATTTTGGGCACCCTGTAGATTTCATATATTGTCACTGTTTTGTATTGAAATGTAAGATGAACAGATTCTTGCCCCAAATCATGAAAATTATTAAATATTTCTGACCGAAAGCAACAAATATGAATAATATTACATGCCGTTATCATTCATTCTTGTTAATTATCATTTATGATTGCACTATCTTTGAGAAAACTGACATTTTGGGTGCTCCGTAGATTTCTTATATTGTCACTGTTTTGTGTGGAAATCTGAGATGCACAGTTTTCTGCCCATTATCTTGATAATTATTAAATATTTCTGAATGAAAGCAACAAATATGAATAATATAACAAGCCGTTATCATTCAATGTTGATAATTATCATTTATGATTGCATTATCTTTGAGAAAACTGTCATTTTGGGCACCCTGTAGATTTCATATATTGTCACTGTTTTGTATTGAAATGTAAGATGAACAGATTCTTGCCCCAAATCATGAAAATTATTAAATATTTCTGACCGAAACCAACAAATGTGAATGATATAACAAGCCGTTATCATTCAATGTTGATGATTATCATTTATGATTGCATTATCTTTGAGAAAACTGTCATTTTGGGCACCCTGTAGATTTCATATATTGTCACTGTTTTGTATTGAAATGTAAGATGAACAGATTCTTGCCCCAAATCATGAAAATTATTAAATATTTCTGACCGAAAGCAACAAATATGAATAATATTACATGCCGTTATCATTCATTCTTGTTAATTATCATTTATGATTGCACTATCTTTGAGAAAACTGACATTTTGGGTGCTCCGTAGATTTCTTATATTGTCACTGTTTTGTGTGGAAATCTGAGATGCATAGTTTTCTGCCCATTATCTTGATAATTATTAAATATTTCTGAATGAAAGCAACAAATATGAATAATATAACAAGCCGTTATCATTCAATGTTGATAATTATCATTTATGATTGCATTATCTTTGAGAAAACTGTCATTTTGGGCACCCTGTAGATTTCATATATTGTCACTGTTTTGTATTGAAATGTAAGATGAACAGATTCTTGCCCCAAATCATGAAAATTATTAAATATTTCTGACCGAAAGCAACAAATATGAATAATATTACATGCCGTTATCATTCATTCTTGTTAATTATCATTTATGATTGCACTATCTTTGAGAAAACTGACATTTTGGGTGCTCCGTAGATTTCTTATATTGTCACTGTTTTGTGTGGAAATCTGAGATGCACAGTTTTCTGCCCATTATCTTGATAATTATTAAATATTTCTGAATGAAAGCAACAAATATGAATAATATAACAAGCCGTTATCATTCAATGTTGATAATTATCATTTATGATTGCATTATCTTTGAGAAAACTGTCATTTTGGGCACCCTGTAGATTTCATATATTGTCACTGTTTTGTATTGAAATGTAAGATGAACAGATTCTTGCCCCAAATCATGAAAATTATTAAATATTTCTGACCGAAAGCAACAAATATGAATAATATTACATGCCGTTATCATTCTTTCTTGTTAATTATCATTTATGATTGCACTATCTTTGAGAAAACTGACATTTTGGGTGCTCCGTAGATTTCTTATATTGTCACTGTTTTATATTGAAATGTAATATGAACAGATTCTTGCCCCAAATCATGAAAATTATTAAATATTTTTGCACAAAACCAACAAATGTGAATAATATAACAAGCCGTTATCATTCAATGTTGATAATTATCATTTATGATTGCATTATCTTTGAGAAAACCGACATTTTGGGTGCCCTGTAGATTTCATATATTGTTGTTACTGTTTTATTTAGAAATATAAGATGCACAGTTTCCTGCCCCAAGTCATGATAATTTTTTAATATTTCTGACCGAAAGCAACAAATATGAATAATATTAAATGCTGTTATCATTCATTGTTGATAATTATCATTTATGATTGCATTATCTTTGAGAAAACTGACATTTTGGGTGCCCTGTATATTTCTTATATTGTTGTCACTGTTTTATATAGAAATATAAGATGCACAGTTTCCTGCCCCAAGTCATGATAATTTTTTAATATTTCTGACCGAAAGCAACAAATATGAATAATATTACATGCCGTTATCATTCATTGTTGATAATTATCATTTATGATTGCACTATCTTTGAGAAAACTGTCATTTTGGGCACCCTGTAGATTTCATATATTGTCACTGTTTTGTATTGAAATGTAAGATGAACAGATTCTTGCCCCAAATGATGAAAATTATTAAATATTTCTGACCAAAAGCAACAAAAATGAATAATATTACATGCCGTTATCATTCATTCTTGTTAATTATCATTTATGATTTCACTATCTTTGAGAAAACTGACATTTTGGGTGCTCCGTAGATTTCTTATATTGTCACTGTTTTGTATTGAAATGTAAGATGAACAGATTCTTGCCCCAAATCATGAAAATTATTAAATATTTCTGACCGAAACCAACAAAAATGAATTATATTACATGCCGTTATCATTCATTCTTGTTAATTATCATTTATGATTTCACTATCTTTGAGAAAACTGACATTTTGGGTGCTCCGTAGATTTCTTATATTGTCACTGTTTTGTATTGAAATGTAAGATGAACAGATTCTTGCCCCAAATCATGAAAATTATTAAATATTTCTGACCGAAACCAACAAATGTGAATAATATAACAAGCCGTTATCATTCAATGTTGATAATTATCATTTATGATTGCATTATCTTTGAGAAAACTGTCATTTTGGGCACCCTGTAGATTTCATATACTGTCACTGTTTTGTATTGAAATGTAAGATGAACAGATTCTTGCCCCAAATCATGAAAATTATTAAATATTTCTGACTGAAAGCAACAAATATGAATAATATTACATGCCGTTATCATTCATTCTTGTTAATTATCATTTATGATTGCACCATCTTTGAGAAAACTGACATTTTGGGTGGTCTGTAGATTTCTTATATTGTCACTGTTTTGTGTGGAAATCTGAGATGCACAGTTTTCTGCCCAATATCTTGATAATTATTAAATATTTCTGAATGAAAGCAACAAATATGAATAATATTACATGCCGTTATCATTCATTGTTGATAATTATCATTTATGATTGCATTATCTTTGAGAAAACTGACATTTTGGGTGCCCTGTAGATTTCTTATATTGTCCCTGTTTTGTATAGAAATGTAAGATGAACAGATTCTTGCCCCATGTATGCGCAAAGGTGTGACTTTGACTTGTAAATCTTGTATGACTTTTGTATACACACATCGTTTTATAAAGTTATGACTAGTCTTACTGATGGATATACCCCACTATAGCACACATATAGATAAATGTTCATGTCAAGTGAGGTTATTTATTTATTGACAAAGACCAAAATGCGCGAAACTGACGGTCGTTTGCCCTACAATGCCGTTATCATTCATTTGTGTGTGAGCTGATATGACCTACATACGTATCGATCGTTTTCATGCTACGATGTCACCGAGTTGTTCCCCATGCACGCAATGCTCTTCTGCAGTACATGGGGAGTCTGTAGGTTTTTAAATTTTGAAAATCCATCCATTATTGGCCGAGTTAGTACAGTTTGCAATGTATATTTCATTTTCTGTGGCCTGAGTGGTGAGTACATGAACAAGGGAGTTACAACCTGAGAGCAATAAAATGGTAGGTCTAGTCGCAACTGACCTCATGTGAGTGAGATAGGCCATATCAGCTCACACACGGTAATCAAACAATAACTGGTTTTGATATAAATAACATTCATGAATATTGTACACAGAACTTATAAACACTGATACTTACATATTTCAAAACCTCTGGGCCATTTCGTCAACTGGCACAGGCAACCTTGGAAGTGCCTCCTCACAACTCAGCAAATCTGTCTGAGGCTCTGTACGATGATCACCTGACACTCCCAGCTTTTTAATTTCATATATATTTTTATATATATATATATATATATATTTATTTATTTCCTTGGCAGGAAAATATTTTAATTATAAAATATAATAATAATGATAATAATAATTTTTTTTTTTTCATGTCCTCTCTTCTCTCTTCCATCAAGTTGCACATATACAAGATTTTTTCACCAGGGGGCACTGCATTTTTGTTGACTTTTGAAAAACTGTGCCATCAAAACCTATAAAATCCTATATTTTTATAACTACTAAACAGATTGCCCTAAAAATAAGAGGAACAGTGTAAAACAGTTTGGAAAATATTTTCCTGGCAAGGAAATAAATATATATATATGAAATTAAAAAGATATGGACAAAAAACTGGATGGCACCGTAACTACCTGTTTTAGATTATATATATATACATGATATATACATGCCCACTTTTCACTTAGATTTTTGTTGTGTTTCCATAGCAGTTTTACAACTTTAAATTTCTCCAAAATAAAGCTATTACCATCCAGTTTAGATTTTAAAAGCCAAAATGCTACCAGATTTCCTTATTTTAGAAATAGATGGGGGCTAAAAGTTACGGAGCCACGAAAATGGCTCCGTAACTTAGGTGGCTCCGTAACTATCACTTTTCTAATATGAGATGGGTCCGTAACTATCAATTATAGTTATATATATATATATATATATATATATATATATATATATATATATATATATATATATATATATATATATATATATATATATCAGTATGATGGATAATCACATCTCCTAGCTGAAAGCATTGTTTGTCATCACCATGTACACATATGAATTCAGATTTGCTCGTGTGAATCACCATGCATATGAAGGAATTACCTTGATATGTTTTTACCTTAGAGTATTAGTAGTATACAATTATATTTTACAAATAGCCAAATTTGAGCCAAGAATGGTTAATAGTTACAAGCATAAAAGCATACCACTGTAAATAGGTATTGGTAGTCAGTCGGGGCCTGGTTGTGAAATATAGGATGGAAGCCTAAAGATTAAGTAACAAGTATGGAATGCAAACCACCCCTAACATTATTTACCTGTAGTATTTAAATTTGTATAATCACCAAAAATATTGTTAATAGATAACATCATGTCATGTCTAGTCATCTTAATGTATTCTTCCTTTACGTGCCTTATTTTTTATTTTACTATATTCTGAGCCATTTTCCTGACTTAATTTGCATTGCATTGCATTGTATTATCACTGCAGACCGTGATGTTGGTTTAGGATATGTTGTGCCATGCATTAGGGTCTCTCAGCACACATAGGGGATGGCTCTCACCGTGTGATTAGTACCACGAGCCTATTGGAGCTGCTCTTCATGCGCCATGTTAGCTTCTCTGCGGGAGAAACGTCGAGCGGTGCGTGACCTCTCAAGGTCAACAAATATATGCTTTGATTGAGGAGACTATGATCTAACATCTGAACACAAACAAAGGCAATCTGGCTTCAGCAGATATTATAAAGCGAAACAATGTACTGTTCCATAATAGATAAGGTTATGATTATAGTTTCACACCAGCTTTGGCCTGTAATCTTATTTGAGCCAGTTTCCTGATACACTCGCTGATCAGGGACATCTATAGAGAAACAATTTAAGACGATTAGTAAAGGGATTGAATTATCCCTAAAAGAGGCGAATCAACAGAACTAACTATTTCAGCCAGCATAACAGAGATCATAACAAAATCACCATGTGATGGTTTCCCAGGCACATCACAATAAGAACTGGAAGTCTGAACTTTCTATATACCTAATGCTTTGATTCACAATGGCACAATACATGCTTATCTACAATTGTCCTTTATGTATCTGCCAGCGTACAAAATCTGTCAATTATTCCTTTCTTATCTTTTTTTCTGTTTGAGTGATGGGTACTCTATTTGGATTGGGAAGGGGATATTTCTATAGACTACAGACTTAGCCGTGTATTATTTTTCTTATTTATATATGTGATCTATTTGTTCTACTTGTTTGGAGACAATTTCATACAAAGTACTGACGAATTATTCAAAAGTGTTTTATTTTCGGATAAAGAATATAAAACAACTCAGAAGCAGGATGATATAATTTATGATATTATGATTATCAAAAGTACACAGCATTATGATATTTCTTTTCCCTTGTTGACTACACTGTTAGCGTATTGGACACGTCACCCAAAATAAGGAACGTCAAGCAAAAACGTCAACTGCTTTATCACACAATAACGTCACCCCCTCTATCCCTATATATAGCAGATGTCTGCAACATTCTTGCAAAACAAGGTTCTGAAATAACTTTATAACTAAGCAATATATATATATATATATATATATATATATATATATATATATATATATATATATATATATATATATATATATATATATATATATATATATATATATTTGTGTGTGTGTGTGTGTGTGTGTGCGTGCGTGTGTGTGTGCACGCCGTTGCTTCATGTGCTCACTATAGGATACTGCCCAGCCTGGTGAAGATGTCCCATGAGTCCACAGAGCCATGCTATTGGACATGTAACATGAGCCCCATTGCCTCCTCCCATCACAACCCAGGTGCACATACTAATTGCTCTTGTGACCCTTTTTGTTATCAATTTATACCTCTCCAGTTCTATTGCAACTCACACATCCTGGCAATACCCACGTTTTGGGAAGTACCATTCAGCATGGGTGAGCACGGAGGAAATTAATAATAATGCTGAGCTCCATGGCATAGCATAGAACAATTACATCGAGGGAATATATGGCATGGGAATATGCATAATTTGATGACCTCTTACAGGGAGGAAATCGAATATTTGTTTTTCTCCACAACCCTTATTCTAAGCTGCAATCAAGTTGGTATTTTTTGTGTTTAAATTTTGATGATGTATTATGTCGATTTTCATACGGTTAATCTGCATGTTTATATATTTTTTGTCAAAGCTCAGTTATGATCCGCAGTTAGCTTTGTTTTCATTGATTGTGAAATGTTCACATGTAAAATTAGCATCTTTTCATCTAGATCGAAAGAAAGGAATGCTTACCAATTTGAACATCCATAAACACATGCCTTAACCTGAATTTATAGTGTGTTGTGTCTTTTAAAGACCCAGGTAAACAGCACATTATGCACTGAGACTGGATTTGTATGATTTGATATCTGGTTTGGAAATTCTGATCAAATTGTATGTTCCTTGTATATGCTCCCTACACTTATATTAACCAAAAATGCTCTTGTGCCAAATATTACAATTCACCCTGTGTCACATAATTACAACCAATCACCCTGTGTCACATAATTACAACCAGTCACCCTGTGTCACATAATTACAACCAGTCACCCTGTGTCACATAATTACATTCAGTCACCTTGAGGCATATTCCTGGGCCAACTTAAATCCTTTAATATGTCTACCATAAATACAAACTTATACTACAAACCTTGGACCCTCAAGTATGCCACATTGATCATATATAATAAATTGTTTAATGGGTTAGTGTATCAGACTAAATGTTGACCATATACTGTTTGCTTGCCTGTTTGATTCGCTTCATTCATTATGGGTGTTTACGCTCTGCTAAAAACAAGAAAAAATAGCATATTTGATGTGGATGTCTTGGTGCAGCCATAAATATTCATATTCCCATGGACACTCCACACATGTACGTAAAACAACATTGAGCCATGTGAGGGCATAAATCCTTACAGGCATTAGGTTGTGGTTGGCTCCAGCTTTGTGTTGGGCTCCAGCTTTGTGTTGAGCACCAGTTTTGTGTTGAGCACCAGTTTTGTGTTGAGCACCAGTTTTGTGTTGGGTACCAGCTTTGTGTTGAGCACTAGTTTTGTGTTGGGTACCAGCTTTGTGTTGAGCACCAGTTTTGTGTTGGGTACCAGCTTTGTGTTGAGCACCAGTTTTGTGTTGGGTACCAGTTTTGTGTTGAGCACCAGTTTTGTGTTGGGTACCAGCTTTGTGTTGAGCACCAGTTTTGTGTTGGGTACCAGCTTTGTGTTGAGCACTAGTTTTGTAATGGGTACCAGCTTTGTGTTGAGCACTAGTTTTGTGTTGGGTACCAGTTTTGTGTTGAGCACTAGTTTTGTGTTGGGTACCAGCTTTGTGTTGAGCACCTGTTTTGTGTTGGGTACCAGCTTTGTGTTGAGCACCAGTTTTGTGTTGGGTACCAGCTTTGTGTTGAGCACTAGTTTTGTGTTGCTTACTAACTTTGTGTTCGGTACTAGCTTGTGTTGGGTACCAACTTTATGTTCGGTACTAGCTTTGTGTTGGCCAAAATCCATCAATGTTAAAGTTCTCCCCTGCTGTCCTGAGCCCCACAATTATAATTATGTGTACCACTATGGACATGTCTTTCATTTGGACAATTAGGACATACACACGGCTACAAGTCTTATTTTTATCAATATTTCTTTGACAATGAGTTTCATGTACTGAATTATCTTCCAGCCAATGTCTGTGAAAAAAGAGAGTAAATATTCATTTTAAGAAAGAAAGGCTGTATTTTCTCAACGGTAGATTTAGTAATTAATTCTGTAATCGTTCTCTGTTTTTCTTATATCGAAACCATTTGCTCCGAAGCGACACCTTTCAACCCCCCTTTCCTATTCTTGACTTTACGCGGTTTTGTTACATGTAAACCGGAAATTACTTTTATAGTGGGATGCTTAGCCAACAAAAGGCATACGATATCAGTTTCATGCAAACAATATATGTAAATAAATATGGAGTTCTGTGTAAATATCCTGAAAAGAAAAAATTCATTCTAGACCCTACTATATATTTCTGGTCAGTTCTTGTCGTATCTGAATAATCGCTAGGTTTTTCTATTGCCAAACACGTTTAAACATGTGTTTTACAAGGAAACCGTCACATTTAGAGACAAAATCAGACCAACGGTACGTCCTGGGGATTAACATTTTCAATTATATTCCAATGGTGACTCTTTATTCCAATGATTGTGTCTCCATGGCTGAATGGGGGTTTAAATATGGCAGATTTGTCTTCCGGAAATAACTTTGAGACTTTGAGCACTATTTGAACAAAAACGTTGTATACTCACCTGACCTTTTCTTCGAGTCACCATGACAACCAGGTAAGCTACAGCATAGCAACACTACAACAATGGATCCCAGTACAATCAGGAGACTCTGAGAAATCCTGGCCATTGCAGCAGACACTTGAAACGGGTTGAGTAATTAAATCAATTGAATGTTGATATTTATACTGCCCTTTTCAGACTATTTTTCCCGTCGGTGTCCACACGGCAAGGAGATTCAAGGATTTTAAGGTGTTTTAAATGTCGGGCAGAAAAGCTTGTAGTTTC
Source organism: Amphiduros pacificus (assembly GCA_949316495.1). Classification (NCBI taxonomy): domain Eukaryota; kingdom Metazoa; phylum Annelida; class Polychaeta; order Phyllodocida; family Hesionidae; genus Amphiduros; species Amphiduros pacificus. The sequence continues at coordinate 30,073,717 of OX439007.1, read as the reverse complement.
TACAAAACATAAATGGAAATGTAAAACACTTTATGGAATTTGTTAAGGAGTATACTGAGCGATAATATACCATATTTCCAGACATAGATTAATCATCACCGAAGCAACTAATGATGTTTCCTTTAGTATAAGAAAAACAACCACACTCGTAGAGAATAAATGGAGGTTGAAAATAAGGCTGAAAATAACACGTCATGTGAAAATTACTTAGCAGATACCATTCTATTGGTCGTTTGCACACATTAAATCATATTTGAGATGTATCACAAAACCCCGAATTGGGCAAATTAAGAGTTGTCAGTTATGTCAATACCATCTTCACTGCATTATGATGCAAATAGACCCCCATTAAAGAACGTTTGCCCATCTAAATTAATATTTAATAGTAAACATTCATCACATTCAAGTTTATTTACTTGGCATGATCTGAGTCTTACTCAAAAGATTGGTTTCATTAATGTACCTGATCTTTCACTGGAAATCATGACGTGATCAATTATCTCAAAAGAGAATTTATTTTATTGTTTTATGCATTTAATTATTTGCCACAATAGCACAATATCCCCAAAACAAGCTACAATCATAGACAATTTTGATACCAATTTCCTGGATCAAATGCTTCTCTGATATTTGCTTTAAAATATATTCATTTTCCAAATATCAAACAAGAGATGCATACATGTAGGTCGATTCTAGATATAAAGTTAAAATTTTATATATATAAACATTTTGGTGTTTTCAAAAAATATAATATCTATACAATTTTATAAGCAAACGGAATAAGAACAAAGTTAATTATTTTTCAAATTCATTCTTAAAAATGACAAATTTTCTTAAATCTTTACAATGGTTTTCACCAGTATGAATTATTTCTTATTCCCCCAACCTTATTCCTGAGATAGGAATAAGGTGGTAATGTAAGTTCCGATCTTTTGAGTTTCTTGCCATATTTATCCTGGTGAATATAATATTGTCACTACGTCACCAATGATGAGTATTTACATACAAACTATTAGTTTTGATGGACAATGACAGATAATTATGGAACAAATACCATCCAAGGTGCGGCTCAGTACAAGATCACCTTCCTTTTCTATCTGTAACGTATGAGTTATTTTGTAATCATTCTACTTCCTGATACATGACCATTTATGCGGCCCTACTATTAATAAAGATTATTGCGTTCACCTCTCATTTATCTGGTTAATGAGTACATGTAGGGATGGCAATGGCTGCAGATTTTACAGAGTTGTATTAGATGGACAATAAAATTGCCTCCAATTTAGGACGGGAAAGGTCCGATTATGGACATGGTCATTAAACAGAGACCAGGTCAGAGATTAGTGAAGGAATCCTTGTTCAGGAAATTGGTTATAGATTAGTGAATAAATACGAGCTTAATAATATGTGACATTATTGACCTAATGGAGGAACATATAAGGCATTAACAAACATCTGATAAGGGACATTATTGACCTAATGTAGGAGCATAAAGTCATTAACAAACATCTGATATGGGACATCTGCTGTGGGACATTATTGACCTAATGTAGGAGGCATTAACAAACATCTGCTATGGGACATTATTGACCTAATACAGGAACATATGAGGCATTAACAGACATCTGCTATGGGACATTATTGACCTAATGGAGCTACATATAAGGCATTAACAAACATCTGATATGTTACATTATGGACCTGATGGAGGAACATATATGGTCTTAACAAATATTTAATATGTGACATTATTCACCTAATGTAGGAGCATAAAGTTATTAACAAACATCTGATATAGGACACTATTGACCAAATGTAGGAGGCATTAACAAACATCTGATATGTTACATTACATTATTGACCTAATGGAGGAACATATACGGCTCAAACAAACATCTGCTATGTGACATTATTGACCGAATGACAAGAGTACAGCCACATAGCGGCCACAAGACTAAAGCCAGTGCTTGGCACTTTCATCAAAACAAAATAACTACTGTAGGTGTATTTTGGTTGATTTCAATGAGATGGTTTGTTTGTATCACAGTTTCATGGTCACATATTATTTAAAACATACCCCAGATCTTTGTAAAATAGCCTGCGACCTCTGTGATTTCATGAAAGCTTTAAACAGTACTATGATATTGTTATCACAATTCTCCTGCGTAGATGATTAAATATGATCAGTAAAAAAGGGACAAAATTAGAAACAAAATCTATTATGAATTTTGACTGGGCGCCAATTCTTTGCATGATTTTCACATCAGAGTGTTTACTTTGAGGGTGATTTAGTCAATCCCATTGTTATAACAATAAACAGTGGCCCCTTGTAACCTTTAACCCATTGATATTCGTAAATGACCCTCCAATATAGAACGATGCTACCAGATCCTATATATATATAAGCTATGATGAAATGCAAAATACAATGAACAATTGCTACACCAGCTAATGGTCAAAACTATCATTACTATCTATTACTGTTCTATGACTATGAATGGGAAAACCTCAGTATTCTGTGCGGGATTCTTTTCTCTTTGTTATTTCAAATAATTATTTTTCATTTAATTTGTTTGACACGATGCGCTTTTTGCAAATAACTACATTTATATATTTGAAAATAGTATGTATAACTACAAGCGAACCGTCTATGCAGTTTCTCCTTGATCTCATTTTTGGTTATTTAACATATCTAACATAAAGAAATGCATCTTTGTAAGTAAAACATTTGAGAGACATATTTGAGCAAGAATATATGAGTGAGCAGGACTTACCACGGGCGGGTGTTGTGGGGACGACTGGCGTGATACAGGGAGGTCTGATATGCCCACGGATACAATGCGCTGATGTTCTGCGTGACGATGCTCCGCGCAGCCGCCCATGCACATACATTAGCCAATCATCTGGCCGTGCAATTTGCAATGGTCTCTGGCCAATGTGACAAGGGTTTCGCCTCAAAACTATTTTTAATGAGTTTGTTTGCCCCTTATTATCCCCACGAAATGATTAGACTTGACAAACGTACAATAATCCGGATCGGACGAGCTGGAATTAATACCAATGAAACGATCAGAGTTCAAATGACATCCATTTATTAGTTAAACAACCCGTAACTCAGATATATGAAATAAATGTCTATCCTTTCATCATTTTCATTTATCCATGAAGTTCTGCATGCAGTGTGAGATTCCGACATTAATGCGTTAATATGTAAACGTATATAAGAAATAATATAATATTTGACTCCTTCAGCTATACAAAATCCAAACCTATCATAAAGCTGCTCTTTTGTATTATAAGTCACATATTAGCCTGCATAACACTATGTATTCAAATATCTACAAAATATCTATATATCTACATTTATTGTGGGTAATGTCGAAGTGTATATTTACATATATATTTATATATATATATATATATATATATATATATATATATATATATATATATATATATATATATATATATATGTGTGTGTGTGTGTGTGTGTGTGTGTGTGTGTGTGTGTGTGTGTGTGTGTGTGCTTCCATTGAGACATGATGCCCTGCTCTTCACACATAATGGATAAGATCTTTCTTCTTTCTTTTGTAATTGACCAAACATCTCGATAACAACAGATCACTCAAAGGTGATCTATCTATTTTCGGCCTTTCTTCTTAAATATCAGAGAGTTTTTCATACTCAAACGATTACATCAATGAACATCACTAACTTGGGGTTACATTTGAATAACTGAAATATTTCATTCATTTCAGGCGATATCCTCTGAAGGTTACTACCAAGTGGTATCACAGTTTAAAAACCCAGCCATATTATCAAACAATAGTGTTCATTATCCAAAATGATTACAATGGAGATATTATGATGAAACGGAAACCTGTGCAATGGAATGAAATACCACCCTGGAGAGACGCCCTCTGGTGGCATAGACTGGTACTGTCTTAAAACGATGAAATATTCATGGGAGCCTCCCATTACATTAAATATTGACAAGATTGGGGCAGGCTGTGAAAATGTACACATATTTTGTTCTGCTGAACTAAATGGTATTCAACATTTAATGGAATTAAGTAAACCCCAGTCGAGATAAAAATGAACCATGTGGTTTCTGACAGAATGCAAAATTAACTGATCTGATAATAAAGTATCCTGAATTCTCCAGGGGATTGCGGATATTGATATTGGCCTTTAAAAAAATGGGACATTTCTCTTCCTCTGATCCCCTTGTACATTATCCCTCAAGTTAAGGTTAGCTTTCAAAAAAATAGAATATTTCTTTCTCTCTTCTTTGACCCCTGAATAATTACTGGTCCATCGCAGAGGTTTGTGTGACCCGTTCAACACACCACCCCAGTGACTGCTTAAGGTCTTTATAAATTATGTTGTGGGAAATAGTTGGATCTCATGAGAAGCAGACAATAGCTAGAGTCCTATTGGGAGGGGCCTAATTACAATCATACAAAGATGAATAGCCCATATATAACTATTCAATGACTATAATGGAATATTAATCAGATTTCTATGTAATCTAGATACATCTAGACGTAGTTATAATCATGAATTATGGCGATTTTTTTTTATACTCACAACGTGTGGAATACTTTTGTTTGCCACATTCACATGTCAACTACTACCTGAATATTAGTCACAACCAAATCATGTAGCTGCTAAGCTGTTTTCAAATTCTTCCTGCTCGAGTGGGCAAAACTGCCACCTGGTGTATGGAAATTTGTGCGTTGTTCTTTGCACAGAATTCGTCCGCACATTAGCATGCAATTACCATACAGTTGGCCAATTGGTTGGCTCATGTACGTGCTTTAAGCGGGGTCCCATGGGAGACCAGTACATCAGTACTGAATAGGTTCCCCTGCATAAAGAACGTATATCTTATCTTATCTTATCTCATGCACAACAACACAACTGTACACGTGCTCATGTCCATTTCATATGTTTAAAAGTAATTTAGAATGGTTCATTCATAATTTGGAAGGGAATCTATTTGAAATATCTGGATGCAAAAGTATACCATTGATATCAATTTGTTCAGGATTTTTACTTCACTTACATCATTATTTCAGTCAGTTCGTGGTGAGGCCTGACATATTAGCTTTGCCCAAGAAGAAAAAGTCAAAATTTGCTTTCCTCCTCCTGGCTTGAGGTTTAATGGTCCATCCCCTGCTGACATTTTTGTCTGTATATTTTCATGATTTTGGTACACATGTCACTAAACTCTCAATCGTTGTTGTACTCACTTTCTTATAATAACAATGGCACCAATTGGCCATGTGACGAAATATATGACTCATTGTCTCCTGGATGCTTCTACTGGGTGTGGCCTCTCATCCAAAGCACTCATCCAAAGAGTTAGATATATCCTTTACTTGCAGAGCCAGGTATAAATCCTGGATCTACTATGGAGAGTAGCTTGGCTCATAATAGTAACTAAAGTTGAATTACATATCATTTTATTAGAATCAGTTTATTATACACATAAATGTCTTTCTATTATTCTCAAGATTCCAAACACAATTAGTTTTATTGTGTACATGCTTTTGTTGCCATATTATTAATATATTGTTAGCTGCCATTTACCGGGTCATGGTGTCTTGGCAGTAACTCGGGACTTGCTGTGACTCTATCTAGCCACTATACTTAACAATGATGACAATGTACAGTGCATAACAGGGTTTTATTTGCAACAATGTACAACATAAAGATGTGCAGTATCTGAGTCAGTATAGGGAATGGCTAAAGTGTGGCACTGGGCTTTTATCTCTAGCATGGGATCTGCTTCTTGGCTCAGTGGTCTCACTGCTCCCTCTTATGGCCTGCGTGACACCTCTATGTACCCACGCGGGCAGCTTATCATAATATGCTAATGACAAATAGCCTGCTGCCCGGCCGGCAGATGAGCCACTATGGTCATTTTGTGTCTCTCAGTATTCCCTTCACAGCGTACAGAATGTTAGGCATTGTATCAGCTGTCATGTTGACAAATCTATTCCCTCATGCATTGAACATTACACTAGAGACACCTGTCAAATGTTTATATAATATGTGAGCAGGTTTACGTTGACAAGACTTGAACATTATAAGTCAAACATGTTTGACAATTCATGATCAGATCATTTATTTCCTCAAGACATCAGCCACATTTAAAACCATCATTCAGTCATTGGGGTATTTTTGTTTATAGCTATGGAATATTTGGGAACATTTATCCCCTGGACTGGCTGCTGACCTGCTTCAGTCTTTCTGAGTAAGGTCATTTCTTTTTTGCACAAAACACGCCATGCATTGAATTGTGGAATCCATTCCATTCTGTTCAGTAATATTGTAATGTTATTTAACCATTATATATATATATATTCATGAGGATACGTTGAAAAGGAAACAAATATTACTTCAGAAAGGAAGTGGCAGATGATGTGTATGAATGAATGGATTCTTAATGGCACACCGACACATTAAGGTCATCTTGGCACACCGACACATTAAGGTCATTTAGTACCTTTGTAAGGTGTGTATTAAAACTATTGATGATGTTAAATAGACGTGCCAAGGGTCAGATTAAATACAATTATTTTAGCTGTATTTCAACTTGCTTTTAAAACAAAATTTGACGGGCTTGGGATACAAATATTGGTGACACACCATTACAGTACAATTCTAATTGTTTGCTTATGCAAATATCTGGTATCCTTAAATTACATTTCAAACAAAATAAAGGATAATATAGTTAGTTATATTATATTTATGCCCCTTTGTAACATGACAATATGACAAACCCTGGTGGCCGCTGCAAGATATTCCCCTAGCGGTAGACAATGGCATTATGTGCTTCTGAGTCATATCCCCCTCCTTGTCCAACTCCTGACTATTGAAATACAATATGGAAGGGATGAGTGACATTGATATGTTAAATCTTTTAATATATATAATTCCACACATCAAGTGTCAGGCTCTTAGATATGTTGATGAAATATTCACCCAAGTTTCGGCCATCTTGATTTTGGTGATTTCATTCCTTGGCAATCACAAATAATTTGCGCGGTAATATAAAAGTTGCGATTGCTTTCACCACTCTCGCCTAATCGACCTGACTATTCCTTGCTCTTGTGTTTCACCTTAAAAATCAAGAATATTCGTGGAAAAAATGAACATTACAAACTTGTATTACCTGTTGTTTATTTTGTTCATGATAAATGACAAGGTAAACCAAACGTTGCTCTCGATTATGGCGGACATTACTTTCTGGTATCCAATTGAACAGTTTTCTTTGTAGCATTGTTGCATTTGTGCGATACTGATAAAAATATCAATTAATCTTTGTAGCATTTGTAGCGATACTGATAAACATATGTGTTTAATAACTCACTAAAGAGTGGAAAAATCCCTCAAATATGGAAAAAAGCAGTGGTCACTCCAATACATAAGAGTGATTCACTCTTTAATCCTGACAATTACAGACCAATCAGTGTACTCCCGGTACTGGCCAAACTGCTTGAAAAATGTGTTTATAAGCAGATTAGTAGATATATCAAAGATAACAACATAATGTGTAAAAATCAGAGTGGGTTCCGACCAAAGCACAGTTGTGAAACACTGTTACTACAAACAACAAATGACTGGTATGGAGCTATGAATAAGGGATGTCTGACTGGCTGTGTCTTCCTCGACCTGAGGAAGGCGTTTGACACCATTTCCCATCAGATCCTGGTTGACAAGCTAACAATGTATGGTATTTGTGATCTGGAGTGTGAGTGGTTCAAAGGCTATCTGAATGAAAGGAAGCAGGTAGTCAAGCTTGGTGAGGTAATGTCAGATGCCATGGACATTGATGTGGGAGTACCACAGGGTTCTCAGTTGGGACCCCTGTTATTCTCCCTTTATGTTAATGATGTACCAAACTATGTGAAACACTGTACAGTAAACCTGTTTGCTGATGACACCTGCTTGTACTATTCATCTCCAGATATCAGGGAAATTCAAAACATGTTACAAAAAGATATGGACAATCTCAATGTATGGCTAAAAGAAAATAGTTTAGTACTCAATGTAAAGAAAACAAAGGTCATGTTAATTGGAACATCTGCAAGACTGAAGAAGCAATGTATAGAGGTATTTGTTGATGGTGAGATGATACAACAGGTGGAATACTTCAAGTACTTAGGGGTAACATTAGACAGTCATTTGCAGTGGGATAAACATCTAGACACAATAGCTGCAAAAGCAAAGTACAAGATTATGTTAATGAGAAAAAACAAAGCATATGTAAACATAGATTTGTTGAAACTCATGTATATAGGACTAATCAGACCATGCATAGAATACTGTGGCTCCTTATTTACAGATCTAAACATAAACCAATGTAGAAGATTAGAAGGCCTTCAAAATGATGCCATGAGGGTTATTCTTGGCAGAAGCAGAAGGGAATATGGCACCACAATGAGAACTGAGTTACAGATTCCCACTCTTGAATCGAGACGAAAAGTTAAACTTGCCACAGTTGTATATAAGGCAATAAATGATAACAGCACACAATATCTCCATGACACTCTACTGAAAAATGTGTATGATAATAAAACAAGAAGCAAAGGCCTGATAGTTCCAAAGTGTAAGATCGAAACATACAAGAGATCATATGATTATCAGTCAGTATCAGTATGGAACACATTAACTGAAAAAACAAAGGCAGCCAACAGTGTTGAATGTTTCAAGACAAATGCTAGGAAAGAGATACTGACATATCACAGAGTAAACAAGTAACTTAAACTGGTTTTAATCTAATGCATATGTATTATATGTGACATGATGGTATTTTAATGTATTTTATGTTCTTATGTTTTATGTTTTTAATTGCCATTTTAAAGGGTTTAAACTGTGTATCTCTAGTCATAAGTGTGAATGTATGTATGAGTGTGAGAGTGCTGGACGTATATGAAAACCAGCGTAAACTGATATGCCTTCCAGAATAAAGATGTTTTATAATAATAATAATATCAATTAATCTTTGTAGCATTTGTAGCGATACTGATAAAAAATATCAATTAATCTTCACATGTGGTAAGTTTTGAGACAAAGATATATGGCCTCGTATTACAAACAAGATTTAACAACCTTATTCCCAGCATGGTATCATTCTTATCCAAGATTGTGATTTTAATTTTATCTCTTATGTTCTTATATAATTGGAGAATTGGCAATTGGAGAATTGCCATTGCACAGATCTGATATTTTCATAATACAAGCTTTCCACATTCAATACGGCCACCTCTTGCAGACTGCCACCTGGTGGGGGTTATGACTTATAGGGTAATACAATTTTTGGGCAAAATGTATTTGAATATGACAAGTAAATACATCATTTGCATATTTCAGGATTTGACGGCGTGGTACACTGGGTGCATTTATTATTATTTATGAATATGTGTGAACAGATTATAGTCATCCTATTTACATATACTGATAAGTAATCAATTCTATCTACTTAAAATCTGACCTATAAAATATTCACTATCACAATGCTTTGTAATATATTGTTATTGATGTACAAATTCATACCAATATTTACCAATATTAAAAAAAAGACAAAAAGAAAAACAACAAAAAAAAGGATTTATTCATGATTGAAAGGAGTCAGATTAGATACAAATCTTGAACAGTTACAATAATATCACATATATTTATTCTGAAAATCCTACATTCTTGTATTGTTTTTGTTTGTGTCTTGGGTGACAAAATATTGGACTTTTTCAATGTAAGAAAGTGCTGATATATGGAGTAGATATGCATGATATTTGGGGAGTAGATGTAGTGGTATACAGTTGGCAGGGATCCAGAGTACTGCTGCTGCCTGGGCCTTTAGTAATAATAGGTTTGCCCCCATCTCTGCTGCTAAACCACACACGCCAGCTCACAGCTCTAACCAACCCAAAACTGCACCGGACTGCAGCACTCACAAACCATCCAGCACATCACCAATCAACGTCACACTCTCCGTGAACGATAAAGTCCAGGATTATACCACCAACTTGTAGAGAAACTTTGTCTTTCTCTCTGCAGTTATGACACTTGTAAACATGAAAAAGGACACTGTAAGGCAAGCCTTCCTCGTGTTTCTTGTGGGATGTATTCTGGGTGGATCGTCTGGTAAGTACCTTTTACTTTTTACACGTAGATACCAACCAAAAAAACTTTTTGGCAATGTACTGCGCAGGGAGAGTATGAACATTCCGCTTACAATGATAATAATAACAATACATAATGATTGGATCTGACTCATTTCTACACTATACTGTTGAAATCGAGAACGTATTGTTGCTTATCTTTGTATTTCACAATTTGTACAAAACAAACATGGGAGTGAATCATGTTTCTGTAATGTGTGTATTAGTTATATACTATTGAAATTTAAAGCAAGGATTTGGTCTCGCTTCATTATTTGTTAATGTCTTTGACAGGTTTTCTGCATGTGATAACATATAATATTGTGCTGAGCGGCATTATTACATAATCTTCTTGTGTGAGTCAGTAGGCGCAGATTAGAGGCACCAGGCACGGATTAGTGACAGGCTTAGCCTGGGAGGAATTAGGGAGGGAACCAACAAAATATTGATAAACACAAAACAAAACAGATAATCTCCTCAGTATTACAATATCAAAGTATGGTATATCACAGAACAAAACGCAGTTAGATGATATGATTGTGACTCACTCTTAATTCAAAAGGCCATTTGTATTTATTCAAAGTTAGCAGACCACAACCCAAGATGTGTTATCATAATATAAAAGATTCGTATGGCCAAAACAAAGGAGGCGATTTTCTCTCCCTTATAATTGTGCAATCTTTGAAAGCACCCTAGCTTCACTCTACCGTTCACATTTGTTTGTTTTAATAATATTATAAGAACGTATTTCCACGACCTTTATTTGCATGGGGCAATTAATGGGGCTCCACAATAACAACCCTTAATTAATCAACATTGGGCGATCATATACTATTTCATAAATGAGTCCATTATTTTACGCATTTGCCCGACACAATGCTATTAATATTAATCTCATTTTGGGTATTACAACTTTCTTGTCTAAAGTACACACTACAATGATGCACACTGTTTCATAACCCGTTTTAACTGCTAATATATTAGAGATTTGTATCCAGTTTAGAAGCCGTGTAATCCAAAAAAAGAGAGAGAGAATGGATTCTGAAAGTTGATAAAAAAAAAGATATTTAAAAAAATGTCAACACATCCGGTATTAATTAGACTTCAAGGGTTACCTTACACTGTGTGCAAAGATATCTGATATACAAAATATACATATACACTAGCTATATCTTATCACATTTAAAGTCCCAGAATGACCTTTTTGACTCATTTGATCACAATTTTAATTATTCCAATTGGACTCAATCTACAACTGAAATGTCTGGAAATAGGGTTGTAGTTGAAACAACAACATTCATTAACCATCTACTTTATGAATACAACAAGATATTTGACCCGAAAATGGTGAATGGTTCTGTGAATTTCCGGGTACATCCTCATATTGGTTAGGGTTGCTGTAATGTATAACAAATGAATAAATTTGAAATATGACCTTTACAGTCCTAGCGTAGCCTACCACCATTACACGTGACCCACAATTCATAGTCAGCAGACCTAATTACTTGATCAATTAACACAGTTTTTCAATTGACGACGAATTACTTGAAACATTTTGGCTTTTCCCCAGAAAAATATACGTAAACTCACCAAACTTCGACATAAATACAATACTGAATACATTTTATAGGATAACTGTTTTTTACCTTTTCAATCAAGTCATTCCTGTTTACAAGGAAATTTGTAAATTATTTAATTTCTTGCCACCTTAAAGCATTCATAAGTTCACATGAGAGGCAATTTTACAGAGGTTTGGGTGCACTTAAATGATTTGTAGCCCTGGAACTGCGATACAACCAATTTAAATCAGTCAAAATACACTGACCATGGTTATTGTGTATTGCTCAAAGCCAAGTACTGACTACTCTTATGACCACCAAGTGGTCACATGTATACAAGCATGTGACCTCTAGTGTGGTCTGTCGGGGTGTAAGGCCTGTACCAATGGACAAACATTAATGGACAAACAGGCCTCTATGAGCCAAATCACTCCATTTTCCCAATCTGAAGGTGTTCCATGTTTAGCAAAACTTAGTCCAGCAGGTCCAGCACTTCGTCACTGGTCAGCTAAACAGAGTTTGTTGACAAAGTGTTCAATGGCTGATTTGGATTTTAGCAGAAGACTCATCCACTTTCAAATGGCACAGAAATTTATGTAAGGGAAATATGATGGGTCACAAATTTGGATCACAAATTTGGGATATACACATTTATATTATGCAAAGAAAATGTGCTTTAAAACATCATTTCATGAATGTTTTAAGGGGTCATTTCACACCAAAACTACAAGAGATTATATTTAGCGATAATATACATCACATTCGAATAAGAACCGTCTGCCTTGGGCATGATTTGCAAATAGTTTTATTTTGATAAGGAACAAAAGTGGTCAGGAAATACCATGTCACCAGAAAGTGCCCCAATTTCCTCTGTTGACTAGGAATGCTTCACTTCTATAAGGGTTATATCCTATTGCCATATTTGTGATAATCTATTCCAGTATGACAATCACATATTCATCGTTTACTCTCCATCTGAAATATTAATAACAAAATAATATAGAGAAACATGTTGTTACCATCGTGTTGCAAAATTTTACAAAGTAAAGTTTCAGATTATTGTTGTTCTATAAGGGGTGAAACCAAATGGAAAATCGTGATTAACAAACTGTTTTCAGTATTACATTTTCGCCAGATGTGAGTTATCAAGTACCTCACTTTTTTCTATTCCTGAGAGGCAAACTTCCCTAACCTTTCTATGTTAGTGTGTGGGTGGTAGTATATGAGTGTACAGCCCTACCATCACACAGCAGTGACCAAACCCAACATCCTCCTCTCATAATATAATGTCAATATGAAAACTAGAAAGTCAGCATAAACCTCACATTTAGCCAGCCGTGTTATATCTGACTTCTCCCCCAGATGATTAATTGTATGATTTACGTAGAGTGATAACATCATCAGCAACATCATCAGCAACATCATCAAGGATTAGTATAGGAATATATATATATATATATATATATATATATATATATATATATATATATATATATATATCTTACAATACAAGATAATACAGTAAACATGTGACATACAATCATCTTCATTCAAAGATGAGGCACGTTTAATGGCTTTCTGTTGAAAAAATGGCCGACTGCCCAAGAATGGCCAAGATAACCTTCATACAATTTTGTGTATCGTTGACAACCCCTAAATATCTCTTGACAGCCAATCATGAGTTTACTTGACAAGTAGCTGCAAATCCCGATTGAGCATCTTAAATACTCTCTTGTGGGGAAGGGGTATGGGTGATAAGTCACAAACATCACATCACTGATGTGGGTTGCTTGGTTGACGGGGCAAAGATCCCTGATTTTAGGATGGTTGTCTGTCCATCTTCATAGCTAATATTACCCTGATTTTAGGATGGTTGTCTGGCCACCTTAATGTCTGATACTACCCTGATTTTAGGATGGTTGTCTAGCCACCTTAATGTCTGATTCTACCCTGATTTTAGGATGGTTGTCTAGCCACCTTAATGTCTGATACTACCCTGATTTTATGATGGTTATCTGGCCACCTTAATGTCTGATACTACCCTGATTTTAGGATGGTTGTCTAGCCACCTTAATGTCTGATACTACCCTGATTTTAGGATGGTTGTCTAGCCACCTTAATGTCTGATACTACCCTGAATTTAGGATGGTTGTCTAGCCACCTTAATGTCCCTGATTTCAGGATGGTTGTCTGGCCACCTTAATGTCTGATTCTACCCTAATTTTAGGATGGTTGTCTAGCCACCTTAATGTCTGATACTACCCTGATTTTAGGATGGTTGTCTGGCCACCTTAATGTCTGATATTACCCTGATTTTAGGATGGTTGTCTAGCCACCTTAATGTCTGATACTACCCTGAATTTAGGATGGTTGTCTAGCCACCTTAATGTCCCTGATTTCAGGATGGTTGTCTGGCCACCTTAATGTCTGATTCTACCCTGATTTTAGGATGGTTGTCTGGCCACCTTAATGTCTGATATTACCCAGATTTTAGGATGGTTGTCTAGCCACCTTGATGACTGATATTAATTACCCTGTTTGCATCTGACTGAACCACTGTGAGTAGCAAGGTAGACGAGCGGCAACCCCTTCACTGTACCAGATTTGTCCCAGATGTGTTTGCCCTTACCTCCACATACACTCTCTTTCAACCAAACATCATGCTGTATTCCCTGTGTGTTTAGCTTATACAGGTGAAGGTGGGACGTCAAAATGACCTGACCCAAGACGTGTAAAATTAGCAAGGACCAAAGCAGTGATTGTATGTGAAGGGGTTTCCAATGTTTGTTTTTTTGTTGCTTATGTTTTTGTTATTCTTTTGTCCAAAGAAAGTTATCCCGAAGACTTTAACCGTTTGCAACTGTTACTTTCTATGATTAACAATCAATATGATAAATATAAAAGAAAGGGATTTTCTTCACCAAGAGAAACAACGTTCAAAAATAATTTAACATATTTATCATTGAAATCGTTTTGTAGTCATTTGAATAAAAAGCACTTATATGAGGATATGTGTGCCATTTACTAGGCTCCCAAGTAGGAAAACATACTTCTCAAAATACTTCTCAAAATACTTCTCAAAATACTTCTCAAAATACTTCTCAAAATACTTCTCAAAATACTTCTCAAAATACTTCCCTTAATGATGAATATAAGATTGTGACCGCAATTGATCAGACGTTCACTTTTATTCATCAAATATAATTTTCGAAACATTCATTTTTTTAAATTCAATCTGACGACTTTGCATCTATCTATAAGTAGTGCATTTCCATCTGAAAAATGACATCATTATACTGGACTGGATACCAACCGACGTAAAATCACAGCACCTCAAGGTCATTTGTGGTCATCTAATCTACATTGATCCCGTGACCCCTTGTATTTCCGATTCAGGTCGTGAGAAGTGGTATGTTTCAGTATAATCTGAAGGATAATTATACACAGACCACTTCACCCCTTGTGTGAAACTGAACATTAATTTTAACTTTAACAAGAAATATTTATTTAGATAAGAAATAACTGTGCTATAAAACGATGTTATTCACACACTCATAAAGTCTACTTTTCATAAAAAGTATCAAAATGATGAGATGATTTAATTGTTATAAAAAAGTTCTGACCGACTGAGTATTTAATCATATTGTTTTTTCAAACAATAGTTGATGTATACATCAAAATATACTAAGCGAAGTATCGGCTCATTTTCTGTACATAATTCCTATTTGGGCTACCATCCTTGGGAAAGATTAAGGCGATCGAAAACAGTGTTTATTTTAATATGTGTAATTCTGGACAAGTTTACCTGTCATTCCATGATATTATATATTAACAATCTGGTAAAATTCATCAATTTTACCTGTCATTCCATGATATTATATATTAACAATCTGGTAAAATTCATCAATTGGTCAATTCTGTTCAATTTGGAACCATATTATATTCATTAAACGATATTATCATTCATTCGGTTAATCAACTGAGCGAATTTAGAACTTGTGTAGAATTAAAAGGAATTTGTGCACGGTCTCATGATGTTAAGCTTGTCTCATCATGATCATATGTTGTACACCAATTTTCAACGATAAGCTACGAATCACTACGAACCAGTTCGAACCATGGTAGAATTACATCAAACAAAAATAGTTACAACGAATCACAAAGAATCAATTTGTTTTCTACAATTCGTGTAATGAATGCATAGATTATAAACAGTTCAAAATATTCGTTAGTGCTTAACGAAGATTCACAATTTATAAACAACAAAAAAGAACCACAAAAATTGTAGTTGTGAATGCTACTTTATTTCGCAGAATAATTTGGGTCAAAATATTTTGAAATTAAAAGATAGCTCGATATAATGAAATAGTGTGCCAGGTAGGTATATACATCATGAAATATTTGGAATCAAACCTGGCATGTAATGCACTACATTGTAAAATTCGAATATATAAACATTAAAATCATGTGCAAAATATAGTGTCACCTGCCCAAACTATTGAACTTAATTGCGGGTGACACCACAAGATAGTAATTTTTATATTATAAATGATTCATTTTATTTTACTTGTCAATTTTAGCATGAATATCACTTGCTGTAGATCAAATTGGTGTAGATTCGCAATACGATATGGTTTTATAATGTGCTTATTATATTTATTATATAGAACACATTCATTATATGTTATATTGGTGCTGATTCGCAATTATTGTCAATGACAATAAACATATTTGTATTTTAATTAAATCTTGGTTTAACTTAGATAACATCGCCTTTGTGTTTAAGTCTTGATTGATTGCTTTACATATTGATACCAAGCCTTGGGTAGATAGTTTTGCTTTATCACACCTTTTAATTTAAGTATTGGGTTAGATAAAATGTTATTTTCGGTGGGAAAGTGTGGATTTATAATTTCATGTTATTACCTTGTTTCTCGTTATGCTTATAGCAGGTAGGCACATAGATGACACCTGGCGGTGCCCACAGGAACTACCGGACACTACGGTGATGGTGTCATTCAACAACAAATGCTACCAGTTTGTGGACAATGAATGGTATTGGCCATCAGCAAGAGATTATTGCCATGAGGTAAGTGGTGAATGCTTAAATCCAACCCCCACTCATAAATACTAGAGTGCAATATCCCCGGGGATTGCGGAAGCCAACTTTGTGGCCTGATCAGTTTCTCAACATTATTGTACACCACACTGATGCAACTATTCAAGATGAACTAGATTAACAAAACAGAACATGGCGTGCACTGGGTGCATATTCTGATATTTCATGAAACTATAATATTATTGTATCATAACAGAATGGTGGTCATCTGGTAACTATTAACGATCCAGACACTAATGACTTCTTAGTGTGGACTCTCAATAACCTTCCCTGGAGGAACCGAGGTGTGTGGATAGGACTCCACGACAGGAACGGCGAGTTGGACTGGGAATGGGTCACAGATCATGGCGGTAAGCATTCTCCGACCTTCACCTGTCTCTGTGCAGTGCCGTAGCTAGGGGGGGTTCCGGGTTGCCCGGAAACCCCCCCCCCTTTAGGTTTTTAATAGTTTCAACACAATGATTTCAACTATTTCATATGGTTTTCAATTTTGGAAACCCCCCCCTAACCCAATCCTAGCTACGGCACTGTCTGTGCTTCACTCCTCTTTTGTATATCAACATATGAGCAACTCTCATTACTTATTTACCAGCTTTATAAACGATCTTACATGTCAACATATAGGTGGCACCTAATTTGGATACATGCTGTTGTTTTGAGAAGTCAAATTGTAAATGTATATGACTGTTTTTCAGATGTTTCACAAACCCTGCGTTGGGAAAACTGGGGTCGTGGCCATCCACGTGGTATATTTCATACATTCAGGGATTGCGTGCGCATGGTGAGAGGAAGAGGAGATTGGAAATGGCACGAGACTACATGCTCCACATTGAGGTGGAAATATAAATTCATCTGTGAATACAGTGAGCAAAACCTTCTATTATTTTACCATGGCAATTACCGGGAAAGTGAAAAACTCTCTAAATTAATAAATTGTTTCACTGTCTACCTAGAAAGTATAAACAAAGTATTACAATTAAAAGAACTGTTAAACCACAACTTGAGCACAACTAGGAGAGTCTGATTGAAAACCTATTTACAAAGGTTATTGCTTGTGTTAACTAACATCCTAATCCTCTCTTCGAAATGAGAAGGGCATTGTGTTACTGCAGCAGAATCCATGACTGGACTTTTACTACATTCTGTTGTAAATACCATCTATATAAGTACAAGAGTGGAATAAATACAGTTGTTTGGTAGTCATACCCTTGCAAGGTCGGGGTGAAAAGTCGTTTTTCTTTATCACTTATAATTTTACCTGGCAAGCAAATATCCTTTTTCTCTGCTACATCTGTATAAAATTCTTCGACTATGAATGCTTATTCCAGAAATGGCTCCAACGACACCAGCAAACATCCCGACTACGGAATCCACGCGCGCCCCGACCACTGAATCCACCACTGCGCCAAAGAAGTCAGAACCCGGGGTGATCTCCCGAGGAGGGCGTGAATGGCAGTCGAGGGCAGATGGACCACTTAACAACAGAGAGAGTGGTTATCGGATGATTGAAGATGATCATAGCACAACTGAGAACCACATGATGCAGAATAGTAAGCAGACCCAGATAATAAATAGCATCCCTGTTTTTATCGTTAACCAGTCCATATTCATTTGAAATAATGCCCTTTTTATATTGACCTAAATGCATGTTGAAACAGAGCAACTGATAAAACGAATTTGACTTTTTTTCAGAAATGATTGTTCCAATGAAACTCAAGCAAGAACAACTTGTTGAAGAAGATGTAAAAACCAGAACTTCAAATGGTAGGTTTAACCCGCTCATATAATTTATTTCGTTTGTATTAAGTCACTTCGGTTCTAGTTTAGTAAATTGGGAGTGATTTACTAAAACGGCACCGTACTTTTGATGGTATTGATATATAATGACAAAATATCAATAATACTTATAGAGAAATTGTATATTCAGCAAGCATTTTATCTGTGTCTCTCATAGCAGCCCCACAAGCACAGTTAGTAGAGCATGTGCCTTTGATGGTTTAATAAGTGAAGGACGGGAGGTGGTGGGTTCGACTCACACTGGTTTGAAGGCTCGAAAATTCACCTAATATGGTCATAGCTGCTGAAAGGATCGTAAAACACCATTTCACAATTTTTCTTTGTCTCCAACGTTTCTATGTAAAATGACAGCGTTTTTCACCATATATCTATGTGTTGTGATTGCAGGTGTGACTGTGGCCATTGTGGCATGTATCATAGGTATTCTATCAGCCATTATCATCCTGGCTGTTATCATTGTCAGAAGGTATGCAAATGCTACAGTGATAATTCAGTTATATACGTTTCAATATTATTTTTGGGACAAATAGAATGACATTTTTTTACTCAATATTAGCATATCTATCACATTTTGCTGTTTTAAGATGATACTTTGATTAAGAATTTCAATATTATATTTTGTGATTGGTTAGTGATTGGTGTTTTAAGATGATATTTTGATTTAAAATTTCAATATTATATTTTGCTAATATGCTAAATCAAAGATTTAACTACTGATATTTATTTCATAACAAAATACATAAATATATATAATCTTAATTATACAATCTACATATATACTTACAGAAGGAGGCAACAAAAAACCATTCTTGATGACACGTTGACAATGGAGAATCCAATGTATGGTGAAAACTGTAATGTGAATACTCGTGTGGGTGGAGTTCCCAAGTGTCGGCAGAACGATTACGTCGTCAATGTCTATTCCAATCCTCTGCCAGCTGTCCAGAGGATCCTGGCAAAGAACAAAGAGCTGGAAAACCACACAAATGGAACAAGCGTTACCAGAGCAGAGGATGCGGTGAACAGTACCAACCAGACGGGCAGTGGAATGCCAACAGATGACGGATATGAACAACCCAGGTCACATGACTATCTGCCAATGGGAGGTGAGAGTGAGGTAGAGGACCCTAGCAACGCCGTGATTGTTATTCGCAACCCCAGGCCTGTGTCTGACCAGTACATCCTACCCGAGGACAGTCACATCTACTCCGAGATTACCGACCCGATCCCACAATGCACCAACTCGATCCCACAATGCACCGAGCCGATCCCACAATGCAACATCTATGAGACGCTGGACGAGGTCACAGAAGAAACTGCTAGAGAAATCCACGCGTGAATATCTATGGTGTGGCACTGAGATATATTACGTTTAATCTATTCTTGACTTGCTATGGTGATAAGTGACACTATATAGCACCCAGACTTGAACAGACCAAAGTTTGAGTTATTTTGACGATGATTAGGATTTTTTAACAAATGCCCAAGTGCCAACAAGTACAAATATTTATACACGTTTAGGACATTAGATGAATTATATAGCCCTGCAGAAGGCAATAATATAAAAGATATCAAGATCCAATTATACACCTTTTCTGTTTGGACTTTATATAATTACAAGTTATAGTGATGTGTAAATATGATTTGCAGTTCACCAGTTTCAGTAGTCCGTAGTAATATGCTAATAACCTTTCTGTGGCTGGACCATTAGGGAACTGAGAGTTTGATACTGAAATGCTTATATTCCTTGTAAATAATGTTAAGCAGAATGCTGCATTTTATAAGTACATATCTAATGTACACTTTTATTGAAATAAGAACTTTCTTTTAGATTCCTATAAACTAATGTTTATTTGGTTTACATATTTGAAAATGCATGTGACCTACGGGAATAATAACTGTGATTTTAAAAGATTTAGGTTCACTAAAATGAACCTTAGAGTTGATCCAGTATATGATATGATATGATTTCTAAAATGTTCATATAGTTTCATGGTTTTGTCTGTTGAGGGGTTCAATAATAATATCTCAATTCATATACAATATGTTATAGTTTCCACTGTAATCTTATTATTTATATTTCTGATGAATTCAGAAAAGAGCGCGGATAAGATCACGCCCATTAAGGCAAAAGGATCAGTATTCATGACCATCTTTACAAGACTTCATATATTTATAAATTCTTTTACAATCATATAGACTTGAAGGCAATCCAAGTATGTGTCTATTGCACGATTTAACTACGGCCTGTATACATTCACAAGGAGTGTCACCTGGTGGTTGGATTTAGCCATATTGAAGCAGGCGTTATACAGCATGGCTTTGGACATCAGTGGAAGCGGAAATTATCACTTTAAACTAAATATTGTAAATTAGCAATAGATTTTTTAATTATCCTTTTAAATTAGGTAATATTTTGTAGTGTAGTATTCTTTTAAAATAAGTATTATTTTTCAATGTATAATTTGCACGTTTTCTTTCACATGTTTCTATTGACATCTTCCAGATCAGTATTAATGACAATTTTTGTACATATGGATAAATTTGTATATTCCTGTAAATAATTCATATCTTAGTTAGAAAATAAATAATTAGACATGTATATTTGTAATTTTGTGATTAAATTGATTGATAAATGGAGGTAGACAAATTGTACTTGAAGCAGTTGTGTCTGCCCACTTTATTATGAGTAAGACATCGTATATCTTCAGCAATACAAGTTTATATAAAGAGTAGCAAGTACATTGATAGTTGTATTGATACTTACCAAGATATACATACAAGGCTTAGGTACACAACTTTAATACACATTTGGGTGTTTGAATTAACAATATGATTCAAGACATGTAAGATTTGTTTTCAACATTATGGTATTCCCAAGAGTAGCCTCATTTGTTTAAGATATAAAGACAAACACACACACACACACGCACACACATACAATGTTTGTATAAATTGAGAAATGGAGGTGATATAAAGAAAACAATGATTTAGTGTGGAGAGCTACAATAAATAGTCACTTAATTTTGGTAGCATCAATCCCAATGCACAGAGCGAGGATAATACAACATTTATCATCATTGTGTTAAACTCTGTCATGCTTTCCCAGATATCAACTAATAATGCTTAGCATGAGCTATATGATAATCACATGTCACATGGGGGGATTAATGAAATATCACCAATTTAGATTCAACCATTTAACATGTTGATTACACTGATGAAGATATACACACGCGCACACATACGGTATATATCTTGGAGTAATAATATTACTCCAAGGTATATATTATAATAATATTACTCCAGGTATATATTATAATAATATTACTCCAAGGTATATATTATAATAATATTACTCCAAGGTATATATTATAATAATATTACTCCAAGGTATATATTATAATAATATTACTCCAAGGTATATATTATAATAATATTACTCCAGGTATATATTATAATAATATTACTCTAAGGTATATATTATAATAATATTACTCCAAGGTATATATTATATGCAGACAGCTACATCGATGTATCCATAGAACAATATCCATAGAAGTAGTATATAATATATCATATTTAATAAAGCACATTTCACAAAGTTCAATACATTTATAGTATACTATTTTTTAAGAATGATTATTCTGTTCTCTGATGATTTAGGTCTCCAGGAGGAGTTGCTCCCCTGCTACTTTGTACTCTTGTATTGGAGACACTAGTTTATAGTTAATGGCAAGACTCAATATTTACAAATGTATAAAAATGAAAAAGCATACTCCACATTTTTACAGTAAAAGCACTCATAAACAACTCAGGAGATCATTGTGAAAATGATATGAATGGCATATTTTCAAAGCCCACCAAAGAAAGTTTTAAATCCCATTTTTACAACTGGCAAAATATCTGTCGACTGATGTAAAAGTTTTCAGGAAGACAGATTATTCTAATAGCAAAACTCTTTATTTTTTAATAAATGTACTGGTAATATGATTGATAATCTTTTTCTACTTTGCAGATGTGAGCGTCCTAATTGATTAAAACAAACAGGTAACGGATGGCAACGATAAAATTGTAATAAAATGGGTTATGAAAATATTAACTTACTGCATTTATATAACGTCATATTATGTCATAAATGATCCTTACTCATATACAACAATGATAAACCGCCTTAGGATCAAGACATTTAAAGCACCTCATATGAAGTTTTACATCTTTTATGTTTTGTAATATTTCTTTGAGCAAAGATAGAGTATAGTGTATACAACGGTAATGATGATATGACATATCAAAATTTGTAATAAGTATAAAAGACTGATTGACCTATGTAATGTATTCAGTGCATTTTAGGGATGATCATATCAGAGATTTCATGACTATCAAAGCATTTCTCGTGTTTCATTGTCGTCTGCTATGCTGACCTTGACATTGTCCTCTTGGCCGCCATTTTGAATTTGTTCTACGACGACATCTTCCCTCTTTCCCGGTTTGTATCTCTTACTTATGGCCATGAATCTTCCTGGAGCTTTTTGAGCTTTTGCTATTGTCTTTTTTAGGGCTAATAATATCACGTTGATAACAAAAGAAACAAGAGTCAATCCAAACAATATGTAGATAGAGGAAGCCATGAAGAACTTAGGGTGTGTTGGGGAGATGTCACCTAGTCCTATGGTACTCAGGGATATCACTATAAAATAAGACGACTCAAAATAACCCCATGTCTCCCAGCTGGAGTACATCCAGGCACCAAGGAGAATATAGACGATAAGAACAGCGATAGGGAACAGAACCGATGGACTGATATCTTCCTCGGACTCCTCAATATCTTCTGCATCTTCAAATATCTGGAGTTCAGGTTCTTCCGCACTGGAGAGCTCACGGCTAAGATGTATTTCGCTTCCGTCCCTAGATCCCAACGGAGAGTCCACCAAGTCAGTTTTGGAATCATCAGCATTTAAGATGTGGTCATTTTCTACAGTTTTCATTTCGTCACTTTCTTCGGCTTTTTCACCAGCTCCAAGACTGCTAGATTTAGATTTACTTTTAACGTTGAGCATTGTCCCCACACCTCCAACCCCCTTTTTCAACCCTCCCATGGCCCCCTTTGCAGCCCCACCCGCTAAATTACCAGCAGCCGAACCGGCCTTTTTAGTATATTTGTAGAGTTTCCATAGCAACCAATGTATTTTTCTCAAGGCTAGAGCCATAAGTTTACCGAGGTTTGCCAGTATGATCATACACAGTGGGATTCCCAGCATGGCGTAGATGATGGTGGCCACTCGACCCCCCACGGTCTTAGGACACATCAAACCATATCCTGCAAATAACAAGAACATATTCTTTAAAAAAGGAATATATTTTGCTGTCATAAAAGATGTTATGTACACGCTTGTATAGTAATTTATTCTTCACATTGGTCTGCACGAATATATTCTAATAATTTCAGATTTTTATTATCAAAGATATTACTTGTTTACATATGTGCCTGTCAATTTTGATGTTTTCATAATTAATCTGAAATAGAAATCAAAGCTTGTCCCACTTACGCACAGACTGATGACGTTTAAAACGTCGAATGTGATAGGATTGTGACGAACACCGACAAGGTATAGCTCTGCTCGATATCGCGATTTTAACAAATACCTTACTTTAACATATCGTGATATCACAGGATAAAAAACAACTGTCAAACCTTCCTAGACACACTCTATTACTGATTTTTTTTCTCATAAAATTGAAGAAATTGTTCATGTCGTTAAATGTGTTTGTGAAATTACCTAGAGGCTATGTGTGCGCAGAGTAAATTGTCAAATATCAATTCATACGGTGTTGTTCCAATCTTTTACCAAAACTATTTTTTCGAAAGATCGAATGAATTCTGGCTCCCTTGGTGTGTCAGACATCAAATTTAAGTCGTATTCTTATTGTGGCACTTCCATAAAAACATTTCTAAATTAAGGCACACTTATGGAAACAAGGCTTAAGAAAGAAAAACATTAAATATAATAAATTAATATTAAATAGAATACATACCGATACATTTCAACATTTTAATGATAAACTAATCGATTTTTTAAATGAAGAATTAACTACGCGAAAATGTAAGTAACATCAATGGTATTGTATTATGATGTTCTGAACTGAAAAGCGTTCTCAAGTTGGTTTGGGTCATTTAAGGTGTCAATGTTGAGATGCGTGTATCATTTGTTTTACTTGTGTTACAAGTTATGGTGTCATAGACGACGTTTGTGAGATTGATACATTGCTGAAGGTAAATCCGGTTGTAGCATATTTACCCCACCAGTCATCACTCAACGGTGGGGTGCAGGGTGAAAGGAGGTTGGGATGATTCAAGAACAGATAGCTTTACTGAGTGGCTGGGATCAAAGGCCTGAGTCTTTATGGCGGAGGGACCCTTTTCCACCTCAACGACTCGATATTTTTTGAGCACGTGTACCATCTTTTGATAACTTTTGTACAAAAGAGCAAGATTGCAAAATCTAAGGGTCACAAGTTACAACAGGGAACAGTGGTGGCGATGCATCTGGAGCGGTAATAAGTGGGTACCGGGTGGGATGTTACCCATACACCTTCAGTAAGCAATCAGTTGGCATTCCTCTAGGAATGCTGTGCATTGTTTGGGGAGTAAGCAGACTGGGCTTTTTACTGGTGTTTTCTGTTAGCCGGGCTCTGTAATTACCACTACTGTGTTACATACCTGATAGAGCCCTGAGGTCCACCATGAGTATTATCAATACCTCATAATAAGACATCATTACACGCGAAGAAGCTTGGCAATTCCGTTATGTTTGTATTTTTGTATTTATGTTTGTATTTATTTGTATATATATATATAAATATATGTATATATATATATATATATATATATATATATATATATATATATATATATATATATATATATATATATATATATATATATATATATATATATATATATATATATATATATATATATATATATATATAATATATATAAATATATGTATATATATATAATATATATATATATATATATATAATATATATATATATACATATATATATATATATATATATATATATATATAAATATATATATATATATATATATATATATATATACATATAATGGTTCTAATGGATATATATATATATATATATATATATATATATATATATATATATATATATATATATATATATATATATATATATATATAAAACAAATCAAGCATAATGGTTCTGACTTATATCCTTATTAAAAAGCCAGTTCAGGGTAACATTTACACAGGATTTTCCATGTGTTTGAACCTCAAGCAATTAGCCATATCCCTTATTGAATTTATCAGGTTTTAGTTTCTGAAAAGGCGATCGACTGTCAATACTGATGCTATGAATTAGAAAAACAAATACCAACTCGGATCAACTACTTTTAATCGTGAAGGAGATTTTTTTAAAGTTGTTAGATCGTGACATGCCGTGGTAAATGGGAAATAGGAAATGGAAATGGTGTTTGGGCACTGATGGAAAGCCTGATTTGAAATAGAACAAGGTATTTATCAGCAATCAATGAAAGGATTTGAAACTTGAACTCGATATTGGACAACTTTTATCGATATCCATTAAAAGCTTGATCACAGAGCGCAATCCGCTATCACATGTCATGATTTTTTTTATCTTTTTATCTTCACATCCAAATTCATAATCTCTATTGACTATTTCAAGTTTGAGAAACTTTTCTAAAAAAAACCCTTTATAGTGTTAAAGTTTCATAAACATAGCAGACAACAGTTTTTCATTAAGGCTGGGCGAATAGATATTAGTTCAATGCAGATATAGGTATACAGAGAGTTACATACAAAGATAAGCAGACTTTATTCAAATACAGGGGTGAACAGCTCCACATTGATAGAGATGTGAACACAGTTTTTCACACATAATGAGGCCCCAAAAAACAAATAAAAGTTTGGAGTAATTGTTTGATTCATATTGACAGAGGTTTATGGACAATGCCATACATAAAGGATTACAAGAAGTGTTTTAGATAGACAGAGGCCACAGACAGTGATCTCATAAAGAGAATCTCTACACAATTACCGTCTGAAGTGAGCAGTTTTTGTATTTGCTAAGGCATAAGGTGTGTATCATGGTGACATTTAGTATTCCCGCCAGTCTCTACAACAAAGCTTTACGTGACACTGCACTAAGACCGCCAGGTCCTTGGTGATTTAGCATCCCATTGCGTGGCAGCAATTACCAACTAACCCCGTCAACAGAATGCAGATCAGCTTACATATAAAGGAGACCCTAAAGTCCCGAGGGGTGAAAGACATCCCTCCCTGGTCCTGCACACCATTTGAAAAATAATACTTATCTAATGTATTTAACAGCGTTGAGCACATAAACGGTCCAGAATTTATACAATGAAGATATGCCAACTATATATTATTAAGATTACGTTAATTTCTCTTCAACCATGCTGCTACAATGGTTGCCCTTAACTACATGCAGTGTGATGGTGAGGCGGCTGCTGTGGAAGATGAGAGGAGATCAGGCAACACCCGAGATGATTGCCCTGATCGTGGCCCTCTCTGAGAAAGAGGCTTAACCCATTTGTTTTTGTGATTAACATTGGTACTCAAGGGTAATTTATTTGCAAACAATATAGCACCTAAACGGCCACTTGGAACCCAGATGTGGAAATCAATGAAAATGACCAGAGAAAACAATTAGGAGTTGTGAAAGCTATGTTTTCAGAGAAAACAGTTCTACTTCAACTTTTGCAGATGTTTTTAATTCATAAGAAATAGCTCTCTTGTATATCATGTTTGGCGTCGTCTCAATCTGCCACATGGGCGATTTGAGTATATAATCTTCCCTCCAGAGAATATGAGAGGAAAAATACAAGAATGAAACGCCTCCATGGACCAAGAGAACTGTTTTTTAATTGTTATTTTATCATATCCTTCGCCAACATAAAGAAGAATGGTGCACATGCGTCCAATACTCCAAAGGCCAAGATCAGTGGTAATAGTAGGAAGAAAATTATGATACTACTAGAATAAGACAATACACTTTGCCTTAGACAGAGAATACTATGCCAGGCTACGATAACCTTAGAACACTTAGCCTGGCTATGATAACCTTAGAAGACCCACAGACCGTTACCATTTATTACCTGTGGAAAGGTCATGCAGGGAGGAGGGGGAGGGGACTTCATAATATCTCCACCAGTAACCGCTCACGTCAACTGTCCCTGCTTGCTGAGCTCTCATAGAAAAGGTCTGCACAGATACTACCCTTGACCTTCTTGGTGGAGAAAAATACTTTTTTCTTATCACATGTTCAAAGGAGATTTCTGCTCAGATCTACTTGCTCAAGTTTAATTTTGTCAGAGCCTGTGGATACCAGAATCTTCAGTCCTGTTGCTTGCTTGAACGGTATGAGCGTATTTGCGATTCTGCGATTCTGTAATCCATGTCACGTGAAAGCCATTACATTTTCACTTTTAACGAGCAAGTTAATAATTTCAAATTTACTTTTATTAATGTGGCGCATCGTCTGAAAGGTGCTTCAAGATTAATTCTACATGAACTAAAATTAATGTATTAAAGTTATTCATGAAGTAAAATTAATATTCAAATTTCTCTTGCTGACAAACATTAAAATTTTAAACTAACGTATCTCTCTGTACATTTTAAAATGACAACAATCAATTATCAATTTGAAAGTCAAAGGCAAATCCGTCTAAAATAAATTCACTGAATGGGTATCACCCGAAATGATCGTTTTGAGAATCACACAAAAAGGACTGTTCCGTAAACCACACTAAATAGTCAACCTGAGCTACGAAGTAATGCTGGTAAGCAAGAACATATTGGCTTCATTTTGTACCTATTTTAATAGTTTTACATGACAATAGAATTCTTTATCTATGCAATATAAATCAGATTGAACATGACAGCATGTTAGACATGAATGGCCCTGCAGCTTGCTTTTATATACATCATTTTAAAAATGAAAATTCCAAAAATGCTTTATCCGCTTCTCAGATTGGTCAAAATTAAAAGTAACACTTAAAGCTATAAAATATATGGTGATATTGTGTTTGTATATTAATAAATGATGTGTTATGTTGTTCTGTTATTGTCAGTATCGATGAAAGCAAGCTGACCACATCTGTATATATTTATAATGTATTGATGTGATAATTATTATATTGTATATTTGTGTCTATTTATATGTATCATAATATGGTCCCATGAACAAATTAGAAGAATTTCATTAATAATGTATGGGAGAGTTAGGTATAAATCAAGCTAATACATGGAATGTGGCACACTCTTTAGATTTTATAGCTTTCAAAATAACAAACACGTAAATCAATGATCCCTGAAGGACTTATATGAGGGAATGAAGCTTATATTTGAGGCAAATATTTTAGATGAATAGGGATTATACAAAATATCAAGTTCAGTGATGTTATATATTTCATTATATAGATGTCAAGTTCATCTGCCACCTAATACAATATTAGCATACACATATAGGGAATTTAATCAACAAGAAGACCCATTGATTTTACTTACCTATTGTGGTATAGATAGTCCCACAATACAGAGCTGCTCCCCAGAAGGTCCATAATCTGTCCTTGTCAGTGCCCTCTAGTGGGAATGCTGGTTGTAACTCTCCTGTCCGGAGAGTCTCAAACTCTGATAATCGAGTATTTGCATATTCTTTCCATTCTGAGCTGGTCAGATTATCAGATCTGGCCAATTCATAGATATCCTCCAGGAATTTCTGCCTGACATTGTTCACTTTTACAATGGCATCCCTTTCAAATTGACCTTCAAGATGTTCAAATATGGCTGCCCCAGCAAAGGTAAATCCAAGGAACAAGATGATTGGACCAATATGGACTTTGAAGGCCCGCCAGAGGGCGTTGGCACATTTGCGACCTTTGTCGGTGGGAAGGCGTCCTGGTGACATGGCTGCAACAACCTGAGCTAGCTTTCAACCATGGTTAATCTGAAACTATATCAAAAGATATATGATCACCAATTGAACATTCAAAACATGTTAAAAAATACTTTGACGGGATAGGTTCACTCATCTATATTCTGTATATTTATGCATGTGTATTTTGTGGATCAGATTACTCATAAGTTCAAAATCATTCCTATTTGGATAAAATATCATTGCCATCAGGACATTCAATTTATGAATAAAATCCACATATTATTCTCCATTGCCTAATATGCATTGATCACTTAAACATAAAAAAAAACAAATATGTCCCAAGTGTAGAATTGTTTTTCAGTATCCCAGAATGCTCAGCTCATGCGTAGACATCCGGTTATGTAGCATATATGGAATGCAATTCATGAGTGAGCTGCTCTCATTGATCTTCATAAAATCTGAGCACTGGGTCATACTGTATTCTATGCCCGTTCGTTTCCGCATTGTGATTTGCACATAGTTTATGTTTCAACGTTTTCACCACTGGAATGGACTTGGCTGGTACAAGGGCAATTTCAATGATGGATTTCTGTAGAAAATATGCTATACTAAGATGTAGGAGATGGCCGATTCAGTGACAGCCATCCCGAGGAGAAGGCGTCTTTCCCACCCACACTAGATACTACTTGGCATTATATCAGAATTCTGAAAATATGAAATAAATTGAAACTTTGTTGTTTAAATAAGAGAGATGATCCATACCTGAGGTGTGAATATGTTACTGTAGCCAACATCTTGACGGGACACATTAAACTGTGTGCAAGATCAAATCTTAATATTTGGAGAGTTGAGACTGTTAGCTCTGGCAATGTTGCAAACAGGAGGAATACAATACAAACATTTATCAGCAAAGAAACACTGCTCTATTGGTATACTGTGAGTGGGTTGACAGAATGCTTTATGAGTCAATAACTCTTTCTAACTTGCTTCATAGGACCACTGACTCAACAGTGTTTACTTGATGAAAAAAAAAACATATATAATTATACATGAAATATATTGATTTCTCTATCAAAACTGACAGCAAAATAGTTGTACGGGACCTAAAGCTGGGCTGATTAGTAAAGCATGTGTGCATCATTGTCAGATTGTATTAGCGCTGGACTATGTGTCTGGTAGGACCTCCCATTACCCTAAGGATTCTCTAACATGGAATTCTACACCAAGTTCTACATGCTCTCCCTTTCCTGTTGTGCACTAATCGATGCAATAAAACATACAATAAGTCTCTGGTGCAAACACAACAGTTAGATGGCCGGAAGACAGAGCTCGTGTGTAGACATCTTAGTCTGACAGCCGGTGAGTGCAGTTATCTCTGTATACCAAGCAGGCAGTCTCACGCTCTCCGAGCTGTGAATGTATCTTTGCAGATGAAGGACAGAATACTATGTCGACACTATTAACATCATTAATTCATAACTTCAAAGAAACTGCAAAAACATCCAGAAAGATCTTACCATATACTTTTTCACGGCAGATGTAATCTCGTTTTTTTGTGTATAAATGTCAATCCACAAATAAAACGCTCCTCACCTATACAAAGGTGCAGACACATTGAAACCCTTGTCACCTGAGAAAAACTAATTAATTTCCAAATCATAATAATCTCATATAATAATGAGCTTTAATCCCCTTTCGGTATTCACAGTGCAAAATCTGTGCATTTGCCTAGCCCCCCAGCAAATGTTCTTATATCTGATATCTCAGAATGGTTTAACGTGTGGTTGGCTGGTTTAAGAATCAAATAATGTATTATATCATCAAATAAGAGAGGAACCAAGAGAGCCATAAAAAGGCTTTATCTTGGTATGAAGTTAGGATACACCAGGAAGGATGACCTGATAAACATTAATCCTCCTGTCCCTCAGTTATCCAGGGTTGGCTTGGGAGGATGACCTGATATACATTAATCCTTCTGTTCCTCAGTTATCCAGGGTTGGCTTGGGAGGATGACCTGAAATACATTAATCCTTCTGTCCCTCAGTTATCCAGGGTTGGCTTGGGAGGATGACCTGATATACATTAATCCTTCTGTTCCTCAGTTATCCAGGGTTGGCTTGGGAGGATGACCTGATATACATTAATCCTTCTGTTCCTCAGTTATCCAGGGTTGGCTTGGGAGGATGACCTGATAAACATTAATCCTCCTGTCCCTCAGTTATCCAGGGTTGGCCTGGGAGGATGACCTGATAAACATTAATCCTCCTGTCCCTCAGTTATCCAGGGTTGGCCTGGGAGGATGACCTGATAAACATTAATCCTCCTGTCCCTCAGTTATCCAGGGTTGGCTTGGGAGGATGACCTGATATACATTAATCCTCCTGTCCCTCAGTTATCCAAGGTTTGCTTTGGGAGGCTCTATTTGGATGTCCTTGGCAGACAAATGCGTCCACCGGTCCAAGCATTATTGTAAACTATCACAACAATTGGCCAGAAATGTTTTTCTCTAATCTTGTTTAGATTCAAAAGACAGGCGAGCGACTTTATAACGGAGGATATCACCATATATCATTGTCTACTGCCTGTAGGATCCCGGCCTGCACTGCTGTGTTGCTTTTACAGTGGCAAACAGTCTAACGGGATAGTAACCAACAGAGATGAAATGACTACAAATAAAATAATCCATTGGAAGCATCAATATGTAATATACACAATTATATATACTATAATTTATTTGGATTTCCCTACTTTTACAATGTACAGCATAGTAATCTGATAATCAAGGGCTTTGATTAAATGTGATCTATTCGTGATTTCAAAGACATAACAACGTCCTATTTTGAACAGTGCAGACTGAAAGAGATCGTATAACTAAGCTTAATAAACTGGATTGTCCCCTACAATTAGAGTCTACGTTTTCCTTGCAGCAATGAGACCGGCGATGAAACATTATCGTCTGATATACTGCGCGTGCATGCCAACATCTTGTCTAGTAGTTGTAATGATCATTTCAAAGGAAAGAGTAGAATTTGAATGAATCACTACGCTGCAGTATATGGCGCAACAGCAAATGATGAATTATATATTCTGGCATGAGCCATGACATGTAGTGATGGATGGAGTTGTTTCAGGGATTGCTGTTGTGGAGTAACATCAACTTGACATTTGTGAGGCATGTCAAGGACACATCCATGTGGCCGGTACATAGGCCTCCCTTTGAGCTGAGAATGATACCTATGCCTAATCTCTTTATATTCTGAATGTGCATCTTCTATCAAATAACTGCTCCTGTGACTTGTATGCCTTCCTACAACATATATAATTCACAAGTATGGTTGTGGCTGGTCAAAACAGATGTAAGAGACTGGCTATAATCCAACAGACCAAATATTAAATATCTATTTTTTTAAATTTTTTGCATCATTCTGAATTCTTTTCTCTCCTTCACTGAATCAAAAATGTTCGATTTTTTAAAAGGTTTACCTATGGTATAATATGTGCAAAAGTAAGTCTATGGCGTGTGACGTTAAATAAATGTATAATAGGGTTTTTATTGAAATAAATGCGATATCAAATCTAACCAAGTTTACCTCCATAAACCAAAGAAAATAAGTGCTAATATTTATATATTTAATTATTTTCTGAAATCTTGTGTATGCCTGTACATGTATTTATGATAACAATTTCACCATTTTGTTCTAAACGATCTTTATGTTTAACTTTTTGAAAACCAAGTCATTTATATGATATTGCACAGAGCATAACTCAGACTACATAACACTACGAGATTTAACTCATTTATCTCATATCTCCTAAATTATAAAAATATCATCATTAAGCCCAGTAATTCTTGATGAATAGGAATTCTAAATCAAATTAGTCATAGCATGTCTTCTCAATATTGGTGTTTTGAATTTCTGTAAAGAAATAAAAAGGCACGAAGACATTTAATGTCAAAACATTGTTGTGCTTGTAGTTTTTTCTGAGACAGACAAATGAGTAGACCATAAGTCTCATCTTGCAACAGATGTCCATGTTTTCTTTCTGTTTATCGGTCCCTCCCTTTCTACATATCGGACATAATTCACAATCATTTTGCATTTTCCCTTCTCTAAAGACAGACTGTTTTGTCTGTTGTGCATACATATATCTTTATTTCTCCATTACACAACTTTATGGTTAAATACCAACAGTGTCTCTGCATAAAAATACTCTATATGAACGACATCTACAGATTACTTTTACAGTTGAATAGCTGTAGATTATCTATATTAATAACATTCTATAGGAATATAAGCACGCTCCGGACTGCCATTAAGGTATATAATCCTATAGTATTTAATCCTACAGCCTATAGCATTTAATCCAATAGCCTATAGTATTTAATAGTCCTATAGCCTATAATATTTCATCCTATAGCCTATACTATATAAGTTCCAGCCTGCCATGAAGGTCTTTAATCCTATAGGCTATATTATTGGTTCCTATCTCAATGCAAATCATCATTCATATGTTTCTATTGCTCTTATTTCCCTTTCATTCATTGTGCAAATGAGTAACACAATTAACTAGTGTTAAAAACATGTCATCAAACCTGCGTTATCCCCTCAGTAAAATACAGATCTTCATTTCGAAACCCCCAATTACGAAAGCCTCTAAATGTGAGGGAATCTGTATTTTAACCAATGAGTTCTACCTCTATGCCCCCAAAAGTCGTCGTTCCTGTGAAGGGTATAATTACTGATCAGGAGGCTCAGATGTCAGTATCATCAAAACCAAATGTCGAAGGCAATATAGTCCAAACCCATGCTCTATCTGAATGCAGATTATTCAACTAACACTGACAACATTGTATCCCTTTGTTCCATCATTCACTAATGTTACCAAACAAATCTGTTAAATATAATCATTAGGATATTTAAAACTATTATCAATATGTGAAAAATATAGATTATATAAATAGATCTCAGAATTTGCTTTAAGACATATGGTCTGCTTTTTATCATTAACCTCATAACCACTCAGGATGCCATTTCTCTGTTTACATAGGTGTACAATAAAGGTATATGCCTGATATATAATGCTTCTATGTTAAACTGTATAGCCATAAACATTCCAAAATCAATTGCTAAATTAAATCAAATTAATGAATTAGTAAAATGAACAAATGTACAACATGAAATATAAATCTATATTAATGAATTAATAAACTGGTTGGCAAGTGTTCATTTTATGTCCCATGTCTATATATAAAAGTGAGCACAAACACCACAAGAGTAGCATGCAATAAAATAATAATTTGAAACAAACATTCATGTTCTTGCTCAGAAATACCAAAATAAAATATTTTACTCAGTTTCTGCATTATGACTTTAATCTACATTGCTGTATTTCCTTTTTAGTAAATATAAATATGGGGTCAATAATATCTGAGAAATGTATGAAGGTGTGAGGAGATACTGAACGTGAGCTGCTGGTGTATGGTGAAGTGGGACAAATCCCTAAGTAATAAATAATATCCCTTGTCACAGTCTAGTAGGAACTGATAATGACTATACCGAAGACAATGTCAGTACAACATTGCAACACCAAAAACCGTATCCACATCAATGAAATGCACAAACAAAAACATGACATTCTACACATTAATGCGTTGATCAGCAGGTAAAAAGTATAATAAGAATATGCAATGGCTGATTTCCTAGAGATCACCTACCTGTTCGTGAATGGATTGAGCTCTGGGTGAGTGAGTAGGAGTGTTATGCATAGGATGCTGGAGTGCCAACTGCCGCATCTGACTGAAGGCGGTCTGTAGCTGCCTATATAGATGCTGCAGTCCAGCCACTGCACACCTACCGTAAAACTACTACTCTTTGCAATGACAAAAATCCCATCAATATAAAGCTGTCCTTCTGTGCAGTAATCATTTTAAACAAATGGTGAAATGCTGCCAAATGCCAAATATCTTGCATAAGCCGTGATAATTATTACAAAGACACTCAACCAATTGCCTTTCTGGTATCAGCCAATTGCCTTTCTGGTATCAGCCAATTGCCTTTCTGGTATCAGCCAATTGCCTTTCTGGTATCAGCCAATTGCCTTTCTGGTATCAGCCAATTGCCTTTCTGGTATCAGCCAATTGTCTTTCTGGTATCCAATTTCCTTTCTGGTATCAGCCAAATGTCTTTCTGGTATCTGCCAAATGCCTTTCTGGTATCTACCAAATGCCTTTCTGGTATCATCCAATTTCATTTCTGGTATCATCCAATTGCCTTTCTGGTATCAGTTAATTGTCTTTCTGGTATCAGCCAATTGTCTTTCTGGTATCATCCAATTTCCTTTCTGGTATCAGCCAATTGCCTTTCTGGTATCAGCCAATTGTCTTTCTGGTGTCAGCCAATTGTCTTTCTGGTATCAGCCAATTGTCTTTCTGGTATCAGCCAATTGTCTTTCTGGTGTCAGCCAATTGTCTTTCTGGTGTCAGCCAATTGCCTTTCTGGTATCAGCCAATTGTCTTTCTGGTATCAGCCAATTGTCTTTCTGGTGTCAGCCAATTGTCTTTCTGGTGTCAGCCAATTGTCTTTCTGGTATCATCCAATTTCCTTTCTGGTATCATCCAATTGTCTTTCTGGTATCAGTCAATTGCCTTTCTGGTATCATCCAATTGTCTTTCTGGTATCAGTCAATTGCCTTTCTGGTGTCAGCCAATTTCCTTTCTGGTATCATCCAATTGTCTTTCTGGTATCAGTCAATTTCCTTTCTGGTATCATCCAATTGTCTTTCTGGTATCAGCCAATTGTCTTTCTGGTGTCAGCCAATTGTCTTTCTGGTGTCAGCAAATTGCCGTTCTGGTTTTGACATGCTGATGTAATACCAGAAGTTGGTTTGCAGTGCAGGACTATTGAGAGCAGGGTGCAGGCATGACCACCATGAGAGATGTATGGTTTAATCTAGCAGCCCAGGGTTAAGCTACTCGCTGCCATATTCCACTCTGCCACAACTGATCAAATGGACATGTAGCACATTGCTTGTTTCTCTGTACCCATCAAACAATGCGACAAAATGTCAGAGTAAACAATTGGTTTACACATTATTCATCCATTTATTGAGCCATTCAGAATTGGGAACATACTTCAGATTAATTATAACATTACAGAGCTATGTGTGTTATAATGTTTTCTTTTCCACTCACATCCTTTATTCATATCATTCTCATTTTCAAATTAAACTCTGTTGATGTGATAAATAATCAAAAGATGTGATAAATAATCAAAATAGGAGCTTATACAAGCTTAGTATATTGCATTGCAAAGTTGTGGAACAACATAGTATCTATAGGCACACTCATAAAATGGGAGAAACATTCTGAACCTGAAGTCAACCAAATGAAAGAACTTTACTTTCATCTTTGCCCACTGATTCTTTCTTCCTAAATTAAAAAAAAAACGATATAGCTTTTCAGAATGTTAAGAATCTATTTTGTCAAAAGCAATTACACAATGGATAATCGGAGAACCCCAAATAACCCAAGTACAACATACCCCATGTGCAGGCAGTTGTGCAGGCAGTTGTGGGTGATATGTCGATGGGACAGGGGAGGGTATTATACCACCTGTGCTAAGACTCATCTTGCCATCCAGCTCAAGGCTACTGTCAGACACACATACTAATCATAAATTTAGACTGATTCGATGCTTTGCTCTCACATTAGGAACACATGACATAATACTATGTTGTTACAAATACCATTGTGTTGTATCATATTTAAAATATGGACTGGAAAACAGCAGAGGAAATCAATATAAGTTAATATGGGCCTTTTGTGAAAAATAAAATAATTAAATCGGGCCAGCAAACTTGATGTGTGCCAAGAAAGCATCTTTTCCAATAAAATATGAATGACAATTGAGCAACTAATGCAGATGTAGATCGGCCATATGCAAGTGTACAGACGGAAGTCTCTGCTTTTTTCATGTCATCTCCCCATACTTGTGCTGACAAACTTGAGTAAATGTGAGCACTGATGACAGCATGAGTTATACATGTGGTCAGGTGGTGAGCAGAGAACATCAGCACATACTGCACTAGGATTGTGTGATTGAGATATCTCGCTGTGACAGGCCTAACATTTTTTATTATCAAATACAGATAAATACCTACCGGTGAATCATAAAATAAATGAATAAATAGAAATTATAGAGACTCATCTTCAGTACAAATATTTATTTGTAAAATAAATATTGTTTAAATGTTTTTATATAGAAATTTTATCATATATATCATAATGTAAGGTGCGATGCCACTATACTTTAATGCAGACATGCATATTGCTGATTATTATGACTATTATTATTATTTCAGTTCAATTCTATGTATCATTTCTCTGAACACCAATATAGAGCTGCATACCTCCCCTGAGGCTGTCCTGGTGGGGGTCCAATCTGCACTTTTGTGACTGAGCAAATTATAGGTCTTAAAGAGGACATTCACCCTGTAATGGTTGAACATGAACATCAGCTGCACAAAGCTAGCCTCAAAGTCAGACAGACATGCTTTAGCGCAGGCACGACATTACTTTCCTGTTTTATTATTTATTAATGAAACTGAAATGTTTTAAAACACACAAACTATAGTTTGGTATTTATGTTTTGATCTATGTTTCCATAAACTATTCTATACGGCATATATCTACAACACCGTTTTGCTGAATTATTTATAAAGACTCTTGTTTTTATAGAACACTTTTTGATGATTTTTGTAAAGCAGACATCCATCCCGGGAGAAGCAGGGTTTATAAATTCCCATGGCTCACATAAATATCACACCATTTTTTCTGATTTGCATTTATATGACACAATGGGCACATGATAAGACGGAAATTTCCCTCGCATATATCAACAGAACACCTTCTGTGTCAGCAGATGCTTTTTTCAAAGATTTATAACGAATGGCAAAAATGATAAGGCCACAATCAATAGTCATTGTGAAAAATACAAATATCTCCGTGGAGATGTCATGATTCAACATCAAATGGCGGATATTAGATAAATAAAAACCCTTTTTTAATGATGAATACACCAAGACAGTATCAATAAGATTTTGATGGATGGCTCAGTCAATAAGTTCACGTATGTGATTCCAGGAATCAAGCTAAAAGTTAAGTGCGCCTTCTTTGACAGAAACCTTGTGGCAGTCTTAAAGGCAAAATGCATTAGTTTTCGCTAATGTCCATAGCCATAGCTATTTGTGATCAATTAAGATTGGAAATAATTCAAATGAACAGAGTACTTGTTTAAAAATGTATGAATGATCACATTGTGAACCACAGATATCTAATATCTGGGCACAGACCCGGTTATAGTGTTTAGAGACAACATCACATGTTGATATGATAAATCCTTGGCACCACATATGACATCCCTGTGGGTACATCGCTGGATACTGTTGCGTTACTGTGGTCATTTTAAGGCCTATAATTGATGTACTGGGAAACTATATGGCAGAAAGGTAAATAGCATGCATTATCTGTGCAGTCCGACAGCATCCCAATTAACCTGTTTGTGATACCCTGATGTCTGCAAACCATGGACACCTCTCTCCCCTGGGGATTACATACAGAGAGCAGTGTGATCATATGCATTTGTTCTGCCAATGTATTTGCTATGCACTGTTATCTATAGCGTTTTTAGAGTTTTCTGCTAAATTGACATAATCCTGGTGTGCCTCAAACCAAGCGGATGTGTTAGTGTGAAACGTCTGATTGACCCAGTGCTTGACTCAGTTCTAGTATGCATGAAGTTTCTGATCATGCTATATTGACCCAGTGCCAGTGTGCATGACGTTTCTGATCATACTATATTGACCTAGTGCTAGTTTGCATGGAGCTTCTGATCATAATATCTTTACCTTGACTCAGTGCTAGTATGCATGAAGCTTCTGATCATACTACCTTGACTCAGTGCTAGTATGTATGGAGCTTCTGATCATACTACATTGACTCAGTGCTAGTCTGCGTGAAGCTTCTGATCAACCTTGACTCAGTGTTAGTCTGCATGAAGCTTCTGATCATCATACTACCTTGACCCAGTGCTAGTATGCATGAAGCTTCTGATCATACTATATTGACTCAGTGCTCGTATGTATGAAGCTTCTGATCATACAACATTGACTCAGTGCTAGTCTGCGTGAAGCTTCTGATCAACCTTGACTCAGTGTCTGAATTGTCCACACTTTGTGTATCGATCGTGAGCTAGCCGTTCAAGCTCTCTGACTGTTACATTGATTGAGCCTAAAGATGTGTCTCCAGTTCTGTTTGTAAATCGTTAGAATCCCTCACCCTCTACCTTCCCACGTATAACGTTAC
This sequence comes from Amphiduros pacificus, assembly GCA_949316495.1. Taxonomy (NCBI): domain Eukaryota; kingdom Metazoa; phylum Annelida; class Polychaeta; order Phyllodocida; family Hesionidae; genus Amphiduros; species Amphiduros pacificus. The sequence goes on along the minus strand of OX439007.1, from coordinate 30,033,742 downwards.
ACTCTTGGCGAGTTGTTTGGGTTTTGGGCGACGAAACATACCATTCTGTGTGGGCACAATATTTGCAACTGACGTAATGCTATACCTCTCCTAATACCTTTTTAAAAAAAAACCATTACTGATTACACGTTAAATCTCATCAAAGACGAGATTTCGTATCAGTTCTTGCTGTATATATGAAGAGGATTGAAAAACAAAATATCCCACAAAGTTTTCCCTTCAAATAACCTCTCCATCGTTCTGGTCAGTACTGAAGCATCATATAACAATGGTAAAAGTTTTCCCATCCCTCCAACACACCGAACTGATAGGTTGCGCAGACATAATTTCAAGCATTTCTCTTAAAAAGACCAATCTGTGAGGCAATCCAAATAACACGCTGGCCATGTCACTGTTTAAGTGCTCACATATACATTTCACAAAATCAATCAATGTGTTCAGAACGATTCAGAGGGATAAGAAATAACAATAACCTCCAAGACAATATAATCATGTAGGACTGCAAGACGTGTGCCTAAATCCACCATGAGTTTTATGATGTGAGCTATTTGCTGAGTTTTGTATTTCCCCCTTTTTGATGTAATGTCCTCTCAACTCGCAGTGCAAAATAACTGGCTGTCGCTTGCAATTTCCGTGAGGTGCTTTTGAAATATATCAAAATACTTCGGTTATGGAATATGTTCTTTTGTGTTTTAGTCACTTGAAGAGCAGATAAGAAGCAAAATGTGACAGTTCGGTACATCAGGATATTGGTTCTGCAGAACATTCTTGTGTTTGTCTCGCATGCAAATCAAATACTGGTGTTGAGGGGTCATTGCACTTCCGGTGAAATATTTTTGGCGTCTGTCTGGGAGGTCACATAATGTCTGGTGATACAAAAGAAATGCATATTGAGTTCTGATAGGCTATATACGGTCTCCGCAGCACTCTTTCATGGAGGGAAACAATATACTGTCTACTGTCAATAACATGGGAAATCTGAAAAGCTTAGATAGTGTAGAAAACATTTGACCCATGTAATGTCAATTCTGCTATAAGTCATATACATCTAAAGAGATGAAAGCTAATATTATCCCAAACGGTTATTAGTCTGTGTTTATCATACTGAGACAAAAAAGGAAAGCTTGAAAAGGCCTAAGTTCTTGTATCACAATATTATTAAATGGCCAGGAACAAACATTTTCCTTCCATTTGGTTGGCAGATATCTTATAGTTAATAAAACTATTTACATAATTATGGGTATTGGTAATGTATGGAGCTGTAGGCCAATGTATAGTGAATAGAATCTTTTTATAAAATTACTTTCTAAAATATGTAAGTCGTCTCACTGATAATGAATGAATGAATTCGTCACGAATCAACATAATCAGGACCTGCATGCATGGTCCTAAAAATGAAATGAAATGGTAATTGGTGAAATTAGTTTGAACATAAAATAAAAGTACATAAATATCAAAATACTCCATCAGGCTAAACTCAAAGTAAGGCTGGTGGCTGCGGTATATTGAGCGGTTCAACATAGACAACTTTAAACAACTCTTAAAATGGTAAAACAGGCAAATTTACTTTTTAAAGGATAACATTAAGGTGGTTTCAACTGTTCCAAATAGTATATTCATACTGTTTCCAATACAAATACATTTTGAAACATTTTTTTCCTTGGCAGTTATCTACCAAACTGCTCTCATGTAGGTTTTGTTTCATGAAGCTTGTTGTCCCCCGTGTTGCCATGCTAATCACATCAAGCCCATAATGTTTATCTTGTATTCCATTAGGAGAGGTAACTCATTTGTATATTTATCTAAGTGCTAATTGTGCTTCGCTGTCTACTACTTAATGTCCATTTATTCATGTATGGAATCCAGTGAAGTACATAACCTTTTCAGAATATACACCAGACAAGTATCTAAAACATACCATTCTTGAGGCAGACAATAAATCACAGAAGATAAGAGAGCTTGATCAGTCTTTGATTTGTATTCAGGTGCCTTTCATGAGGCCCAAACATTACAGATACTCAGTCTGTGTGAGTCCATACATAATTCATGACTTCTATTACAGCACTGCAGTCTTGTCCACAAATACATATTGACAAACAGACAAGATGATTTACACTCACAGTTCGCAGAGGCATCCTTCCCTATGTCTGATGTTAAGTGGTACCAGGCAGTATATGTTACATGTATGCATTAAGTACTCCCTTATGAGGTATTCCACAGTATCCACCGATGCCTCGCTCTATCAATCGTTTAAGCTAAGATGAACATTTATTAAGCGTGTTTAGAGAACATATTAAATCTAATATCTCGATATACCCTCGTGGTGTCTAGCTGTTATATATGTCTCATCTCACTATACCTCATCTCATACCCATCATTTTACCATTCCCGAGGTCTGATCATGGTTAGACTTTAGGAGTAAGGCCTATGAGTAGTTTAAGAGAAACGGCATTTGGTCCTCCTTGTTTCTTTTTGGCAGGGCTGGTCGGAGCAATATGACCGTTTCAGTGTCACCCCATTCACCCATGAAGAGATTCCAAACCACACACCTAGTGTGACATTCTCGTGACAGATATGAGGTGACAAATGAAAAAGTTGATTTTCTGGTACTTAAAACTCATCACCTGGTGTATCTGTATCTTTGTTTACGATTGTGGGAGCTCGATACAACTAAACTTCTGACAGAATACTGGTTTACATTGCAACCAACTTGGGGCCTCTGCTTGACCTATTTACGATACAGCCAATCGGTAGGTGTTAGGACGCACACTCCAAACACCTACGATGGCTCATCAGTGGGAGGTATTCACTGCCTCTGAAGTGTAATCCCTCATAACTTCTTCAAATGATTTTATTCAGACATGAAACTCGCCAGAAAGCAAGATTAGATGTGTAAGAAATTTGAGATATCTTAATAATAAGTGTACAGTGTGTGTGGTGTTCACACTGAGGTCACGACACTGTGTCGCGACCTGTCTCTTCACGAGTGATAGGGGGCACCGCACAACCCGACGTAGCCTCCAGAGCTCTGCTCGCGCAAGTCGGGGTTCCACAACTAGCCTATGAGCGGAGTGCGGCTTTCTCGCCCTGGCATCGAGCAGAGTAGTAAGATTAACTGTGAGATGATCATTGAACCAATGACTGCTTGACCGTTAAATAATTTTTGATAATCATCTCCATCCCGCCCTTTCTGCTTAGAAAACAGAATCGGGTTAAAGGCAATGTTATCAATCAACTACACTGTGTTAAATGATATCATACATCATGATATTACTGTGATGATTGTGTTAATTGTTCTAATGAATGTACTTGATTAGTGAATGCATACAGTTGTGTTGGCTTTCGGGAGATTCATATTGGGAATGAAGCTTTTCTCTCACATTATCTTTCTTGGTGTAACGGTAGGCTTCCAATAAACTAATTATCTCAAATAATGCCTCTTGTCATCCACTGTCTTGCCATACCTGATACAGCAGGATAACCTTTGCCATACCACACGTAATATCCATTGTTTCATTTCACTAATTTACTTAATTTCACCATATCCTTTCATAATCATACTGCTTGCCTCACCATATCCTTTCCTCATCGTACCGCTTGCCTCATCACATCCTTTCATAATCATACCGCTTGCCTCACCATATCCTTTCATAATCATACTGCTTGCCTCACCATATCCTTTCCTCATCGTACCGCTTGCCTCACCATATTCTTTCATAATCATACCGCTTGCCTCACCATATCCTTTCCTCATCATACTGCTTGCCTCACCATATCCTTTACTCGTCATACCACCGCTTGCCTCACCATATCCTTTCATAATCATACCGCTTGCCTCGCCATATTCTTTCCTCATCATACTGCTTGCCTCGCCATATCCTTTACTCGTCATACCGCTTGCCTCACCATATCCTTTCTTCATCATACCACTTGCCTCATTATATCCTTTCCTCATCATACCGCTTGCCTCACCATATCCTTTCCTCATCATACCACCACTTGCCTCACCATATCCTTTCATAATCATACCACTTGCCTCACCATATCCTTTCATAATCATACCGCTTGCTTCACCATATCCTTTCCTCATCGTACCGCTTGCCTCACTAAATCCTTTCCTCATCATACCGCTTGCCTCACCATATGCTTTCCTCGTCATACCGCTTGCCTCACCATATGCTTTCCTCGTCATACCGCTTGCCTCACCATATCCTTTCCTCATCGTACCGCTTGCCTCACTAAATCCTTTCCTCATCGTACCGCTTGCCTCACCATATGCTTTCCTCGTCATACCGCTTGCCTCACCATATGCTTTCCTCGTCATACCGCTTGCCTCACCATATCCTTTCCTCATCGTACCGCTTGCCTCACTAAATCCTTTCCTCATCGTACCGCTTGCCTCACCATATGCTTTCCTCGTCATACCGCTTGCCTCACCATATGCTTTCCTCGTCATACCGCTTGCCTCACCATATCCTTTCCTCATCATACCGCTTGCCTCACCATATCCTTTCCTCATCGTACCGCTTGCCTCACTAAATCCTTTCCTCGTCATACCACTTGCCTTACCATATCCTTTCCTCATCATACTGCTTGCCTCACCATATCCTTTCCTCATCATACTGCTTGCCTCACCATATCCTTTCCTCATCATACCACACGCCTCACCATATCCTTTCCTCATCATACCAACGCTTGCCTCACCATATCCTTTCCTCGTCATACTGCTTGCCTCACCATATCCTTTCCTCATCATACTGCTTGCCTCACCATATCCTTTCCTCATCATACTGCTTGCCTCACCATATCCTTTCTTCATCATACTGCTTGCCTCACCATATCCTTTCTTCATCATACTGCTTGCCTCACCATATCCTTTCCTCATCATACTGCTTGCCTCACCATATCCTTTCCTCGTCATACCGCTTGCCTCACCATATCCTTTCCTCATCATACCGCTTGCCTCACTAAATCCTTTCCTCGTCATACCGCTTGCCTCACCATATCCTTTCCTCATCATACTGCTTGCCTCACCATATCCTTTCTTCATCATACCGCTTGCCTCACCATATCCTTTCCTCATCATACTGCTTGCCTCACCATATCCTTTCCTCATCATACTGCTTGCCTCACCATATCCTTTCCTCATCATACCGCTTGCCTCACCATATCCTTTCCTCATCGTACCACTTGCCTCACTAAATCCTTTCCTCGTCATACCACTTGCCTTACCATATCCTTTCCTCATCATACTGCTTGCCTCACCATATCCTTTCCTCATCATACTGCTTGCCTCACCATATCCTTTCCTCGTAATACCACACGCCTCACCATATCCTTTCCTCATCATACCAACGCTTGCCTCACCATATCCTTTCCTCGTCATACCGCTTGCCTCACCATATCCTTTCATAATCATACTGCTTGCCTCACCATATCCTTTCCTCATCATACTGCTTGCCTCACCATATCCTTTCTTCATCATACCACTTGCCTTACCATATCATTTCCTCATCATACTGCTTGCCTCACCATATCCTTTCTTCATCATACCACTTGCCTCATTATATCCTTTCCTAATCATACCACTTGCCTCACCATATCCTTTCCTCATCATACCACCGCTTGCCTCACCATACCCTATCCTCATCATACCACCGCTTGCCTCACCATATCCTTTCCTCATCATACTGCTTGCCTCGCCATATCCTTTCCTCATCATACTGCTTGCCTCACCATATCCTTTCCTCATCATACTGCTTGCCTCGCCATATCCTTTACTCATCATACTGCTTGCCTCACCATATCCTTTCCTCGTCAAACCGCTTGCCTCACCATATCCTTTCTTCATCATACCACTTGCCTCATTATATCCTTTCCTCATCATACCGCTTGCCTCACCATATCCTTTCCTCATCATACCACCGCTTGCCTCACCATATCCTTTCCTCATCATACCACCGCTTCCCTCACCATACCCTATCCTCATCATACTGCTTGCCTCGCCATATCCTTTCCTCATCATACTGCTTGCCTCACCATATCCTTTCCTCGTCATACCACTTGCCTCATCACATCCTTTCCTCATCATACCGCTTGCCTCACCCTACCCCTCACAATTTGCCCAGTGCCTTACCATACCCCATCCTTGCCATTCACCTTTTTCCAGCCACTATTTTATCATGACCTTTATCCTGCCATACTAATCACACGCACTTTTCAATTGTTAATTCTCATTGCCGAAACATGAATAATCCTGGAAAAGAACACCTCTTGTTGCTGACCAGCTCATAAAAGCGACTTCCTGGCTGATCCAATTAAGTAGCCATGTTTCAGACACAGGAGTAAATAATATTATGTAAAGCTATAGAGATAGAGTCAAACATGCAAACACATCCATGCAGAAGCAAGCAGTGGTCAACACAGAACCGGCGTTCCCAATGTGTGCAGGTAAACAAAGTATTTGGCTGGACTATGATAGCATCTGTATGTTGCACAGCAAGTGTGCCTGTTTGAGAAAGACTAAGTTCCAGGAATCAAATGCAATCGGATAAGAACTCTTTGTATCTGCTGTCTCTCACGAGGAAAAGAGAACATTTTTTAATGTAGCTACAAAATATTCAAATTAGAAAACAACAATCTGTCTACAATCTTGATAGGAGTGTTAACACATGAAGTTGCTTCTGCATGTTTACATACACAAGCTTCAGTGAAGATATGTTTCTATTGCCTTAAACCTGTACCACATAAAACCATATGCACTCCCCATTATTGGCACTGAAAGTTAATAGAACAATAACAGTACAGCTGCTCTCCGCATCTTTCCTCGAAGTGGGTGTGTCCCTGAGTTGCCTAGAAGATGCCACTGGGAATCAGATGTGCATTGTTCTACTTAGGCTTAGTGGTAAAGGAAGTAAAGTTGTCCCTTGTCCGAGGACTGAGAGTGAACGCCGCCAGTGTGGTGAACTGTGGTATGTATGCCACCTGGGTTCGGACCGGAGTTCTGGTCTCTGCAAACTAAGTTTTGCCTGGAGTCATACTGCATGAATATATCCTGGATCCTGGATCAAATACTGCTGCTAGACTACAGACTTCATTCTGTTTAGGGTGCAGCTTGATGCATAGAGCCAGCGTACTGGGTGAAATACGGCTGCGGGAATATAGAGCCTGCATTCTGGTTGGAGTATACATGTATATCCTGGGTTGCCTGACGTGCTATTTAATAATGCAAAACAAGACAAATCTTCTAAATATGTTCCCCTTCTATCAAATTACGCCTGAGAACTTAAAAATGTATCCATTCTATAAATCAAATGCAAATATATTCTGCACAAGATTCTGAGATTAATCATTGGTACATCCCAGGCTTCAGGCGAATATGCTAAAGCATGGCACAATCTCTTGAATTCAATCTCTATTGTTTAAGCAGAGATAATTAGGTGGCAAGGATAAGACTTTTGTTTTAAGACCTTCCCCGTCAACAAAGTAAATTTGATCAAAAGAAATACGTTTATGTTGTGTTTGATATTTAAAGGCCACCTATATTTATTTACATATTCATTATTAAAATAGATGTATCCCATAATCCTCTAAAGGAGCATTATTCTTTAACATGTAAAGCTAAACTTGGCCAGTAACGTTCATTATCTACAACAACTTTCAATTCTCATTTTCACATTGGCAAGGGCCACAGCAGACAAGAACAAAAGCTGCCTTTGTCACAAAGAAATATAAATTTCCAGTCATTAGGTATGTCATGATCAACTGTATTCTAGATGTACTTGTTGACACTGCTAATTATAAGTGAAGTGGACAATTTATAAATGGTTAATAGTATATTGACCACGTTGCTATACCGCAGTATTGATTCAATACCAGGTCAAAGAATGCATGACAAGCGCGAGAATCAACTGATCAGCTTCTTATTAAGTATCACTGACAATCAACTAGACATAGCTTGTGTCAGCATGACATAATTTCAGAAAAATATCTGGAGTACATAAAAGTACACGTTGACATATTGCAGTCCACACTTTACAGAAACACATGCATGATCGGTTTACACGTTACAGCAACACATGCATGATCACAGTTTTCACGTTGCAGCAACACATGCCTGATCATAGTTTACACATTGCAGTAACACATGTATGGTCACAGGCGAACAATCACAGCTACAACTGCATGAATACAGTCCACACATATATAATTATTATCAAAGTCTACACATATCTACACGTGCATGATCACTGTCCATACATTTTATCTAAACATGCATGATCACAGTCCATACATTATCTAACTTGAAGATATATTCTTTCCTCTTTCACAATCCAATCACAAAGAGTTGCCTGACAAGTGAACACGTTGAAGCTCGCATTCCTTCAAAAGCCGACAAAAGTTGATTCCCTATATAAGCTAAAAAGAGGTGTTTTATACTGATTAGTTGGGTGAGTGCTGAAAGCTGATGTTATGAGCGATTAGATGTTCTCCGCCAGAGATCTAACCTAGAGAAGGCTGGACGTCATGCAGGGCACATATGGCTTTCATAGCACACACGTGGGTCTCATAACTTGATGTTTTACACTAGGTGGCTTCAGTCTTTTTTGCATCACAACCCTCTCCAGTACCATGTAAAAAGGTGCCCACTTAAACCGGAACGACATTATAGTCAAAATGCAATAAATCTGTCTGACAAATGTCTGAGCTCCAACCAATTTAAACCTGAGATATTGAGCATATTCTATGGACTCTTTTCCCTGATATTAAAAATTTTTATGTATATAAAGGCACTATTCCCAGGTATATCAAGACCATTTTAATGGTCAACTCTATCCAGTTTTAATAACTCCAAAGATCTAATTTACTTATATATCTTAAACATCACACAAATCTCGTTGCTAACGAGACTACATACCATCACACATAATATAGCATTTCTTATCAGACTGGAGTCTATTACATCTATCTACAACATTACATGTACGACGGATGTTTTCAATCAATTTTGTTGTAAAAATGGTGGACAATATAATGGCATATTTGACCAGGCGGCTATTTGACTTGGCACGGATAGTCAGAGTAATTAAGGAGAGTAATGTTGGTGTTAATAAGGGAAGATAATCGTGGCATTCATCAGGGGATATTGATGCTGGTGATGCTGGGCTGTCCATCTCCACAGCTCCGCGCCGCTGTCCACACACCAGGCGCTATTATAAACCTCACGATCACTAAATCACGTCCTTATTCCAAGCCCGGCGCATTCAACATTTGATTTATTAAGATGTTTAGATTTCACAGCAAGGTGCTCACAATCATATTCTGCCTGCATTGATTTCTTGCCCAGCCAAATAATCCACTACTCCTACGATAATATGAGTAATAAAGTATAAGTCTAAAAGCCAAAGTGAGGTTTAATTAAAGTTATATATCCAATTTCTAATCCAGTATTGATTTTTTTATCTTGCGTGAATGTTTATCATATTTCAGCCTATAGTTATCGGGATTATATAACATGGCTTGCCAGTCTACTCGGCCCTTCTAATATATAGCTTCTTACTTTAATTTAAGGAAGGCATAGTGCAATACACCTTACCAGTCTGATTAATAGTTTTATGATTCAGATTGTTGGTCTATTTAGTACCATGCAAAGTGATTCTCTAATATAAATCAATATATCAAAGCAAAATGAGTTTAACTTTAAATCAAGATTGCTTTTTATGAAAATGTCCTAGAAATGTAATTTTCATATAGCTCATGATGGGTTAAAATCAACTTTTTCTCAAGTTTTGATAAATTTTAAAATAAAATGTGAAATAATGTTCAATGGCCATACGAGGTCAATCTTCGAGCTTTTTAACCAGTGCGAAAGTAGCATTTCTAGCAGTGGAACTCGACACCATCACCAACTGTCCTCCAGGTTATTAACACCAGTTCCTCTGTGGTGATCCAAAGCTCGTGTGTTCGATCCCCGGCCATGCCGAGATTGAATTCATGATATAATTTCACATATGAACTGAGGCCCGTGCCGAAAGGGTTAACCCGTTGTCCTGTAAATCTGTGACCGGGTGGGTTGTCATGTCAAGGACCTGCGACATGACAATTCAGTGAGGCAGCACTATATCTGCTACAAGTAGGTCTCACCACGAAATGACTGAAATAATGTTGAAAGTGATGTAAAACCCCAAAACAAAAACAAAAAAAACAAAAAGAAAATGGTACAGCCAGTGTATGTCTAAATCATAGTGATATCGCGTCAGTGTATTTGTCTAATCCAGAATGATGTCACAGTCAGTGTATTTGTCTAATCCAGAATGATGTCACAGTCAGTGTATTTGTCTAATCCAGAATGATGTCACAGTCAGTGTATTTGTCTAATCCAGAATGATGTCACAGTCAGTGTATTTGTCTAATCCAGAGTGATGTCACAGCCAATGTATTTGCCCCAGAAAAGTTCTGGTCCAGAGTGCCATCTTATCCCGGTTTGGGCTGTAACCCTGAGAGGAATCCCATCTGGAACAGGGTCCCATTAATAAGGAATAATGTGTCATAACTTTAGGAGAATAAATAGAAGTTCTGTTGATCTCGTGATGAGGTCTTCCTATGATAAAGGTCTTTACGATGAATTGTTGGCCTGACATTCTTCAAGGTATTGTATATACTATATGAGACAGTATTGTTATATTTAAGCAATTATCAAATTTAATGATCATTAATAATTATGTTTTATTTAAGATAACTATATGACACTTTGTGAATAATAGCTATTTTAATGGTTTAATATCTTCCTTTGGGAAGCAGAAAAGAAATGTCAGCTTGTTTTAACCTTGAACATCGGTTCTGATTTTGATTACATACCTGGGTAAAAGAAACCTGATCTGTGTGGGGACAAATTTACAATATATTATGGCAAATTGCGGTAGTCCTCAGTAAGATCTGGAGTTACTTGTGTCTATCATAGTAATATGCATAACAAGTGGTTGGCGTGGCCCCATGCCAGGTGTAACACTACAAGTTACTGGTGTTAATCTCACAAAGCACTTGCAACCTGTGGTCCTCGCCCCGCAGATATGTTACATAATGTGCTGCAAGTGGCACCATTCTTATCACAAATAGACGTGGAGTGGTATCATGCCAGCTTCAATAAGCTGAGAACACTTCATATCTGTCTAACCAGACATCCCTCAAGATAGAACGCATGGGAAAGATGATGAAAGGATAAAAAAGTAGCAGTTCTCACCTTTCAATAAACATGTTGACATGGTAGTGATTGTCACATTGAATATATGATTAGAAACTCTGAAATATATGAATTTTGTCTTGGGATTCATGTCTACAAACGGTGACCAGGAAAAAAAACATACAGTTCCATTTATAAATATGCAGTGACCTTGGTATTACAAATCAACATACATGTAGTTAACAATATTATTAATGGGAAGTGAGCAAATTCTCAAGTCACGCATTTACTTCTCTCAGCAACAATAAGAAATGTTTGCATATGTTTCAATTGAGTCCCAGCTTAGGTTTAAATAATATAAACTAGCTTCCCACTATATCTCAGCAAAGAGCTTATTGGGTGAAATGAGGCCCAGCAGATGTTGAGAATTTCGCCCAAGAGCATCATATCAAACAGTGAAATGTCTGCATCCCTGGTCTCAGTCACTAATATGTATGATAATATCTCTTGTATAGACATCATTGCACTTAAGGGAATGTCTTCTGTATATATTATATAATGGCAGATCCAGCGGTATCATTCTAAGATTCCCTAGTTGTATCAAAATGATGTTTTCTATAGATATATGCTTGAAAGGCAGTATTAGTGTCGAATGTGAATTACTCTACAGATATGTTTATTGTGCGATATCCAGGCACCACTAGCAAATCTTAGTCCAAATAATATTCGGTACTCTAAGGTGGAAACCGGAAACTGTATATGAGAGGTACAAACACAAGATAGTCACGGCTTGCATTAATTATTTCAAGGTCACAGGAAGAATCTGACATGCGCGGGATATTATCACCAATTTCGTGGACTGGAAACACGTTTTTATTAAAAAGAAAATTCTCCATACATCTATTAATAATACCCTTGGAAGATACATGAAATGTAGGTTTGTTTGATGTCTCAACTGGTCCAAATTGACGGTAATAATCAAGTTCCACCTGTTACCCTGTATGTGACTTATTCCAAAAACACAAAGTTTGGCACAAGCACATAGTGATTGTGTGAAATAGAAACCCACTTAAACAAATCAATAATTAATTCTGTAGTTTCCAATAACATCCTACCACTACAGCTTTAGATAAAAAAATACATGATAGGGATGATTAAAGTACAATTTAGATCTGGTCAATGATCAGATCTTGTCAATGATAGATCTGGTCGTGATAATGTTCTTTTTCACAGAGTATCGAGACAGTATTTTATAACTACTTGCAAGGCAAAAGATGAAAATGCTTTTTCAAAGTTCACATGTCCTCCAACCCTAAATATACATTAAAATAAACAGAGAAAAATTACTCCAAGTTATATGCTTAGACGGTGGATACCAAATATTGACACAAAACTAATATTTTAGAAGGAAATTGTTTCATGGCTATAAATATGGATTTTGAAGTAGACGATGACAAATGTGCTAGTAGAGAACATCTCGCATTTTTCAGACAGAGCAGGTCTACCATAACAAATAATACCAATATAACAAATTAGGAATTAGAAATATTTCCCTGTACAATAGCAATTGAAATTTTAATGAGTTGGGTTTGTAATATGAGATGTGACACTGGGAATAGGTCCCATTTTGAAAATGAGTTCACACAACATTAGGAGTCTGGGCAAGATTAAACATGTCATTACTATGGATTATTGGAAGACATGATGATGCAATCACACAATGATACTACATAACGAGGTCTTGGACCCATTAATCACGTGGTACCTATGCCTCCATTATTTTACAAACAATGGCCTTGTTGTGGGTGTACTGCCAATGTACTTTAATTTGATCAAGTTTGACCTGATTTAGTGGAATGATTTTTTTTTTATTTCCGCAATTTCATCAAGCTTTCTTTAGCCACAGCCGGATAACTATTGTTTGTATTCCAAACCTGATCAATCAAAGGTCTGTCGGATAGAGACACTGATACCATTCATCAACTGCATTGTCTGCAGATAAATATTTCCAAACATGTGTGTAATACCTTGACAGTGTTATATTCATATATACAGGGGACACTTGTTAAACACTAGTTTAGCCAGATTAATTTGCTTTATATTGCACAGGGATTATATTACATGGCTTGCCAGTCTGCTCAGCCCTTCTAAAATACAGCTTCTTAGTTTAATTATATGCAAAGGATAATACAATACATCTTACTACTCTGATTAATAGTTTTATGATTCAGCTTGCTGGTCTAAACAGTGATTCTATAATAAAAAACAGTGAATTAAATCACAATAAGCTTAACTTTGAACCAAGATTGATTTTCATGAAAAAGTTCTGGAAATGTAGCTGTCTTTCGCTCAAGTATAAATTCACTGTAATAATCTCAAAATAGCTATTTCAACTTTATTTCACCTGGCAAGTTCCCTTTATGACCCAACCGAATATGGTATTAAGAAAGATTGAAAAAAATGCGTCAAGACTTTTATGATATAGTAAACCCCAAAATATTTCATATCAACGATTTAGGTGATGGAGAGTTAAAATTGATTGATTTTGTCTTAAGTTTTATGTAATTGAAGTTAAATTATAAAATTTAGCAACAACGAATTAATAATAATTACTCCAAAGGCACGTCAACATGGACCGACAATACGTGTGTACTCCCGGCATAGACTATATAACAGCCTAATCAGTTGAAACCTCAAAAATCAAGCTCTGAAAGCAAAACAAAAGTGAGCTGGTGATTATTTATATTAATTAAATGACCACACAGAGCCAAATTTTAAAAGAAAATAAAATCAATTGTTAAACAAATTTCGACGGGAGAGGTGTTGATTCAATGAGAAATGTATAAATAATTTTAAATAAGTTAATCATTTTTGTCAGGGCATCGTACTGACTGGAAGATGTTTTACGATATTACTAATTATCTCAAACTTGGCACAATCCAAAGCAAAAGTACTTTTGCAGATCACCTGTACCGAAATAATTTCATTTTATTCTCTTTAAGTCCCTTATTACGTCTACATTATTTTCAAGTGAATAAAACACTTGATTGAATAACATGCTTATGCTTAAATGAAACTACACAGTGGATAATGATTGTCAATTACACAATAAATGTAATTGATAATTAGTGAAAGGCTGTTTCTTCAAGAACTCATTTATTATTTATGTCAAGAACATGTCTCTGAGAATAAACTTACTGCAGAAAAGAGACCCCTGATATCAGAAAGTGCAGCCCCCTGGTTGTGGAAATCGCAAAACTAGTCCCTGTCACTCCAGCTGAGACCAATTACATTGGTACAAGTACGTCCTCTGGATTTGAGATCCTTCCACCAGAACCAGCATGAGAGACATGTTAGCCTGAGAACTGCACTTGCATGTTCTTGTCTTAATCTTCTTGGGCAGCCTTTTGAATCGCAGACAGATCACTGCTCCCGAAGGCAATTAGTGTGTGGAATGTTCAAGGAGCCAAAAAGAAAACTTTATTGAGCAAAATTATATACAAATTACATACTAACCATGGGGAAAGCATATTTATTCTCATATACTGTGATGCCTCTAATATATAATACCGGTAGTTAAAATTTTATTGATGAAAATTTCAATTTAAAAATTGATTTTATAGTAATTCCATACCAACCAATATAAATATTTTTTTAATGGGAAGCTCTGATTTAGAAGGCATAGAGCACCCAGAGAACAGGGTGCCACAGGCTGGCCCCAAACAGCGTCACGTCAGAACTAACCGGCAACGGAGGAACTGATGGGTGCCACAGGCTGGTAGAGGCCCCCAATCAGCGTCACGTCAGAACTAACCGGCAATGGAGGAACTGATGGGTGCCACAGGCTGGTAGAGGTCCCCAATCAGCGTCACATCAGAACTAACCGGCAATAGAGGAACTGATGGGTGCCACAGGCTGGTAGAGGCCCCCAACCAGCGTCACGTCAGAACTAACCGGCAATAGAGGAACTGATGGGTGCCACAGGCTGTTAGAGGTCCCCAATCAGCGTCACATCAGAACTAACCGGCAATGGAGGAACTGATGGGTGCCACAGGCTGGTAGAGGCCCCCAATCAGCGTCACATCAGAACTAACCGGCAATGGAGGAACTGATGGGTGCCACAGGCTGGTAGAGGCCCCCAATCAGCGTCACGTCAGAACTAACCGGCAATGGAGGATCTGATGGGTGCCACAGGCTGGTAGAGGCCACAATCAGCGTCACATCAGAACTAACTGGCAATGAACAGACACTTTCCCAAGAGGAGCGAGTTCTGGAGATATTAATTTGTTTGTTTGGGGTTTTACATCACTCTCAACATTAATTCAGTCATTTTGTGATGAGACCTACTTGTAGCAGATATAGTGTTGCCTTAGTGAATTGTCATGTCGCAGGTCCTTGATATGACAACCCACCAAGTCACAAGGACAATAGGTTAACCATAATTCCGACTGCCAAATGATTTGTGGTCAAATGATTATCTGTTCATGATGGAAGATAATATTTATTATATCAATTGGTGAGAACTTCAATCCAAAAATATTAGTTCCACCTTATTCTGGGGTGATAATGAATTCAGAAAAAAAGAATAGTCCCCCCTTTCTTGTAATTTTACAATAGAAGTGAAAAGACTCCATCTCCACATTTACAAAACTGAATAATGTTGAAGACTGCAGCACCACCTCCTGGTAGATTACTGCAGCGCCACCTGTGGTTTTACTTATTTGAGTTTGACCCCACTTGAACATTCTCAAGGTTGGCCTTATTCGAAGATTAAAATCCATTATTTAATCTTCAAATCATCAGCTTTGTGGCCTCCATGTTGTATTTTCTTTAGAGTGTGTCTGAACTCTGAAAATCTCTTGAAACGCCAATATAGAAATTCTATACTTGATTTCTATCCTAAATTATATTCTTTGTTATTACTTGTATATGCCTCAAATAAAACCTCAATATAAAGATTTCATCTTTGCTTTGTGTGTAAAATCCTTATTTAAAAGATGTTTTCTACTTTATCAAAAAATAATTCAATTCTATATATTCAGAAAACAAGTTGTGTTTTAACAACCCTTTCAGCAACACTGGCCATATCAGGTCAACTTTCAAGCCTTTTTAACCAGTGTGAAAGTAACACTGCTGGCAATGGGAGTTGAACCAACCACCTCCCGTCCTCCACTTATATAACCAAGTATGGCACAGATCTATTGCTCCACCAGGTGTGCTAGTGAGGCTGGTCTCAAACTGATCAAATAGAACCCCCAACATAAAAAGTTCATCTTCATCATGAAAAAAATACTTGTCCCAACCAGGTTTCAAGCTGGGCTCAGATATAGTGGATTTGTATTTTTTTTCTGTTGATCTCACAAAGTATAGATGTAGTGGATAATTTGTGAGACTTTACATTTACTTCCCACACAACCAGGCTCAACACAGCTACCTACCTCAATAATAAGACCTTCAACATTACTAAAATCTATTGGGTAAACAGCATTCTGGAGGCATGTACAGATTTCTTAATTATTCTTTTTATCAAACTCTCCATATTATAAGTCAATAATCAATTTCTTCCATTCTAGTTTCCATAACTTCACCTGCATAAACCTTTCATCGGGCTAAAAGTATATTGCTACATTAATTCTAAATGTAGATGTTTTCCAACTTTCCTATTTTACTGTCAAGATGTAAATTTATAAGCAGAAAATTACGGAGTTTGAGACAATATCTTGGCTATGATATAAAACTTATAAAAGTATTATTATTATTATTATTATAAATCATGAATTATATGAATAGGAGGGCACATTTGTCTGATGATAAGCACAGTGGAGCCTATCTGCATATCTAGTAAAAGGGGCAGAATATTGAATGCCTTGGGCCTGTCTTCCATGCCAGGACTTAGACAAAATAACTCCCCTCCCTACCCCCAAACAAAAAAAACAAAAACAAAACAAGGAGGCTACAACATTTTCCTTTGAAAGTACCAACATCATGCAATTCATTCAATTTTTTCTTTAAATACACATTTTATTATGAACAATGCTAATTACATACATTACCAAATACAGCTCCCCTGGAGGAAAATATTTGATATCATAACAATGCATGCATCCTTTATAATATTGTTGTTTTTACAATACTGTCCTTCAAACAGTTCATATAAACCATTCTAAGAATCCAATCCACTGAGATGTTTTGAATTTCTTTACATTTTTCCTTTCAAAACGATGTGCAGGTAACAATTTTTACACAAATTCCTGGGTAAATTGATATAGATCCGGATGACAAAAGAAGGTAATGTTGAATTGTGATGATAACCAAATGTCTTCTATATTATTACATTCCTTGTTTCAGTAGATTTGTGTATGTCTTGATCTTAGAAGCCATTGACATGTCTGCGTATCTGTCTCCTATATTCACCACCATACCACCGATGATGGAGGCATCAACCTGCAAACAAACATCAATCCAAAATGATTTTTGTGTTTTTTTGGTTTCCCCTGAATCAAGCCTCTCCAACTAAAGTTGCTTTCATGAAACTTGCATGCATTTCCAATGATTTTACATGGATTCTATAATTTCAACAAAGAATAATCCCAATTATTACTTACCTTTGTTTCCAGATTGATTGTTTCCCCTTTCTTGATAAATCCCTGTAAAGCAGCTTTCAATTCCTTTAAACTAGCTTGGTCCAAGGCCTACAAAATAGCACACACATCTTTTATGCAACAGTTTTATCTATTGTTGAACACTTTTAGTATTTTTTGGTCATTTTAAGTTGGTGCACCAGTTTTTTTAAATAATGAAAGTGATAAAAAAAAAGATTAAGCTCCTTTTTCCACAAAACCTAAATTTCCAACTGTAAAATTTAAGAAGAATAAATCAAATATATAAAAGTTTTTTTGGCAGCCGCAGAGTGTACACACCAAGATTCATATTTCAGTTTAATTATAATTAATTATGTAAAAGTGTATTGCTTAGTTTGGCATAGAGATATTTGGTTTGTTAGTGACCTTGGCTGTGGTGACTGTGCAGATGACCTCTCCTCTGTGTGCAGACATGATGCGGTTGAATGCAGCGATGATACTGGACATCTTTGCCAGACGGCCGTTATCAGCCATTGCACCTGAAACATGCAAAATTGCTGATACATTCTTTTGGCTATTAATATCCCTGATTACATTTTTTTATATTAGAGTGATAAAAACAAATGATTGAATATATTGTGAAACAGATCTTTTTAACTTACAGTGTGTTATTCGAGAATTTCAAAATGCAATGCAGCTGGGAAAGAAATATATCTTTTGCATAATTTTTAATAAAATTACTTTCAAGGTACATATGACAGAGAAGAGTTACTCATTAACTCTGTCACTGGCATTGTAACGTATATGTGAATATCAGGAGTGATTTAGGTTTTACAATGACATTTTAATAGATAAGTTGTTGTAAGTTCCTCCTTTTTTGTTACCCCAGATGAGGCTCTAAGTAGACTTTTGCCTTTGTAAATTTTTGCCTTTGAGGGAGAGTCTTTTAGTACTTACCCATAAAGTTGGTAGTAATGGTGGAATAGTTTTGTTTCTTCATCAACTCAGAAAGAACTCCTGAAAACGAAATTAACAAAGGAAATATAAAATGCTAACAATTTTTGGTGTGAGCTGAATTTTTTTTCTTTTTATTTATATGTCACATTTATAGCATAAATATTTAGCAATTTATGAGGTATTTCAAACTTAGTTAAATGATCAGAATATTGAAAAACAACAAAATGCAATGCACTTAAGCCCCTTCAGCAACTTCAGTCAAAAGGCGATTATTCCCAGTTGTTAAGTTGTTAAACCGGGAGAGCATATGGAAGTTTAAGGTCAAACAAGATCTATGCTACACACCTATTCAAACGTTACATATTAATTATGAAGTGCCTGTCATTCATAACTGCCAGGTGTCAGCTGGGAAAAACTTGATGCAAGTTCTTTTTAGCTATGTTAGCATAGTTAAAAAGAATATAAAGTATGTAAATGGTATCAATTAATGCAAGGAACATACCACTTTTTTCCTGTTTCTTAATGGTTGGGTTACCAATGTACTCTGCAAGCTTAACATCTTTAGCCATCAAACTCTGTAAAAAAATATGCATTGTGTCATTAAAGGAGGAAAACAAAAAAAATATAAAATTAATCTACATGATCAGAAATTGATTTACAAATAGTTGAAGTGCAATGATATATACCAATATTTAAAACACTAAGAGCAGTAAGTATTTTATTATTATTATTATTTTCCACACCAACCACTACATGATAGTGAGGTCCATTTTTATCTTTAATACATGGATTTCAATCATAAGAATTAGGATTAAATATACTATTTCTTCTCTCATCTTCGTATATAAAGTGGGTGAGCTCACATATCATTAGATTGTGTTTGTATATTTGAACTGACCTGAATACCAAGGAGTTCCTTCTCTATGGCATCCAGTTTCTTCTCCTTACTGGCCGCGGAGTACAGAGCGTGGGCATAGCGGCCCTCAAGGCCAAACACCTGGATAGGTGCCTGAAACATACAACATCATCTTACTCACATCAAGCTTACTCACTGAGAATACTTCCAACAAAATGAAAGGGAAGTTTAGTTTTCAAGATTTACTTCCATAAATTTCTTTAAATTATAAATACATAGTTAATATGCCATGTGGTGATGCTTAATGGCTTTACCGAGGAGATATGACTTGAATGTTTATTGCATATGCATTTCAACTGCAATTATACAATATTTTATCAATATTTGTATCGTAAGTTGCAAAATTTCTGTCATTGTCAAAATGAAGGACATGTATTGTTCTGCATAATTCAATATTAATTTAAACTTGTGTCCAAGTTTGCAGGGGTTCATCTTTAGTTGAATATTCAATATTTGTTATATAAATAGATGATAAATTCCAATTTTTTCATAAATGATCTGGATGTGTGAAAGAGTCATATTATTATTATAATTTACTTGACCACCTTTTGGTGTTTTAAATTTTTTTTCCAGTCACACAATTCAACAATTTTTACTTCACACAGTCCAAAAAGGAGCAGGTAAACTATTTGGGTTCACCACATCAATCCATGTGCAATCAGAAGGTGTTGAAAAATATGGATAAATATACTAAGCCAGGAACATTTTTTTGTGTGTGGCTATAGAAGCCAAATTTGCCGGGTTTTATACAAAATATATGCAATTTAAATATTGAGATCTCTGTGGAAAAAATAATGTAAACGTTGAGGGGGGTTATGAAAGGAACAATCACTTTCTAATGATTAAGGAAAGTGTTGCTATTAAGGACTCAGTTAAAATTCAAGAATATTCCGAATATTTCCAGGTTTATTTTGTATTGAAATGCTGATAGACGTTGTTTGAAATCTCCCACTGCTCTTACTATGGACAGTTCCTGTAACCATTTGTTAGTCAGTCTCTGATTGGTTGAAAAGAATCACTCCTTTAACCAACCATTGTCCTGGCTGCTTTGTTTCAGTGAACTGTATTCCTGTATGGCAGTTGTAGTATTATTATTATAAAAGATATTATTGCTAATCTGATGTTCACACACCTGGACAAGGCTTGTCCTAGCAGCAACTGTTGTGCTGAACTGTCTCACCTGGAAAGAAACACAAATATTATTAAACCTTACAAATAATTTGAATATCTGAGATTACTAGAATGTCACAATGGTGAATATTTGTGATAAGGTTGAATTATGCTTCTGAATTACTTGTAGATTGTTTGTATCTTGAATACTGATCTCCTTGTTCAGTATATTGTGTTTCCAGTTGCAAACCAAGTACCGGTAGTCTTTGTGGTGTAAACTGGTTGAATATAAATCATACCTTGCTATTAAACAATTTATACTTTTTAAGTCATATGGTCCTTGTAACATGATCAGTTATATCAGAAAATAAATAGCTATGTTTTTGCATTCCTCAGTGAAAATAAATGACATAATGTACTCGCGCTGGACCAGTTACCGCCGATGAAGTAGACCGTGACTGGCAGTGGCTACAAGGGTCCTCTCCAGCTTAGCCGCTGTAATCGGCGGTTATTGGTAGCGACGGAAAACTGGTCACTCACGAGTAGTCCATTGGTGGATGTGAATAAACATTATTTTCCACTTTTTTGGCATCACAATACAGGGCTCAAAATAACTTAATAAGATTCTATGATCCAGATAAATTTTAATGTTATTTGTACAAATATTAGTGAAAACTGGTTGATACACATTTTTTTTATGAAATAGAGGAGATCTGAGAGGCTGACCACATAATAAGACTGTACAGGTTATAAACTGATTTGACACTTCTCCTGGAAAGTCAACCATAATATATTTATTCCATGACTACCGATCAGGAGGTGACATTCATTTTGTAATTGTTCATTTCCAAACTATTGTGATAAAATATTGTGATAAAATCTGGTCATCGTACAAATAAGCGACCATGACAAATTGTTCAGACTGCTGTATGTAACAGGTTGACAGCTCTCGGGAAGAATGAAATCTGTCTGATTGTGAAGTCACATTGCATTTCTGTCAACCGTGCCAATGTGACCTCTTGTTCAGTGTGCGAATTGCAATTGAAGTACGAGGAACTTAGAAGAAAAGATTATTTCAATCAAATTCCTGGGTACTCTTCTGCCAATTTCCACATTCTTTGTTCAAACGCAAGACGTTTATTGTACTCAAATTATACAAAAGACAACGCATCTTACCGCTCCAGAAAGCCGCACGGTCGCCATCTTGAAGGTCACAGGAAATGGATATCGCGGAGGATTGTGGGATAGAAATGGAGAGAGTTCTGGCAAAATTCTCAAACAAAATTTAGTTGTTTCCTGAATAACGAATCATAAATAGTTAATATTTGTAACCAGATTACCCAACCAATATGCCGGGCTACGAAATGTCACTGATTTATAAGATCATGGATCGGGTATGTATTGAACATTTTAGTGTGCCCGTTTATCGCTCAAGAAAACATGGAGACATCTACTCGGCAAAACCAAATGGCATCCCGCCGAGACGATGACCTGTGTGAGTGTGATCTGAACAAGGGAGGTTCCACTTCAAATGAGTGACACTGACAGACTGTGTCAGTGTCACTGACAATGTCAGGTTTAGTTATTAGTGAATTACAGAAAATGGCATTGAAGTGAAAGACAGTACGGGCTGCCAAGTACTTTGCGCTCGCTAGTACTTTGCGCTCAGGGCCTTGCACATCCTATTGGTGAAGTTGTATATCCATGATTTAACATATTTGATTTGTTTACATATTGAGGGCAGCCATTGTTGCAAAACAATCCCAAGATCCATTGCGTGTCGAAGAACAAGGGATCATCATTTTTTCCCAAAGTTATAAACTCTGTCATTGCATAAATCTTTGCAAATAAGTTCCAGGATGGACGTATATTTTAACTATGACAGGCGGAATAATTTCCTCTGAAATTGCCATGTAACTTCCCAAATATATCCTTGTAATTTGAGAACAGTTTTAAATCATCAACAAAATTTTGATTCAGCAGCATTTAGAGGCAAAAAAACGAGCGCAAAGTGCTTCACCTGCTTAAGATTTTGGCCTCAAAAAGGCCAGATAATTCACCGGTGCTCCCTCTTCACCAACAGGACATGGCAGACGTAAGATATGGCCGACTTTTGCAGTTTGAACCCAAGATGAAATGGAACAAATTTGAATGTTTTATTTGGCTTTGTCATTGATATATTGTTCATAAGGTCAATATTTTGAGCGCAAAGTGCTCTGCAACCCGTAAACACAAGGCAGAAGTTCTTTCACGTCAGTACAAATCTGTTTTTCGCTCGCGTTTGTTTTGCCTTTAGGGCTAGATGTTCGAGGTTTTGACTGATTAAGCTATAAGTCTATGGAGCATACCCCGATTATCGATCCATGGCGGCCATGTTTTGGCTCAATAATTCTGCTAACACCGTCAGATGTCGCTTTTGTTTGAGAACTGATTTGTGAGTGCGTGGTAGAGTAAGAAGATTTTCGTTGGATTTTGCCTTGGGCGAGCTTGATTTTTTAAAATCAACACTTGTTTCTACTGAAAACATGGAAAATATTCCTGACAAAGGTGATCCAACTTCTCCACAAATAGAGCCAATTACCATCACAGTTCCTGGTGTGGAAAAATTGCTCTCTAACCTAAAGGCTAAACTGCAAAAAAGCCAATGGCCGGATCAAATACCCACAACACAAGAGTCTTGAAAGAATGTTCACATGAAATAGCTCCAATCCTTCACAAAATATTCCAAGACTCACTCGACAAAGGAGAAGTCCCAAAAGCATGGCGCACAGCAAATGTAGTTGCAGTTTTAACAAGAAAAAGTGGTGATCCACATGTAACACGGATGGGAAAAAAAATATAACAAACCAAAATTCACAACAAATAGAACAAAAATTAAAATAAACAAAACAAAAATTACATCAAACAAAACAAAATTAAAATAAACAAAACAAAAATTACAACAAACAAACAAAATTTAAATAAACAAAAAAAAAACACAAAATGAAATAATTATTGCAAACTGATGTGGCAGTTGAAATTATATTTATTTGTCTTTTGAAAACATTTAATTTGGTATATGAACGAATTTTTTAGCACAACTTTATGCAAAGATGTGCCTTTTCAGGTTCAATTGCGTAAGTTGCTCTATTATCGCTCAGGCGCTAACCGCAAATCATCGACCAGACTTTTGCATGTTATTTCTGTTCTTATTGTCCGATTTACACCAAATTTGAATTAAACTTACTGAAAATTCCTTGTTCTAGCGATTGGGAAGCATTTCCAAGCAATTTAAATGGATAATTTTGTGCAGCGATGGGCGATGATGATGTTGTCATTTCAGCGGGATGCCTATTGGCATTGCCGAGCCGATAAACTTGTAGATGAACATTTTAACTGCACGTGCTGGTCAATGACGTCATGTCAATGTTTGGCACGTGCACGAAGCGATTACATAACGCAAATATGATGTACTTCATATTTGCGTTCGCATCGCATGTCATCTGACTTCTAATTGTCCGATTTACACCAAATTTGAACTAAACTTACTGATAATTCCTTATTCTATCGATTGGGAAGCATTTCCAAGCAATTTAAAAAGATAATTTTATGCAACGATGGACGAAGACGACGACATCGTTTTGAACGTTCTGCTTTTACACCACGCACTTCTTTTCTTTTGTTTACTTCTTTTATTGAAGTATTCATACGCCCGGGCGCATGCGCAAATTGGAATCTTCCATGCACACGGACGAACACTCCACAGTGGCGTAAGTTGCTTGAATAATAATGACCACAGAAAAAACCGAATTACAACCCACAGGAAACGACTACCCATTTCCCACGATCGTACCGATCACAGAATAACACGGATAGTCCCTTTTTGATATCCACTGCCTGTCGGCAGTGGATATCAAAAAAGGACCATCCGTGTTACAAAAAAAAGAGAAAAAAGTTGTGCCGCAAACTACAGGCCAGTTTCTTTGACATCTGTCCCCTGTAAGGTTTTGGAGCATATAACTGTCAGACACATGATGAATCACTGCAAACTTTACAATATCCTGGTAAATATTCAGCATGGATTCAGGACAGGCCACTCTTGTGAAACTCAGTTAATCACAACCTTACAGGATAAACTCAAGGCTAGAAATGATTGGCAAAATGTTGACATGCTCATTCTGAACTTTAGTAAAGCCTTTGACACAGTCTGACACAAACGGCTGAATCTCAAGCTCGAGCATTACAGAATCTCAGGGCAGGTCGGTTCATGGATAAAAAACTGGCTTACAAACCGTGAACAGAGGGTAATTATTGACGGGGATGAATCTGACCCTGTCCTGTCTGGAGTGCCTCAGGATACAGTACTTGGACCAATACTATTTCTACTCTACATTAATAACATTGGAGAGAAGCTAAAATATTCAAACATAAGGCTCTTTGCTGATGACAGCCTCCTATATAGAATAGTTGAAGATGACGATGATGCAGTAAAACTGCAAGAAGACCTAAATATGCTGGAGGAATGGTCAAGTGAGTGGCAAATGGACTTCAATGCTCAGAAATGCTACACCCTGAGCAGCAAGAAAAAAAGCCAAGCTCTTGATACAAGAAAATATACATTAAATGGTCACATCTTGCAACATGTTGAACATCATCCCTACCTGGGAGTTGAGCTCCAAACAAATATGAAATGGGATGAACATATAAACAACATTGTCTGCAAAGCAAATCAAGTACTGGGAAGAAGAAATTTCAATATGTGCCCAGGAAGTATCAAAGAGGCTGCCTACAATACACTTAGAATATGCATCAAGTGTGTGAGACCCTTACCTCAAAAAAGATATAGACCGCATAGAATGCTGCTAGATTTGTGTCTGGCGACTAGAAGAGAGAAACAGGCACTGTAACAAAAATCCTGGAAAACCTAAAATGGGATTCACTAGCATGGAGAAGAAGGACACAGAGGCTGGTTTTATTGTACAAGGCTATATATGGTGAAATAGCTTTGAAACTTCCATAACGTGTCAAAATGAAATCAGCTCCTACACAGAAAACCATGGAAATCGCGATATCGAAATGGCGACAAGCTGTGACCCTTATAAATACAGCTATTTTCCAAGGACAGTGACTGACTGGAATAATCTTCCCCCTCAATTAACTACATTGGAACCGGCTCGGCATCCTTCAGGAACTCCCTGGCCAGAGTATAAAGGTTGGCAACAAGCAACTGGTGTGTACCAGCTGCACCCTTTAGTGCAACCATGCACTCTCGGCGGGATGCCAATTGGTTTTGCCGAGTAAACTTATATATGTAGATGTAGTGAACTCATGTGGATCTGTGCAGATCCTTCCTCCTACAGTCTCAGAGTGACACTGATACCATGAATCATTGGGCCCCGGACCACTAAAATTACAATGCCCCATAGTATGGCCATACTGGCCATAGACCACACTGCTCCTTGCCATTGGACGATTGCAGGTTGCCATACTGCCCTATTGAAAGCAACACAACAAAACTGTACAATTAAAATCGGAAGTCCACAAAAAAAAACACTCTAAAGTCCAATTATTAAAAAAGCAAGATGGAAACCCACAAATGCACTATTTAAAACAATATTAAATGAATCACCTGCAAAAATAAAAATAAAATATATGTATCGACTTAAGGTATTTTGACCAAGTTTTAGCATCTTTCTGAAAGCAGAATATGAAGTGAGATTGACCTTTGAAATTTTTTGTCAGGATCTGTTCCCTGGGATCTGTTTAAGCATTTCCTGTTTTGAAAACAAAGTATAGAACATATTTTGATTTGCTGTTAGTAAAGACTGCAATATATTGTCCCTTCAATTAATGTCATTATTTTTTTTTTGACAACATTGACATAACAAGTCTTTATTACACTATAACATATTGCAATTTTATTGGTGTCTTCTCTCACCTTCATCTTGTTATTATCATGCATAGTAAGAGAGAGTAGTTATCAAGCACTACTTTCGTATTCCCTGGTCCTACATATCAAATAGTAAACTCCAGTCTCATGATGGTAAATTTGGTGAGGGTTGCCCATGTTTTAGTATTTAGTGAGGTAGAGTCACATACTCATGCCCAACCAGTTTCCCAATAACTGCCAGTTACAGCGGATATGCTGGGGAGAGTTTCCTTCATCAGCAAAAACTG
Organism: Amphiduros pacificus; assembly: GCA_949316495.1. Lineage (NCBI taxonomy): Eukaryota > Metazoa > Annelida > Polychaeta > Phyllodocida > Hesionidae > Amphiduros > Amphiduros pacificus. Next base: position 30,006,843 of record OX439007.1, on the reverse strand, counting down.
GTTGCAGACAATTAGGGCTCCTGCGTCTGGATTTACACATTCATAAAATTGGCCAACAAATAGGAAATTGACTTGTTTTCCAATTGGTTAACTTATAAATGTTGATATATAATCATTTCATAGGACATTGAATTTTTTGGCATAGTATGTCAAACTTGCAGGTGCGTAAGTAACATCTTGTTACAAAAACACATTATTTGGCACTATTCTGTCAGTCTTTGTGTCAATTTACATAATTTTAAATCACTGTGTGAAGAATTTGAATCTTGGAAGGAAAAAAATTAAAATGGATCAGTTATAATTTGGAGGATGGACCATTAATCTTCAAAGGGAAAGAAATAATAATCTGACTTTTTTTTTCTTGGTCAAGGCAAATATATCAATTAGATCAGATATTATCAATATTCCATTCCATCCAAATTATAAATGATCCTTTCTTTAATACTTTTGAACATGGTCATGTCCAAGTTTTCAGTTGTAGCCCTGTTCATGAACATATACAAGAGCCAACCAATTTCACAGCTGTATGGTAATTGCATTGTAATGTGTGGAAAAATAGCCTCAATTTTAATACTGTACATGTACGTGCAGAAGTAGTCTGGAACTCTCTCTTGCCATGCAGAATAATTGGCTGCTGAAAAGAAGATCGTTAGGAGCATAGTCGCCAAGCTCTGTCTCAAAAAGTCAGGTCTGACCAATACTTGCAGAGGGAGAACTTCATAGACATGCAAGCTTGTCTCATAGAAGAAACAGACTTTGATTGGCATGTAATTTGATTTAATTTATTTGATTAATTTATTTAATTTGTTTTATTTTTTGGTGTCACCAGTCATGCTTCAACATCTTTTCAGGCTTTTGTTTGGCTCCGATATTTCAGAGGTGGTAGTGTCTTATACTGCTCACCAGACTGTTCTCTATCTGAGTCCCCTGACATGAGGGAGGGGAGTAAAGCTCAGCCATAGCCAATCTCTATCATCTATCAAATATATCAATATTACTGTCTAAAGAAGGTGCTTCCACACTTATTTACTGTTCACTAGAATGTGAATATGGTTTATAACATGTCTCTTATTGTTGCAGCCACAGACAGTACAAGCTGTGAAGAGAACAGCAGAGGCAGTGATGTCACGTGGAGGATTCATCCGATCCATAGAGAATGTAGGAGAGAGGACCCTGCCCTACTATATGCGTAGCCACGGCCACAAATACACACAGGGAAAGTAAGGCCCACATTATAATACACAATATATTATCAGAGTTATGTGATATCTGATGTAAGGCCCACATTATGATACAGAGTATATTATCAGAGTTATGTGGTATCTGCTGTAAGGCCCACATTATGATACAGAGTATATTATCAGAGTTATGTGGTATCTGCTGTAAGGCCCACATTATGATACAGAGTATATTATCAGAGTTATGTGGTGTCTGCTGTAAGGCCCACATTATAATACACAATATATTATCAGAGTTATGTGATATCTGATGTAAGGCCCACATTATGATACAGAGTATATTATCAGAGTTATGTGGTGTCTGCTGTAAGGCCCACATTATAATACACAATCTATTATCAGAGTTATGTGGTATCGGCTGTAAGGCCCACATTATAATATACAATATACTTTCAAAGTTATGTGATATCTGATGTAAGGCCCACATTAAGATACACAATATATTATCAGTTATGTGGTATCTACTGTTAGGCCCACATTAAGATACACAATATATTATCAGAGTTATGTGGTATCGGCTGTAAGGCCCACATTAAGATACACAATCAGAGTTATGTGGTGTCTGCCATAAGACCCACATTATAATACACAATGATTTTCAAAGTTTTGAATCAGAAAAATATAAGACAATAAAGAACAACATTAAAAGTTGAATATGCAAACAGTTATATTCCAAAGTTCAATAACAGTAATACGAATATTATTGTTTCATAAATACATGATTATCCTACAAGTTTGGCTTTTTCAAGCATTATATCGGTTCAAAAATGTTGGCTGTGCCATTTTTAGTTGCGTTATGAAAATGAATTGCGTATTTGATTTTTATTCAAAGTGTTTTAATGTTTGAACTGTTTCATATGTTCTCTTATATGTTTTCACCACCTTTTGATTAGCAGAAATCAGAAAAATATTGCAATCAAATAAAAACTCTTTAATTCTCAAAGACCATGATATTTTTTAAGATAAACATATCTTTCATGTATCATGAAAAATTAACTTAGGCTTTGGACCACCATTGCAATGCCCTGTTGAAAACCATTGTAAATGTATCACCTACAAAATGTAAAAAAAAAATAGAATGACCTTGGATATTTTTTTAAAAATTATCAAAAAGCAAAAATCATCATCTTTGTGAAAGCAAAGTATGAAGTGAAGCTGACCATTAATTTGTTTTCACCAGTGTCTAGTCAAGTGCCACCTTTCTTGAAAACAAAGAATAAAACATAGAAATACAAAAATGCACCCCTTCAAAATCAATCTCATTATTTTTTTTCGATAACTTTGTCAAAACAATCCATTATTGTATTATTAAATAGTATAATTCATTTTATGTCTCCTCTGATCTGCATCTTATTATTATCATGCATAATAAGGTGGAGTTATCATACACTACTTTTGTATGGTCTGATCCTATATAAAAGAGTGGACTCCGATGTACACAATAATGAGGTGGGTATTGCACCTCAACTTTTGCTACATTATACTGCCCTCTACTGGAAAATGTTGATGCAGTGCCATCTGGTGGAGGAAATATTACATGGATGGGTAGGCTTGGTGTGGTTGAGGAGAGAATTGTTGAGACTGTGTGCTAATGAACCCTGGTGGTCGCTGCTGTGTTAGGCTTGACCCAAGTACCATCCTATATTTTGCCACTTTCATACCTGTAAAGATTTAAATGACTTGTTTGTGCAACAAGAGACAAGCTACAAAGGACAATGTGAGGCCAGAGGCACTTAGATGCAAGACATGATTTTAAAAAGAATAACTGAGCCATTAAGAACTAATCAAACATGCCTACGAGAGGAATTTAGGGATGTTAGAACATTACTCTAGTGAATAGATTAGAAACTTTATCCATCTGTCATTGGATTGTAGAAAAAAAAAACTAACATGCAAAATCACCAAATTGCAAATATCACAACAGACTTATTTTAATCAAAGTTCCTCCAGTGAACACTTTTTGACTTGGTAGAGCAATATTTGGCTGTGGAAAATCCAAGCCTCTCAGTTTGACTCAAAACGGGACATCCAGTCAGGTTAAACCAGATCCATTGACAGATTGTATTTTACTCTTCAGAGAGGAACAATAAATGTTGAAAAGTAGTCGTCTTGCATAACATTATTTTGTCATGAATATTTATGATCAGATTGATGTTTTAGATATTTATTTAGTCAAAAGCACTGATAACATTGAGAGTCAAATTTACCAAAACTGGCAAAACAGGGAAAGGTGAATGCAAGGTCACATGGCATAAACAAATAAGAAGTTATATAGAGATGAATGTAACTTATCTGCTTTTAAATGTAGGATTTTATTAGAAATTGAATACATGAGATAACTATCTTTTAAAATAAGTAATTTCCCCATAATAAGAAAATCATTAGATTTATCATTTTAGTGAGGAAATGTCTGAAGATCAGTAACATTTTTATGTGAATTTTTTTTCCCCAGACAGAAAGGTATGTCTAGGGAGATTGAAATGCCTGGGTGGTCGATGCACTTAATTGAAATAAAATAAATAAAAACACTTAGAAGTGCTAATGTCTCAATTCAAGACTAAGATTTATTGCATTTATGCAATTTTTCAATTACTGAGTAAATTAAAATGAAAAAAAAATCTGTCCGCCTCCCACAGCCTGAGAACTGAATTAATGAGAATAAGGAAAAGATGAATACTTCTCTTGTCAAAAGCTATATAATGATATCAGAGAAAATGCACAGTGCCCCTGGGCATCTCCCAAACACACCTCTTGAGAAATGTTCATTTCCCTGTGAAGGGTTTGGAGTTGCATTGTGAGGCGGGGTATGAATAACACACAGAATAGGCTGGAATCTCCACCGAGGACCACGGGGTCACCAGACTCCAGCACATTCAAGCCTACCTTTAACTCTGTATGAATCCCAGGAGGATTAAAGTTTACCCCAAAAGACACCATGGCACTGTCATAGTGAATTGTTATGCTTAGAATACTCGTCCCGTGCTGTATTAAAAGCCATGCATTATATTTGTGACATTATTCACTTATCTATGTATATTAGACATGTAAACAATTTCAGAATTGTACTTATGTTGTGTAAAAATTTCTCCACAAGTATTTTGTGTACATCAGATACTTAAAACAAGTGATTAATTGTAGTTTTGTAGTGTAAAGATTACCCCTGAATTTGATCAGTTTAGTTTTTGCATCCTGACCACATTTGATCATTTATTTATTTAATCATTTGATCATTAAGTTATTTAACTATCAGGCATTTTATAAAGTCTGAGTCACATTTATGCATGAACAAATAAGTTTTGGACTCCTGTCATTAATTACCAAAAGATTCTATGCCAAAATTTATTTCTTAAGTTCGACAATGTATTATGCACATAATACATTTGTTATTTAATATTGCCATTTATATTTGAATTGGTGCAAGTAATAGACTTCACTGAACTTCACTCTTCCCTCCCTGTTTAGAGTAAACTTCAGACTCTTGGTTCAATGAAAGGTTCACAAAGTAATAGTCAAGTAATAGAATATGTTCTGGCAAAAATCTCATTCATAAACCCACAGTAAAATTCTGTTCCCATATCAAAGGGAGTAGTTTCATTTTCAAATGTGAAATTTGGTGAACTGTTGATGGCTGAAGTAGGAAAGTTAGGGACATATTGGCAAAGAGACTTAATGGATTCAGTTGAAACCCCAATGATGGATGGTTCTTTGTGGTAAATACATAATTATATGTTCAAAGTGACTGACTGACCAATGGTCAAAATGAAACAGGCAATAATGTCAGTAACAAAAGTGCCGGGATAATTGTGAAAATTCTCCCTTGTTCTATTCAGTAATTTGCACATGTCATTCTAAAATCAATGAATTAATGCAAGTCAATTAGTGTATTGTTTGTTTTTTTCTATAACTATCATTGTGTAGCATTATTTGAGAAACCATGATACTCAAATATGCCATGGATTGAAATTCAATTCAAGTTTTATAAGTGAAAAAGTAGTAGGAACGCTATAAACAACTGTTCTTTGCATCACTTAGGCTGGATCCAGGTCTTTTTAAAAGGATGGAAGCTATTGTTCAGTACAATAAGATACCTGTCAAAAGTTATCAAGGTCAAAGGTCATCACGCTAATGTCACACAGAGCCATCCAGAGAAATGATGTCAATTTCACGGCAGACAATAACAAAAATTGTAAAGAGTATGATGTCAAAAAAAAGCTTTGCATTGGGGGACGTGATGCAAATGATTTGATGGAGTGACCAGTCATTGTCATGCGGTGGTCAAGAGAGCAAGAAAGGTTGAAAGGCCGTGACACCAACAAAAAACTCATCATATCCGTGATGAGAAAATTACCTAGAGTCGTTGACGTTTTTGATGAATTAATGAGTTGGCATGTGTAGTTTTATCAACCTTTGACAAAGTGCCGAACAGAGAAGTAAATACACAGGATACAGATAAAACATGCTGGATGGAAACTCCAGGAGAAATGTTTTATGAGCAGAAATGGGTACGCACCGGGTGAATCAATGCAAAGTGCAGCAGTAATCTGTTGGTATACTTATAATGGGGACACTTGGGTATTAAAAGGTAGTAGACCTTATAGTCTGCGCAGATTATTTGATACCTCATGTAAAGAACAAATGAGAGGTGTTTTAGTTTTAAAAATCATTGCAGTAATTCAACATGGAGTGATGATAATTAGACTTCCAATAAAAAAGTTGGGAGAACCAATATTCCTACATGGAATAGTTACAAAAGTGATGTTAGACCATTCTGGAGTAGTCAGAGAAAGTATTAACAGTTAGTTAAGATGAGCGATAAAGACTCCGAGAAATCAGTTAAGTTAAGATAGTGGGATGAGAGATGACAGACTGCCAGGGAATTAGTTAAGCTGTGAGAGAAACTGAGAAAATGAAGAAGAGCTGAAACTGAAACTTGAAAATTAGGAGTAGAGTAGGTGGGGTGACAAATTTTATGATGGGCAAAGGAGGTGGGGCTGGTGATGATAGAACCCCAGCATCCATGGAGTATTGAGAGGTTAGGACAAGGTGATGGGAGAATTGTGCTTGTATTGAACAGTGTATTGAAAACATAAAGATCATTATCGGCTTAATTGGCCATTAATTAATGAAGCAGCTCATCACTCAGACTTATTCTAAAATAATGAATAACTCTAATTCTATATAAAGATGCATGTTCTCATCATGACAGTCTGATACAAAAGTCTGAATTAAGATAAAGTGCCCATCAAATGAACATTATCATTTTCATGAGAATCGTTTAATTATTAGATAGAGAAACCAACATTAATTCCTTCGAGTTTTAAAGTAAATTGTAAAAGCTTTTGAAATATCATCAAAGATTTTGAAATTTCATCAAAGATTTCAAATGTCACTGTCTCACTTAGAGGTAGAATCTTGCCGAGCTCAGCTAAATCGGCACATCATAAATAACTTAATGATGACTGATGTGTTTCCTAGAAAATAAAGCTCTGACTCAATATAAATTAATAGGAATGTTAAAAAGACTAATGCTGAAAAATTTAAAAGGGACAGATGGGGTCTTTTAATTTTAAAATGTTTCTACCTGTACCTCCTGTTCATCCCGTATCTACATGTACCTCCTATATATCCTGAATCTACATGTACCTCCTATATGTCCTGAATCTACTTGTACCTCCTATATGTCCTGAATCTACTTGTACCTCCTATATATCCTGAATCTACTTGTACCTCCTATATATCCTGTATCTACTTGTACCTCCTATATATCCTGTATCTACCTTACCTCCTGCTCATCCTGTATCTACCTGTACCTCCTATATATCCTGTATCTCTGTACCTCCTCCTCATCCTGTATGTACCTGTATGTTCTATATATCCCGTATCTACCTCCTATATATCCAGTATCTATCTGTACCACCTACCCATCCTGTATCTGCCTGTACCTCCTAAAAAGCTGACATTTTTACCTCCTACTCATCCTGTATCTGCCTGTACCTTCTATATATCCTGTATCTATCTGTACCTTCTATATATCCTGTATCTACCTGTACCTCCTATATATCCTGTATCTACCTGAATCCTCTCTCACCTATGCTGACCACCGCACCAACACCCATTTCACCAACACTGACCACCCCACCTACACCCATCTGACCTCCACTGACCACCCCACCTACACCCATCTGACCTCCACTGACCACCCCACCTACACCCATCTGACCTCCACTGACCACCCCACCTACACCCATCTGACCTCCACTGACCACCCCACCTACACCCATCTGACCTCCACTGACCACCCCACCTACACCCATCTGACCTCCACTGACCACCCCACCTACACCCATCTAACCTCCAATGACCACCCCACCTACACCCATCTGACCTCCACTGACCACCCCACCTACACCCATCTGACCTCCACTGACCACCCCACCTACACCCATCTGACCTCCACTGACCACCCCACCTACACCCATCTGACCTCCACTGACCACCCCACCTACACCCATCTGACCTCCACTGACCACCCCACCTACACCCATCTGACCTCCACTGACCACCCACCTTCCCCCATTTCAGCTAGGTTCTTCAAATATGCAGAGCCCTTGATACTGTTTTAATGTTCAACATAGTGTTTATAACACACATAGTGGGTGAGGTCTGTCAACCGTTTCACTGCGAAAATGTACAGAAAGCCCCGATGACATCCCTGTGAAGTGCATAGCTTGGGATGTGACGTGCCTCAAGATCCTTTGTACAACTCACTATCATATCTTTGTGTATCTCCTCTGATGGACAGCTAATGATTTTTTAAATGAAAACTGACACCAACTTGCTTTGGTATTTAAAGGTAAAGCAGATATGGTTTACTTTCACGAATCAGGTTGTCCACAGTGTACAGGCACTACCTTTCTGTTGGTCTGGGCTAACTTTTAAGATTGTCTCAAAATGGCAAAATGTGTTAATGCTCAGTTGTCAGTCAACCACTAAATGTTTTATCTTGTGTCAAACTGCTCAGCTTCTGTTGTTGGTTAGCTTTGATCGTGTCCTGTGAACAACAATAAAGGGAAAACTGCTGAAATTACTCTGGTTTATGCCGAGATCAAGTCTAAACAGATCAAAACTGCATTGTAAAATACATCTGGGACAGATTTATATTTACGGTAAAGTGATTTTGTGTTAGTTTTAACACTACTTCTTCCCCCCCCCATTCTACATAAGAACAAATTAAGGGTAAATATAAAGTTGAGCACCTGATGTGATCAATTCTTCACGAAATATATAAAAATCTTTCCCCCAAAAAGAGGTAACCTTAAAGAGCCAAAAAAACACCATGATATATATCTTATTTAATGTAATGTTCAACACATTCACCTTGGGAATCTCACCAGGTGAACTGGCTATTTTTACATGGGCTTTAATGAGTCTATTTGACAAAAGGTGAAAAAGAATCCCTGAGCATTTTAAATATGAAACAAGAGACAGAAAGTCCTGGAGAAAATTACCTTCAAAAACGCTACGATTTTCATAGAATTTGAGATTCTTAACATAAATCCAATCAACAACAAGAAAGTTTATACATTCAACAGCATAAAGAAAGAAAATAAGAGAAAAAAGCCCTGGAAACCAGATTCTCCTGTGTGCATTTCTCTTGAGGGTCTGGATAGTATTTGTCTCTCCTAATAATGAGATAGTATGGCAGGTACAAGACCACATAATGTGCTGATACAAAGTGCCTCCTGTCTAAAACATCATTCGCTTTGTTTTGTTTAAATTAAATGTTTTGGGTCATTTATGTAATTGATCCTTTTAAATTTATTTTCAATTTCTGTGTCAGATTTCACAAATGGCAATGTAGTGCAAGGGTTCAAGTCTGTAGGAGCGAGGCAAGGAGTTGGTGTAATGACACAATTGTGGTAACAGGGGGTCGGCAATTAACAATGGGCACATCGCCTCCTCCTTACCCATCCCAGCCTCGGAGGGCGAGACAATACTCTGCCACCCGCACCATATGATCTGATTACAGAATCGCAGCCGAAAGCTTCACAAATAGAAACGTGATATTCGCAAATGAGGCGGAGGGTAGTGAGAAAGTTGGGGCTGGGTCGCAGGTAATGTGCACGTTACGGGTAACTTTGCTTCACCGTCCCGGCCAGACGTGATCATTACCCCAGGCCCGTCTGTCCAAATACAACCCCCCACAAGAAAAATGACACTCATTTGTGGCGAGGAGAAAAGCCCCGAAAGAGACGCCCCTCTCTTGATGAATGCTAATTTGGGCAGTTAATAAAATTGTAAATTGTTGCTTATGGGCTAAATGAATATAAGCATAGATTATGAGCAAGAAATAACGTCCACACACTCAAGCTTGTTATAGCTGCACAACTTATTTAAATGTGTTCAGAAACCTTTGCAACAGGATGTCTTCATTTCGTACTTCATAGGGATATTCATCTACAATTTATGTATTTCATTTTTACACAGACATCTTCATTTATAAATATATATATATATAAAACAAAATAAAATGAAGACATACTGGGATGTCTCTAATAAGATAAATAAAATAATATTCCATCTTTTAATTATATTTTCTGTACAGTGAGAAAACAACTGGAATGGCAGTTATCAAAATATGCAAATAATGGAAAATAATGAATCAAAATGTTCTTTTTTTTTGGGGGGGGGGAGTATATTTTTCTTGACAGTTTGTGTGCTGAGAAGTGGCCATCCCACAATGCATTGCTCCCTACATATTGTGTTTTAAGTTTAGGAGTAAGATTGGAATGGACGGTTAATAATACTTAATATGAGTGATTAGGGAACCCAGTCCCATCCCGCCCCAGGTCATAGACTTTTACTGTGAAATTATACATTAAAGCAGGTTGAAAAGGAAATCTGGTCCGACTAAGTGTTCATAAGTTACTTTGCTACTGGGGCTGTGATCGCTGTATCTCTAAATGAGCAAACTTGATTGACAACTTTTATTTTGCATGAGTCATTGAGGAGATGATTGACAGGTGACAGCCTCAGGTGTGGCTGGGGTAAGAGTATATATTGCTACTAGATTATATCTAGATATTTGTACACAGGTAATTGTGGAAGATTTATTGTCCATCAGTCAGTATAGATTTCACAAATCACATCATCAAATGCACATTTCTTCTCCGTTTTTTAAAAACCTGACCTTGTAAAAGAAATTGATATTTGGTAAAGTGCATTTCAGGGAAGATCCTAAGTGTGGGAAAAGACCCTTATCAGATGCTATAAAATACCACAGGAGTCAGTTCTGGTGCATCAGGTAGTATTTAGTTTCAAATGTAATTTTCCAGTGTCTTGAATAATTTATAGAATGTTTGGCATTGAACAATCAATTTGTTTTCATGTAAAGTTGACACTAAATGTAAAAATTGAAATATTTTCTCGTCGCAGAAATGAACATGTGAATTTATGAAATGTCAAGATGATTTCTAGATTTTATATGCAAAAATAAATTTTAAGAATCATCGCAAGATGAGATTGTTCTAGGATTTTTAGCATGAAGATACACATAGATCACATCTGTACTGAAAGTTGGACTGACGGAGTAGAAAAGACACAAATAGAACACACCAGTGCAAAAGGTTGGACTGAGGGATAGAACACACCAGTGCGAAAGGTTGGACTGAGGGATAGAACACACCAGTGCAAAAGGTTGGACTGAGGGATAGAACACGCCAGTGCAAAAGGTTGGACTGAGAGATAGAACACACCAGTGCAAAAGGTTGGACTGAGGGATAGAACACCAGTGCGATAGGTTGGACTGAGGGATAGAACACACCAGTGCGATAGGTTGGACTGAGGGATTAGGGAAAACGTGTCTGTGTAGAATTTGGAAATGAGGGAGTGATGGAGACAGAGACGTCTGTGTGGTAGGATAGCCTGAGGGATAGAACACGTTTTTGGAAGGTTAGACTGTGGGATAGAACATGTCTGTGGAAGGTTAGACTGAGGGATAGAACATGTCTGTAAGTTTGGACTGATGGATAGAACACATCTGGAAGGTTGGACTGAGGGATAGAACACATCAGTGTAAGGTTGGACTGAGGGATAGAACACACCAGTGTGGAAGGTTGAACTGAGGGATAGAACACATCAGTGTAAGGTTGGACTGAGGGATAGAACATGTCTGTAAGTTTGGACTGATGGAGTAGAAAAGACACAAATAGAACACACCAGTGCAAAAGGTTGGACTGAGGGATAGAACACACCAGTGTGAAAGGTTGGACTGAGGGATAGAACACACCAGTGCAAAAGGTTGGACTGAGGGATAGAACACGCCAGTGCAAAAGGTTGGACTGAGAGATAGAACACACCAGTGCAAAAGGTTGGACTGAGGGATAGAACACCAGTGCGATAGGTTGGACTGAGGGATAGAACACACCAGTGCGATAGGTTGGACTGAGGGATTAGGGAAAACGTGTCTGTGTAGAATTTGGAAATGAGGGAGTGATGGAGACAGAGACGTCTGTGTGGTAGGATAGCCTGAGGGATAGAACACGTTTTTGGAAGGTTAGACTGTGGGATAGAACATGTCTGTAAGTTTGGACTGATGGATAGAACACATCTGGAAGGTTGGACTGAGGGATAGAACACATCAGTGTAAGGTTGGACTGAGGGATAGAACACACCAGTGTGGAAGGTTGAACTGAGGGATAGAACACATCAGTGTAAGGTTGGACTGAGGGATAGAACATGTCTGTAAGTTTGGACTGATGGATAGAACACATCTGGAAGGTTGGACTGAGGGATAGAACACATCAGTGTAAGGTTGGACTGAGGGATAGAACACACCAGTGTGGAAGGTTGAACTGAGGGATAGAACACATCAGTGTAAGGTTGGACTGAGGGATAGAACACATCTGGAAGGTTGGACTGCAGGATAGAACACACCAGTGTGGAAGGTTGAACTGAGGGATAGAACACATCTGGAAGGTTGGACTGAGGGATAGAACATGTCTGTGAAAGGTTGGACTGAGGGATAGAACACACCAGTGTGGAAGGTTGGACTGAGGGATAGAACCTGTCAGCATGGAGTTCAGGATGTGTGACTGATATTATTCTGCCAGAAAGTCACTGTAGAAAGCCATGGTAATAAGCAGAATAAGATAGCTCCAGTAGGTTATTGGCAAATAGAGAAGTCAAGTTCCCAACAATGCAATGGGACAGGCAGAATGGGACACGATACTTGAGGGCACTGGTGATAGTGGCAGAAATAGAAAGAGTGCAACAGTGATGCATCAAACCTCTTGACTCTTACATTTATAACGTTAGGTAACCAGACTAAGATATCTGTCACCTCGCACCTGTTGAGTGGACCACAACGGGTCGCCGACAGAGATCAGCTTTCGGAAGCCAGTGATCAGGTGGCAAGATGAAACATCAGCCAATGTCATTAATTGTCTGTGCTATTAGATTCCTTTACAATGAATAGTACACTCAGAGAGATTGTTTAATGTTTGGTCAGAAGACAGTGACCTTTGCTCCTGACCCGTCTGGGCTCAGGTAGGGGGCCCCTGGACATCACCGTGGGAGAAATCTCATACTCACCACAATCCCACTAATATATGCTCACAGACGCCTGTACATCAACAGCCCTTCTTGTGATTATTCAAAGTTATTGTACAATATCACTTTGAAGTTTTTTTACACCAATGAGAGGCATCACCATTTGTTCAAATTACATTTATGTACTTTTACGTTGAAATAAAATGTTTGACTGAGCACATCATGATATGGAATTAAAGGGGGAATTTTATTAGTGGACATACTATTGAAAAACTGAGGTATTGTCAATTTGAAAAATAACAGAACTTTCAAATATTTGTTTCAAATGCTATTTGATCTTTTCATCTTTTGAGATATTTTCAAATATTTCTAAAATTATTTTTTAAAAACTGTTTTGTAATTCTTGTAAGAATAAATCTTTATATTTCTTTTTAATTAAAATGCAGTTGAAAGATAAATTTCCATTATAGCTTTTACTATGTCATCAATATTACATTAATTATCAGTTATGGATTAAGTATTCCAAACTTCAAATCAAGAAACATTTGAGATAAATCACAGAATCAAAATTTGATGTGCAGTATAGTGGAAATGATAAGAGAAAATATGGTGGAGTTATGTAGATAACTGTTGAGATTTATAAGTTTCATTCTGTCATGCCTTGCAATATGATCAAATTGAATGTCATGCAATATGGCTAACTGTTATGCCATGCAAAATGGCTAATTGGTATGCCATGCAATATAGTGGTGACCGGCTGCCATGCTATTTGGCTAATTGCTATACCGTGCAATATGGTGAAACTGAATACCATGCAATATGGCTAACTGCTATGCCATGCAATATAGTGAAACTGAATACCATGCTATATGGCTAACTGCTATGCCATACAATATGGTGAAACTGAATACCATGCAATATGGCTAATTGCTATGCCATGCAATATGGTGAAACTGAATACCATGCAATATGGCTAACTGCTATGCCATACAATATGGTGAAACTGAAAAATATGCCTTTGAACTTTTCAAATATGCAATGCTCTATTCCCAACCTGATTGTTATGGCTGATATGTACTCTACACTATTAGACTAACTTTTACTAGATACATTACACAGCTAACTTCTGCTCTACTCTATGTTGCTAAAATTCTATGTTATGCTATATATTCAGTTTTATTTTATTTTATAACAAAATGGAAGGTATGATATAAACATCTCTCCATTGATAAAGTGAAGTGAAGACTTTAATTTTCTTCATCCACAAAATACTAAAATGGTAAGAATGATAAGAATTAAAACAAATTAAGTTGTTAATTCAAATGCCAAAAAGAAAACTGAAATCTAATTTACTACTGAAATGGCCAGAAGTTTAAATTAGCAAAGTAAAATTAAGATATTTTTAAAATGTGTTAAAAAGGTAGAAAGGTCATTCATCAGCAGACGGGCCAAATGAGGGAAGGTGATTTACCAGCAAGGGTTCTCTGGAGGCATATTGTGGACATCATTGGGTAAGCTTATGCCAGTGGTAGACAAGCACTCTGTCAGATGGAATCAGAAGGGTGTTTTGTTGGTGTCCACTTAGGCATGTGTCAGATGTGCTAGGTTGTTTTTTCACGAGAAAAGTGGCTGCATACTTTAGCGTCATTAAGTGAGATAGTATGACACCTGTCCAATAGAAACGACAAGCAACTAACGTTTATTGCACCATTTAATTAAGTGATGTTACATAAGTGCGAGAGTGCCTTGATTTCATTAGAATCTTCTGGTGAAAAGTAAAATATTGTGTCATAATTGGTTTATATTAAATGAAATTGCCCGCATGGACCCCTGTTGGCAGCGCCACACGTTGGCCAGAAGTTGAATGACATATCATCTGGTTGCTGACTGTACTTAGCACCTACATACTAAAATCTTAATTACCTGACTTTTCACCCCTTCTGAATTCAAGCCAGTTTACCTGCTGTAAATTCAGGAAGGTTAAAATTGTTTTACGATCTTATACTGCATGAGATTCTCAGAAAACAAAATCTCAAGTACAGATAAAATTTGGCTGATCCCCAGATTTCAATACCATTATATACCAGTAAGAAGGCCATAGTTTCGGGACATAAATATATATGTATATAATATATGATATCTATTTTGTATATTGTATACATTATGTGCTTATGATTCATGGCTTGTAAAATGAAGCAAAAAAGTAAGAATGTCACACGCCCATTGTCTTGGTAACAATAGCGGGTGATCGTATGATACAAGTAAAAGCTGTGAGAGGTGTATGTGGCGTGTATAAGAGGCAACACTATACAAGCCAGATATGGGATAGGTAGTGCACTGCGCAACCCAACACCTTATTTATGGGCTTGCCGCAAAGTGAAAATAAAAAATATATCATAATCATTTGTTATTGTCATCATTATGGAATGAAATGTGTGGGATTCTTTCCACGAGTGGTCCTTTTCACTAAGCAGTACAATGTATTTTACAACTGAAATTGAATTTTTGAAAGGTATAAGGTTTAACTTTAAGTGATGACCTCATGGAAATCTGCGGCAAATGTACAGCAGTTATATTCGCTGAGGGGGGCACTCGCCATATACGACTTTCATAAGAGAAAATGAGATGAAAATTGCCCTAAGTAATCTTCCCTATTATGTAGGAGTTCTCATTCCATGAAGAAATTGAAAGATTTGCGACCATAGATTTGTTGGCCCCCAACTAAGCCGTAATATATACATAGTGAGGCAATTTGATGGAAATTGTTACTTTGAGGTGCATTTGATAAAGCCGGGAGATGCGAGACACAACAGAAAGCAAACCCTCTTGCCCATTATATTCCTCTATATAGATTCCTCCACATTGAAAAGTGGAGACATCTTCAGTTATCATGAGAATGTACGGGCCATTTTCTCTTCTCATGGCCCGCGGGCCATTAGGCTGTGAAGGGTCATTATATTTCATAATGAAGGTCTTAGCAGCGCACACCGCTGATGCTGATTTAATAGGATACACAGAGACCCACACAGCTGCCTTTATGGATCGCACTCGAGCCTTTGATACAGTGACATACACTGCACACCAATACATACAGATTATGACTCATTTACAGGGGATGTTCCCTTCTCTGAAGCTTTTAATTACGTGTGATTAATGGTAAGCATTGTGACTAAGGAGTGCAGATGATTGTATACACATAATGAGCGGCCAGGCCGTGGTGGGATGGGTTAATATCGCCCTACACCTCATCATCACCCCGCTTTCATCCTGCCGACGGCAGCTTTGATACAGAATGAAATGAGGTAGAAGTGATAGCCGTACAGTTTAACACATTAGTATCAGCAAACAAGTCGTCAGATGACAGTTATATGACACTGGTCATTCTAATTAGAGTATTTAGTCGTATATTGCAGAAAGTTTGAAACCAACCGATGAAATCTGCTTGAGACTTTCAGTGTGCTGGACTTGATGGCTTTGTAATTACTACTTTGTTAGAGTGACTTTTTATATTGTCTTTAACATAAATCTTCTACTCAATCAACAAATAGACATAAACCAGAAAAAAACGTTTTTAAACTGTCCATCTCAATTGGTTTATGAGTAGATGAAAGATATCCTGTCCTTATGACCGCAAACTTAACTAAAATTAAACTTAATTAAAACTAAACTACATTTTTTTATGAGCCTGCTCCTTTTTGATTAGTCTCTGTTCCACTGCTGTCATCTTATATCTGCAGGGTGACTCTGATATAACTTCACTATTTCATATAAATCACCTCATGCCTCCTTTTTATCACAGTGTTCTTTTTTTTGGTTTCACTGGTCATCTCATTACACTTGTTACCAAACAACTAGTCTCTTTCACACTAGATATATGGATACACTAATAATGAAATCTAATTTCAAAAGATACTCCAGGCTCCAAAGTTCTCCTAATATGCTAATCAAATATGTTTTAGTAGATCGTAGTTGAATATCGCATAATATGAAGCAGGGTCATAATGGTACACTAAAATTTAATTTCCTAGAAATCAGAGCTCCTAGAAAAAATGTCCATTCCTCCTGTGCAAATGCGCAATCTCAATATTGGAATCTAAAAACTAGTCTCTGTCACATGAGGCATCTAGTAACCTGTCTCTGTCATACTAGGCATCTAGTAACCTGTCTCTGTCATACTAGGCATCTAGTAACCAGTCTCTGTCACACTAGGCATCTAATAACCAGTCCCTGTCACACTAGGCATCTAATAACCTGTGTCTGTCACACTAAGCATCTAGTAATCTGTGTCTGTCACACTAGGCATATAATAATTAGTCTCTGTCACACTAGGCATCTAATAACCAGTCCCTGTCACACTAGGCATCTAATAACCTGTGTCTGTCACACAAGACATCTAATAACCAGTCTCTGTCACACTAGGCATCTAGTAACCTGTCTCTGTCACACTAGACATCTAATAACCTGTGTCTGTCACACTAAGCATCTAGTAATCTGTGTCTGTCACACTAAGCATCTAGTAATCTGTGTCTGTCACACTAGGCATATAATAATTAGTCTCTGTCACACTAGGCATCTAATAACCTGTGTCTGTCACACTAAGCATCTAGTAATCTGTGTCTGTCACACTAGGCATCTAATAACCTGTGTCTGTCACACTAAGCATCTAGTAATCTGTGTCTGTCACACTAGGCATATAATAACCAGTCCCTGTCACACTAGGCATCTAATAACCTGTGTCTGTCACACTAGGCATCTAGTAACCTGTCTCTGTCACACTAGACATCTAATAACCTGTGTCTGTCACACTAAGCATCTAGTAATCTGTGTCTGTCACACTAAGCATCTAGTAATCTGTGTCTGTCACACTAGGCATATAATAATTAGTCTCTGTCACACTAGGCATCTAGTAACCTGTCTCTGTCACACTAGACATCTAATAACCTGTGTCTGTCACACTAGACATCTAATAACCTGTGTCTGTCACACTAGACATCTAATAACCTGTGTCTG
The DNA here is from genome assembly GCA_949316495.1 of Amphiduros pacificus. Taxonomy (NCBI): domain Eukaryota; kingdom Metazoa; phylum Annelida; class Polychaeta; order Phyllodocida; family Hesionidae; genus Amphiduros; species Amphiduros pacificus. Next base: position 29,989,045 of record OX439007.1, on the reverse strand, counting down.
TCACACTAGACATCTAATAACCTGTGTCTGTCACACTAGACATCTAATAACCTGTGTCTGTCTCACTAGGCATCTAATAAACATGAGGTACTTAATGATTTATCTCTGTCACACTGGGTGTTTGTAGAAAACAGCTACATTTAAATTATTTTAATTGTATATTTCAATTTATATCACTCATTTTAATTAATTTTATGACAAAGTTAGAGTTTACATATTTGTTTAAATAAAATATCTATCTATTTCTTACAAATGAAAAGCCTTTATGTTCACGTTTTGGAATTGTGCTGTTGGTTCCCATAATTGATGAACTTGACACAGACTAATGAACATGAAAAGCTTGTCAAAATACAAAGTTAAACTACACAGTGGACATGTCCTCAATGGATCAAAGAAATGTCATTTATTTTAAAGAAACTCTGAGGAAAAACTGATGTAGACCTCAAAGTATAGTGTGAAAAATGAATTATGTGAAATTTAATCCAGGGTTTTTGTGATAAGAGAATGAAATTATGGTGTATTAAGTTTACCCCCCAAAATGTGCACAGACCTATATACTTAATAAGTTGTTTTTAATTGAATTTATATTGAGTAAGCACATCAGTTTGGTAATATGATGTTATTTTTTTCTGCTAAGAAATAAAAGAGTAATTAAATATCCCAATTTCAAAAAAAAGTATTCTAAATTGCAGCGTGACCATGTCAGTTTGTCTTTCTGTTTTGGTGAAATTTGATAACTGGCTTTGGTAATATATGGACCGGGTGTAGAAATATGCCACCCTTGAAAAACTTTAATGCTATTTTAATTGAATATCCATCTGAGATGAAACGCAGTTAAAGTTGCATCACAGAAACAGAGCTGTTCTTCATTAAATCATGCTTGTTGATACAGTGCTGCTTGAGATGCTGGAGTGAAGTGATCCCGCCGATGGGGGTACCCCGACAGACAATACACCCCCAGAGGAGGGGGTGCAGGGAGGGAGTGGCGACCACTCTGAGGGGGTAACAAGTCAGGCCAGGCTACGTATCTCATCTGACTTCAAACACGCCGACACTGTGGGATCTGCACCTGAGAACATAAGTGATGATGTGGTTAAAGGGAACCTGGATCTTGCCACAGGATCTGCCCCCAGGGGGCTCTGTACTCTCTCCTCATGCACCCCAACCACTCTATTAAGTTATTCTCTCGTTGACCTGTGAGCATTGTTGTGTCAAAGACAGATTGTTCCTCTCCTGGGTATAGTTCAGTCACACTTCCAGTGCCATCCCTGACCATTCTTTCTTTAAAATATCACTATTAGAAAATTATTGCTAAATTTCTACGATTGATTCCGAGGCATATCTGTGAATAGTTTTATGGGATAAGTCTATTTCGACATGAGAGAATGCACTGTGATGCCAGGTGGGGGTCGATGAGAGAGAAGATCAAAGCATACCTTCGTGGCTATCTTACCTCACCTGGTGGTAACTTACAAATCTCTCCCCCAAAGAAAGCCTGTATATTTGAATTGTCTGTCAGCTTTAATTGCCAAATAAGATGAGATCCTTGGTAAATCACCTGATGTAGCTTTTGACAGTCAATGGCTGATGTGCTTAGCGTGATAATTTTATTGCAACTGCCAATGCAGATAATTCTTAATCTTATAATATGGGATCATCTTCACTTCTGATAATTCCTTATGACTCAGGATTGAGTGATTTGATGAATAAAGTGATGTCTATTTCATGTTGTTAAACAGTCAACTGTATTCTTCCTTCTCCTTCCTTAGCCCATTTTCATGTGCCACAGCCTTGGACTGACAAGATGATAATATACCTTTATCTTTAATTATAAACCCATCTATATCATCATGGCACAAGCCAAGGTCTATATCAATGTGGTACAAGCCAGCAATAGATCTATATCAATGTGGCACAAGCCATAGATCTATATCAATGTGGCACAAGCCATGAATAGATCTATATCAATGTGGCACAAGCCATGAATAGATCTATATCAATGTGGCACAAGCCATGAATAGATTTATATCAATGTGGCACAAGCCAGAAAATAGATCTATATCAATGTGGGACGAGCCATGAAAAGATCTATATCAATGTGGCACAAGCCATGAATAGATCTATATCAATGTGACACAAGCCATGAATAGATCTATATCAATGTGGCACAAGCCATGAATAGATCTATATCAATGTGGCACAATCCATGAATAGATCTATATCAATGTGGCACAAGCCATGAATAGATCTATATCAATGTGACACAAGCCATGAATAGATCTATATCAATGTGGCACAAGCCATGAATAGATCTATATCAATGTGGCACAATCCATGAATAGATCTATATCAATGTGGCACAAGCCATGAATAGATCTATATCAATGTGGCACAGGCCATGAATAGATCTATATCAATGTGGCACAAGCCATTAATAGATCTATATCAATGTGGCACAAGCCATAGATCTATATCAATGTGGCACAAGTCATGAATAGATCTATATCAATGTGGCACAAGCCATAGATCTCTATCAATGTGGCACAAGCCAGAAAATAGATCTATATCAATGTGGCACATGCCATAGATCTATATCAATGTGGCACAAGCCAGAAAATAGATCTATATCAATGTGACACAATCCATGAATAGATCTATATCAATGTGGCACAAGCCATAGATCTATATCAATGTGGCAAAAGCCAGAAAATAGATCTATATCAATGTGGGACAAGCCATGAATAGATCTATATCAATGTGACACAAGCCAGAAAATAGATCTATATCAATGTGGCACAATCCATGAATAGATCTATATCAATGTAGCACAATCCATGAATAGATCTATATCAATGTGACACAAGTCAGAAAATAGATCTATGTCAAAAAAGTTTTGGGCTATAAAAAGGATAATATACAGACAATATTTCCTACTTAATGCTACAAGAAGGATATTTTTCATGTCCTTGTATGTGTCAGAATCTCCTTTTGCCCAAAAAAAAGGATGGTTGAAAAGTGCGGCAACAAATCATTGGAAAGAATGGGCCTCCTTAGTATTGGCTAGGGAAGACTTCTTTGCAAATATTATCGTTGTTTGTGCAGGCATGGAAGTATATTTAACTTCTTAAGGAAAAGCTTGGGGTTTGTAGATTATCTTTTAGTTTTAGTTTAGTTTTCTTTTTAATATCCATCTTCACAAAAATAGTTCATGGCATCACACCAACAGATATACATATGATTTATTTATAGGATCCACAATGTGAGATCCACTGGGTGATCTGCATCAATCTAGGTGATCCTATCTATGTGATCTTCACTATATGATCTACACTATGTGACCGACACCATGTGATATGCGGTATATGATCTTCACTCTATGATCTTCACCATTTGATCTACACTATGTGACCGACACCATGTGATATGCGGTATATGATCTTCACTCTATGATCTTCACCATTTGATCTACACTATGTGACCTACACTATGTGATATGTGCGGTTTGATCCACCTATATCTATGTGATTTCACCTGTATCTATGTGATTTCACCTATATCTATGTGATTTCACCTTTATGTGATTTCACCTATATCTATGTGATTTCACCTCTATCTATGTGATTTCTCCTATATCTATGTGAGTTTACTTATATCTATGTGATTTCACCTATATCTATGTGATTTCACCTATATCTATGTGATTTCACCTATATCTATGTGATTTCACTTATATCTATGTGATTTGTGTGTAACAGTAACAGTATATATATATATATATATATATATATATATATATATATATATATATATATATATATATATATATATATATATATATATATATATATTAATGGCAGATGATGATGGGAATGGGAGCGAGCGTGGCTGCAGAAGGCTTTGATCTGTGAGGCAGACCATCCAATCCCGCACCTTTCCATCTCCCACGTCGTACAGACACAATGCCTTCCTCCTCAATCAAAATTTGACTCCAGCACTAAACTGCCCGAGCATGGTCATGACAATGTGACTCCGTGCAAGGCCATCGAGTGACCGTTCTGAGCCGCCATATATCATGTTATAGTCTGATGAGAGTCATACGATAGCCATGCTTGACCTTATTTGATCACAAGTGTACATTACCAACTTCAAAGTTTGGTGGTTGACCTCAGCTCAGATGAGCATGTACATGTGGTGTGCTTCCCTCTACAATTTGTCGTGAAATAAGAGAAATGTACTGGGTTTTTTGCCATTTGAATGAGATATAAAGATTTTTATTTAATTGAGTACAGCTTCAAAATATTTTTAAAAATTATGTTTGAACGAAAATGTTAAATGTGACCTCAACGTATTGGCGTTTATAGATAACACGAAGCATCATCAAATGACACACCAATACCAATTATAAAAAAAATAACCATTTTTCTGATTTGTATGATTTTTTGTGTTTGCAGTTACGTTGTGATGACGTTTGACAGTCCCAGCGAGAGCCTGTTAACACTCAAGGACGTACTACGACGCGACCTTAGCATCATACGACCTCGCATCTTGCGGCGTGAGGAGGAACTAGGACGACCTTGTGACAACCATGCATGTGCTTTTGGTGAAGTCACTGATGACCTTATTAAAACCCTTAATAAGTGGAGAAATACATACATCAAGAAAGTGTAGCATAACCAGTATATGGGAAAAATAAGAGAAACATACATCAGGAAAGTGTTGCATAATTCGTATATGTGAAAAACAAGCATGGCTTACGTTAACTGAGAAATACAAGACAAAAAGGAACACTTCTGGCAAGCAACCCATTATTATATATATTCTATGCAGTAGAACAAAACAAAGAAGCTTGAAATGGTACAGGACACCTTTATACTTGAAAAAGTATCAGAAAATGGAATCCATCATAAATTCTGAATGTTCATCTTCGACAAATGCCAAATAATGAATTTTAATAATGTATGATTGTAAATAAATATTTAACATGATAATTTCTTGATCGTTTTAATTTCTTGTTATCTTGTTATTCTACCCAGTGTCATTATATGAGAACAAAACAGGAGCACAGAAATTGGTCAAGTTGAAAAAAAATGGATGTTTTGAAAGCAGTTAATATCCAATGTATATTTTGGTTGACTAAGCAAACATCAAGAGACAAAATTATTCACACAAAATGATCAAAATATAGGCACTTGTCATTGAAAAGGATCTGCGATCATGTTCATCTCCTATTATCATGATTATGGCACACATAATTTAGTGTCCTCTTTGAATCCGTCTTGTGTTAGAAGTAGCTATTTTGGTCCACAGTTTATTGGCGCAATGGCAGTAACTGAACACATATTGATGTGAGATAATTGGTGTTTTTCTTGTTGTGATGGTGTGTTGTTCCTACATGTGTCCATAGTTGACTAGCTCTGTACAGACTTTCTATTCACTTCGTCCTTCTATCCACTCACCCAAGACTCAAACGCTGTCTCGCTCAATGAAGAAACTTGACGCACCACTAGGGAAATTTATCATAATTTCTTTCATTCTGTCAAGTTGTGTTCATCTTCGTGTCCGGACTTGTGCCCCTTTGTGTCTTCGATTTTTAATAAAGTTTTGTGGCGTATAGACTTTCTGAATAACTACGTCTCCTTGATCTGAAGATAAGGTGAATGACTGGTAACTTACAATAGCTAAGTCAAGCAAGTACATACGTCTTTGTGAATTCTTCCTTAGGTTAGGGTAACTAACTGCAGTGATTGAAAGATGGGAATCACTACCATCTGTAAAATATTCTCTTCATTTGTCCATTGTGACGCAGATCACATTTTTTTTTACTAATATGTTAATCTGACAACATTGGCATTATCTATTCTGGATGAAATATGCACTATTAAAAACTATATAAATATAGTACAAAGTTTCATATTGGGTCTGATATAGTGATTTGATAATTTGTAGCACAAAGTAATTGTTCTAGAAATATACTTACAAAAGATGTATAGATCATCAGTAATTTACAGCCTTTATTATTACAGAATCAAACAAAAAAGAGCCATGGAAATCCTTATCATGAAAGCTTTAAATTTCATCAGGGTACCTGAAGGGATAAGACAGAGCAATTTTGTAGTTTTTAGTTTTACATGGATCACCTCAGAGCCTATGGGAGAAAGGCGATATGTCGAGCACATGGTTCCTATTAGAAAAAATTGGATTTCATCAATTCTGATAGCACTAAGTTAGTCAGAGTTATCACAGCAATTTGGGCACCTTATCAAAATCTTGTCTGTCCAAACACATTTGAATATTCTACAAGATTAAATTGCAATAGACAAGGTCAGAGAGAAAATAATGCATTGTACTGTTCAAGTGCTGTCAAGCGAAACTGATCAACACGCTTCATTTCATGCCAATATTTATTTCCAATCCTCTTCATAATTCAACAAATATTGTAATCATACGATGGCGATTTCACTTTGAAAATTGAAATCTATATGTAAATTAAATCTATTGACAAACTCAGAGAAATGAAATCTATATCAACAGAAATAGAAATGATCTTGTTGGCAGGCCGAGTGAGATTTGAGTACCATTAGTACTTGTGCGATATGAATGTGATACCTGGCCACACAATACAGATCAGGGATCAAAGAAAGCATTCCCACAGGTGTGGAGAGGTGAGGTATCTACTCGCTCTCCCACCTGTAAACTGATCATCTTGGCCTCTTCACTGCATCGCCACTCCTGTCGGCTTGCTCCCATTTGGCGCAACAGAGCATGGTGCCATGGCTCCACATAGAACACTGCCACAAAACACAAGATTGTCCATTCAGGGCCATTTAAAGGTCTTGTGGTTTTCTCATCAGAGATTATGTGAGCACTATTATTGACAAACATCTAATGGCACATGATATTCTGATATTTTTTTTGTCACCCTGTATACTTAGCCCTGTTCCAGTTTTATCACAGAATACAAATTTTCCTGGTTTGTAACTTTGGAACATTCCCCAACATGAGGGTAAGTAATGACTGATATCTTGCTGAATTGTGGACTAATCCTATCACAGAAGGTTCTTTAAATAATGTCTCCCATGGAAATCAGATCAAATTGGTCATTACACTTTTTTGTGGTACAACTGAAATTTTCATTTTAGATTGAAATCAATCTTTATCTTAAAAGTACCCAAATTTTATTGAAAGATACTTGGACTCAATGGTATATTTGCAGTGCTTGGGACTTTTTTACCCAAATAATGAGGAGTGTGTTAATAAGAAACAGAAGTATTCCTTTATTGGCCTCTTCATAATTGCAGATCCATATATATGTGTGCAATATGTTTTGAAGTTAAAATTTAATTTACGATATCCATTCAAAATACAGATATTAGAAACTGGTATGACCCTACTCTCAAATCCTGACCTTAAATTGCCCACAGTACAGCAGAGAATTAATCTCTGACTGACAACCAAACCAGAATTAAATGTTATTAACTTTTTCAGTTATTCATTGCGTGTGACATGAATACAAGACAAGACATCAGAGCTATTTTTCAATCAAAGATTTATTGTTGAACACAGATTCCATCAATGCCGTCAAGCACTTGGTTACATATGGAAATCATTTCTTAATAATGGTTGCACATTCACAAAGACACTTGGGTGATTTCTCAATAAACCATTTTTATTATTAGAATACAAACTTGCTGTATCTTGCACAGACAAGATTTTCATTAAAGTTGGGATCCCAGCCAGTAAATCATCTACTTTGATCAATTATGGCAACTTTTAATAACTTATAATTTCTAACAGACAGATTGCATTTCGACATTAATCCATCAATGGCTTCCTAGCCTCAAAGGACATGATATGTAGGCCTAAGTGTGCCGGAACAAACCAGAAAGATTATAAAAAAAAACGATTTCTCATAATTTGAACAAAGATTCTAAATGACATTTCTCAATATGAATTTCAACTTCAATGATTCGGAAAATGGAGAAACTACACATTTCTAGGTAATAGACATAAAATATAAATGTTAACTTTGAAACCAGTCTCTTATGTGAATGTTACGACTCAGATATTTCTTCTTCCTGGAAAATGGATCTTTCGCTCTCCCACAATGAAGGAAAGACATGATTTACTGGACTATAGAAAATATTGAAAAAAATATCAACTTTTCTATGGGTCACTGAATATGATGTTGAAATTCATGCATTCATATATCATCAAAGTCTATGTATCCATAAATAAAAGTTGCCAAAACACAAATCAACACAAACACATAGGGTATTGACGTACGAAGTTCCTATTCAGCCAAAATCTTTCATATATATCATATTAGACACCAGATATTTATAATGGCAAGTTTGGCAATGTATATATTGTCTTTAAGCCCATATACATGTTGTATATAGGATGAGCATACAAAATGAAGTCTATAATTTTTTGGCAAGATTTGGATACCTTCCTCATTTTCTATGCAGGACATGCAACAAAAATAATTCACTTCCTTTTCTGAGAAGCGATGTCACCAATCTCGCATTGCTCTCAATCATTTTGACAAAATACATCTTATATAAAAATACAGTGTGGTGTAAATGCTTGAATGTGAAATAATCGACCACGATTCCATTGGTATGCTACAACTGTGTGGGGTTTAACTCTGAATATTTCAACACAACTGAAACATCTAAAGTTATGCAAGATTACTGACATTTAAAAAGAAACAATTAAAATCAGCAGAAAAGTTTTCCTCAAATTATTGCTACCATTATCTATTTATTTAACTTTTCACCAAAAAAATAAATGAATAGATATCCCATACTTGGCATTCTAATTAATACCTTCTAAATGTGCTCCATTTTTAAAACAATAGTGTTGTGGATGATTTACATAGGTTGTGTTGTCATGGAGATGGGTAATGATACTAATATTGCACTTATCCTTCTTTACATCTCACTTCTCACCATAACATAGCATACACTGCTATAGGTGATTCCTATCTCCCTCACAGGAGCACATATCTCTTCTGCATGATAGTAAAACATAAAGATTTGTAATTTGATAAATCCTACAAATATTTTCTGGAAATTATTTCTCTACACATTACACATATCTAGTGAACTTTTTGGCAGAATTTAGTGTTGTCACTCTTTATGGCCATTAAAGTCTTTTTTTACTGGCCACCATGTCTTTTTTTAAATCTATTGTAATTCATTTTATATTGAATATCATAATTGTTATCAATTCTCCCAAACTTCACAGATTCATAAACTTCTAGCAGATTTTGGCTTTGCAATTCTCAAATATATAACTTACTTCAATTGTTAAACCTAGGAAGATCTCACATGATAGAAATCTTGCTTTGGCTAATAAAAGGCAAGTTTGTTGTTTAACTTTGATTTGAGCAATACACATTTTTTGTTTAAAACTTGACTTGTATGTAAGTTTGACATTGGTCCTTTCGAAGTTCAGTCAAATACGCAGCTATTTATTTTTACAAGTTTTCTATTTTGAGACATTGTACCTCATCAAATAACATGATATCAAAGCACAAATCTAACAAAGAAAGAAGAGCATGTGTGGAAATCCATAAATCTGTCACTTATCTGATTAAAATAATTCAATCATAGATGAATGTTTTCAATTATTTGATACAAGATCAAGCATAATATACAAATGAATAAAAAGACATTCCATGCCATTCATAAATAGTTATACTTATATATACCAAATACAAATATATTTTATCTGAACTTAACAATTAACTTATAATTCATGAGAAATTAGAATGCTTTCCTGACTTCTGATTGGAGGGAAGAAGATCAGGACTAGCCAATAAATTTACAGATATGGACGGTTATCTGCATAAATAAAGATAAAAATTAAGACATTGAATAAAATACTCTCTGATTGAATCATCATAAAGATACATAGTTGTTAGTCCAGCAATATCTACATCCTGCTTAGCACTGATACCCAACTGATGCAGGAACTATAAGTCCCCATATCAGTAGCCTACCAGTGTTTGTGAATTAAACAATGAATGGCAATCTCTGTCCTTTCTTTTCTCAAAGCGGTTTACATTTCACCTGACCACTCGGTTAAACAGAAAGAAAACCTGAATTAGAGATTGTTGCCATTTCTGGAATCTCCATTCGAATTATTCACAAAGAGTAGCGTATAATTTATCAAATGTGTTAGTTCATTTGTGTCAGTTCTTCTGCTTGACTATACTAAGAAATGGACGGAGGAGTTTGATTCACTCCAAAATTAGGGATAATGGAATGTAAATAGAGTAATAATTAATTGTTAGTAGGGACAAAATCAAATTAAAACAATTATGGAATGTTACTGATTTGAGGATAAATATTAATTACTTTACTGATTTAAACTCACAAATAAACACCATTGTATATAAATTAGATATGGACTGAATGGAGTAGAATCGTGCAAACCTTGCGCTCACAAACTTTAGGACGGAACTCCACATATGCAAATGTACCCGCAGGAATACATAACAGATTGGATGGAATGTCAATACATAAATAGCAAGAAATGTTAACATAAAATCAAGAACAAAAAAATCATTGAGAAATAAATCATGGATCGGTTCTATCTGATATTTTTTTGTAAAGTTCTACTTTGGGAAAGCTATTTTTATATGATTAACATCTACCATTTTTTTCATGGTCTAGTACATGTGATCAATTCATGTAAAACTAATACTCTACACTTAATAGACACTAATGTGATTTAATAACTAATTATGGAAATAACGAACCCTTATGAGCAGTACAGTACAATTGGCAGGAATTATGTACAGAATCATGTTTATATATCATTCTTGGACGGATATTAAACACGCATAATCATTCACATTAAATCATGAGCAAATCTTTCATATTACAGAGTCAAGGATTTTTCGCCATAATCATCTGGCACTTAAATTGTCTCTTCACTGGTATAAACTGATACAACTGTCAGGAACTTGTGTGTTGTATTGTTTGTGTTGCGATTGACCTTGGTTGGACCTCACAAGAACTGGCTGTTCTCTGGTTTTGTTATGTAGTTTTTTGGTGTTTTGTTGGCAAGCTGCTTGACACTTGTATCAGAGTATGTCATTATGCATGGTTTACGTCATGTTCCTCTCTTCTCAACAATTCTTTCCAGATTGCTCTGGCAAAGTCAGTTTAGTCTGACAAATAGGGATCTACAGTGGTGCCGCCTGGTGGCGAGCATGCCCTCTCAGTGTCTGACGATGGACTGTCGCTTGATGTCTGAAGGAGTGGTGTGGACGTGCAAGGGGCAGCACCCGAGGGTTTTTGCGGGGAGGAGGGTGAAATGGTGGCACCTTCTGGCATGGACATGTTAAATGATGGTGGGGATCTGATGGGGGAATGACTGTCCATTCTCCCCAACTGTTCCTCACAGCCACTCTGCTCTGATTCCCCATCAGAACCTCTGTTGTCTCCTACTGGTACTTTGGTGGTGTCTAAGAAATACGGAATGCTGGAGTCTGGCACCACATCAGAGGCTGGCACAGGAAACACTGGTTGTGACTGGAGACCAGCCAATTCTGCCAGCTCGTCCTGGTCCCCTGGCATGCACCCAATCTCGATGTTGGTGTCGGCTGGCATGCAGTTGTTGGTTTTCCAGTGCGTCTTGAGTCCGCTGGCACTGATGTATTTGCGGTTACATTTTGGGCACTCGTAGGGCCGCTCGTTGGTGTGGAGGCGGCGATGAAGCTTGAGATGCACGAACTGCGTGAACTTGGCAGGGCACAACTTACACTGGAAGGGCTTCTCTCCGTTGTGCAATCTCATGTGTGTTTTGAGGTTGGAGGTGCTGGAGAAGCGCTTGTGGCACACGCCACATTCGTGTGGCTTCTCTCCAGTGTGGACCAGGTTGTGCTTCTGCAGGTGCGCCAGCTGAGTGAATCCCTTACCGCATGTCTCACACTTGAATGGCCTTTCTCCTGTGTGGGTCCGGAGGTGCACCTTCAGGTTGGACAGCTGACCGAATGTCTTAAGGCAAACGTTGCATTCATAATGCATCTTGCCGTTCTTCTTCTGGAGAGGGAAGGGGAGTGAGCGATAGCCTCGCATCTGGCTTGCGAGGGAAGAATCGCTGGTGTCCAGTTCTACTTTAGGTTTGCTGAGATTCAGAGCCTGGTCCAAGCCCGAGGTGGGAGACTTTGAAGTGGGTGGTGAGATGTTGTTGTCGAGGGGACGCAGGAAGGCGGGGTGATGGGGTAGTTGGTTCTCCAGTCTCTGGGGTGATTTATGCTGCTGCTGCTGCTGCTTCTGCTGCTGCTGCTGCTGGTGGTGCTGATGGGCCTGGGTCAGCAGATTGCTGTAGGCAGAGTTAGGGTACATGGGCCAGCCTGGCAGGCTGGGGTAGCCGGGGAACATGGAGTTCATGCCATAGAGGGAAGGCAAGTTGCCGGGATACATTAGAGGCAGCTGTGAGAGTGGCTTGGTGGTCTGCACGGACAGTGGTGACGTCACAAAGTCTTTTACTTTCTCTTTCTCCTGATCCATAATGTTATGTTGAGGAAAAAATGGCGATTTGAAAGTGTATGGCAAGAATGGGTTAAAGTATGGCAAGGAAGCAGAGCTGGTGACGGAAGCTGGGACGTCCTCCTCCAGCTTGGAACGCTTCCCATCAGGCCCTGCAAACAGGTTGCGGCTCAGGAAGCCGTCCGGCATTTGGTGGCCCTTCTCTCTCATCTTCTTAACCAACAGATTCTCTATAATGACACTGCCGGGCCGTTTAGTCGGGGTGCACCTGCTTTCCGGGGAGCTCTCCCTTTCCAGTGACCTTTTCGCCTTCTCTCGCTGCCGTGCTCGGTCTTGCTCTTCCTTTTCCTCGCGGGCGGGGCTCCAGAGTTCCCTGCGAGGAGAGGGCGCCTCGGTTGACTCCATGTCAGCGCTCGGCGTGTTGTCTCTCTTGCGCATGCTGAAGTCCAGAGCGTCGTTCTCGGTGCGCCGCGAGTCCTTGACAAACACATCGTCCTCGTAACTACTGTTGGAGTGGCACCTCTCAGGGATGAGGGGGTAGGCGGGGTGGTGGGGCGCCGGGGGTACCATGCTTTTGGGTGGTGCCTCCAGAGGGTTGTAATCTCCTGTAATAGAAAAAAATACCATTTAAACAATGCACTTACTTTCTTTGAACCATAACATTCTTATATTGTCCCTATAATAAAAGAGTACTTTACATGACTTCTGTGAGTTAGAAAATACTTCAAAATACACAAATTGCTCGTTGGGTAACAAAACACATTATTGCTGGAATCTGATCCAATAATTTGATTTTCCCAAAAGCAGGAAATGAGAAGTTGTGTGAGATAAAAGAGCTTATGAAAGAGGAGAGTAATGGTGGCCTAAACATGGGACCACACACACAGCAGATGGCATGATTCGGACGTATTTAGTGCACATCTTCGTGGATATAATCATCTTACAATTGCCAATTTGTAACCCAGCCCGCAGTCTGGGTCTGTGTCGTGAAATACATTATGGGGCACTGTGACCTCTCCCCTTTGATCTTCTTGTGAGACTTGTGGTATAAAATGCGCTGAAAGCAATCCCTTCTTTTCACCTGAGTAAACTATTAAGTTTGCCGTTTTTCAACCTCTATTCTATAACAATGAGATGCAAAAATGGGCGGGGCTGGTGTAACCAATCCCCAGTCAGGCTTTTGTCATGTGGTTCCATCGTACTTGTTTGGTATCTGAGTGTAAGGTGTGAAAAAATTGTATGTTAGCAAATAAATCTGAAAAAATGGATTCAGGATAAATATATAATTTAGTCAAACACGTTTGTTTGTGATGCTTCTATTTCCATGTGTGTTGTTCTCCACTGTATGAAAATACACGTGGGAATTTCAATCTACTGACTTACAAGGAAATAAATGCCGTCTTTAAAATCTGATGATGCGGTGAAGAGTTTAACATGTTTAGTGACCATAACAATGAACATGACCAGCTGAAAATAGCTGTAAACTAAACTAGTACAGTGTAAATGACCAACTTTTACCTGGCATGTGTGCAGTGAACATGACTACCCGCTACCCCTCTCGTGTTCAGCGTAAATAAGTTACCAATTAACACTCTCTGGGTCTTTCCATTTAAAAAATTTAAATACTTCTTCTCAAATCGTGTATAGATATAATGTGTGAATGTGTTTTAATGCTGTTTACTACTTTGTGTCACCTCACTCAAGCACTGACTAGATCTCCTTTGTCATTTGTCCTCCGGTTCGACATCTGGTTAATGAAGAGAGAGTTCATGACTTCTGTGATCAGATCAAATGTGTAATTTTATAAGAGGTATGCAATTCCTTGACCTCACCATCAGAAAAAAACAACTATTTAAGCTCATTGAGAGGAATTTATCGACTGAAATAGGATTGCTTAATATTAACTTTTACTTGTTTTGTTGTATCAAGTGAAAGGTAGTTGAGGATAGGAAAGGTGAATGCCAAATGTATATAAACCTTTGCCAGCATATTTCCACATGATTAGCTGGTGTCCTGTTACGGACCTGTGCTGTGTGGTCAGCCGTGTTCTTATTTATCTTGATGTGATCGGGATAATGAACAAATCTAATCGATCAGGAAATGAAGCAAGTCTCAATGATCAGTGTTATGAACAAATCTAATCTATCAAGAAATTAAGTAAATGTAATTGATCAGGAAATTGAGTAAATCTTAATGATCACAAAATAATGCAAATCTAAATGATCAGGAAATTAAGTAAATCTAAATGATCAGGAAACTAAACAAATCTGAGTGATCACAAAATAATGCAAATCTAAATGATCAACAAATAAAGCAAATCTCAATGATCAGGAAATCAAGGAAATTTGAATGATCTGGAAAAAAAATTAAACAGATCATGATAAAAAGCAAATAGATTTTGGAAATAATTAAATTCATGTTGGACGCATTTGAAATCAAGAGACTCATAGTTTTTTTGGGGCAAATATTTTTTGACAAAGACATGTGAGTTGAACTTACTAAGTTTGTGCATGCTGAGGTCATCTATTGGCTGTCTACTGATGCGCTCGGCAAACTCGGGGCAGTACCACACGAGCAGCTCAGTGTCGGGCGGGATGGGCTTCACCGTGTAGAAGTAGATGTCCAGGTGAATCTGACAAGCCACTAGGTTCTGCTGCTGGGACGTGGCTGGGTTCACATAATGCATCCAGTTGCTTTGACTGATGTCAAATCCGTCTACTAGGTGGCGTAACTCATTGTTCTTGTAAACCTAAAACACGCCACAATAGTCTATGTCAATTAACATTAACTCAACATGGCTTTTTGTCAAAGATGTGGCAATTGTCAAAATTGTTTATTTGTTTAAATTATGGTGTCATCATAATCATCCTCCCAATTCTATATAAACCCAAAATATTCAATTATGTTTATCATAACTTCCAAAAAGTTCTTTTATTTATGAGTATTTAATATTTCTATAGCAATCGCAAACCTTTTCATACTCAACAAATGTTTACAAGGCACACAAAATTTTGTCTTTGGTGATAAATAATTCCCCCAAAAATGACGGTCTCTTGAAATCAAGTGAATTTATGGTTTTCAGTTGACCCCTGACCTGCAGTTTTCATAAGACTGTCATTTGTGGGTGAGTGTATGGCGTATTATCTGCGACCGGCTCCTTGTGCTTGCCAGTATGGACTGATGATTTACATTCAATTACACTGATAACAAGTCTCCTCCGTTCACGAGCCGCCCCCTGTCAAACTTCATGTGTCAATTTCATAAAGACAACACACGATTTTCCTATCAAGCTAAAAAGTCCCGTCTCCACAGCAAACACTACAGTCCTTCATCTGCCACTTCTGACACAACTGCCATTAATTGTCTAATATTTCTCGAAGATTGATTCATTACTTCTCTCTCTCTCTTCATTGTTTTACATTTTCAAGCGGAGTGTCTCCTGGAGCCGTTTATTTTATCACAATGTCCTTTTTAACTAACCTCCAATGTAATTCTATATACTCTGTCAGAAAACAAGTTCTTCTGTTTCACGTCCTCTCTGTGTTATTCATATTGAAACATTTCATGAATCTTGACTCACCTGCCATTTGCAAGTTTTGAATGTTCCTTTTGGGACGGAATCCTTTGTTAGGATTTCCCCTTGAAGGGGACCAAATCGTGTTCCTTTAGGGATAAACTCTGTGCTGTACACTCCCAACAACTGCAACGAAAACAAAAACATACATTTATAAACATTTTTCTTCTTCAAATTATATATAGCATTATCTATTTTTGTTGTGAATTTCTTTCATTTTCTGTTATACCTTGTCTGAAAGTTTGAGCGTATATCTGTGTTGTCAGAATGCTATTATGAGATCAGATGTTTATGCTGCAATGCTTTGTGATCAGATGTTTATGCTGCAATGCTTTGTGATCAGATGTTTATGCTGCAATGCTTTATGATCAGATGTTTATGCTGCAATGCTTTGTGATCAGATGGTTGTGTTAAAGCCTATGTCAGCAATGCCATTCACGCTGTCGATACAATATGTCTTGTAGCATTTGATGGTTGAGAGTGAATCTGGCGGTGGTCCTGTGTCAGATCATGTATGCAGTGTGTCTGGCCTCTAACCAGCCATGTTGCCTCACCTCAACCTAACCTACAATCCAATTAGACAAGTGTCCTAACGTGATTAGGCACCATGTCGGACTTAGCACAGTGATCAGCACAACTACCACCACCGTGTACAAACACGGGCCAAACTCGGCCGATGATAAAATCCCTCCTCCGTCAGATTACCATATAATACTATTACCGTCTTTTGCCATTCATGGCGGGTTTCCACCGTTCTGATGCCATTGTTGAGTGGCAAACACACGTCCACGACAAATACCGCCGTGAAAGCCACCAGATGAAAGAGGCTGGGGCCCTCTGTAAATATCAGTGGTCATGCAAGGATCTTACAGCCGGGGGCTGAAAGGGAAAATTACCCGGCAGACAGTCTAATGGCGCTGTCCACCACGTACAAATATGTACTGATACACAAAGACGCATTCCTTGCCAATATTCCTGGCCGCCTTACTTACTCCACACTTTGTGAGGCTTTCAAATCACTCCGACTCCTGGCTCAACAAATGTATTACTTTCTTGCCGACTTAGAAACTCATAGCTTTTAGTGAATTAGATGTGAGGACGCTTGCCCGACTCTCTCTTTCAGCGCCTATTAGGGCAGAGGTAATTTTGAAAATCAACGGTATTCACCTTTCGTGTATATGACTTCATTTCATCCGCATCCCTTCAGATGCTAATAATCACTTACGCGGCTCCAACGCATTAATTTGCCAAATCATAAATGGATTTGAGAATGCATCAATTTCATGTTCAAATGACCGCAAAGTATAGCTTTTCCCGAAATGGACGCAGAGATTATTATACAAAGTTAGCCAGATGGAAGATCTCCCACAACTTAGGAAACCATCAAGACTTAATATAGCCACACAAATTACACATCTTTGGATTTCTTAACATGCAATAAGCACAAACATGCCAGACGGACAGGCACATATGCAACTTTTCTTTATCCGGACAAACTTCAATGGAGAACTCTTAGTGTTGGCAAATATGAGCAGAAAGAGAATGTATGTACATGCGGCTTCCTGCTTTCATTATCACATATACAAAAGATGCAAGTTGTTGATGTACACCAATCAAACTGTAAGGCCGAGGACTTCCGAGCACCATAAATGTCTCAGACAATGGTAGACGTTCTTCACACCTCACTGTGCGATCATTTACACGGCTAGTATATCTGATATACTCAGAAACAGCAAATATATCTATTCTGCTTTTTACAGTAATCATATTGACTTTTTGGCAGTTGAAAGCATTAGTGAGGTGGGGGTTAATGCACGGGGATTCCAGCGCGACGCACCTCTGTTTCATGTGCGTCTGTCTGTGTACTTTGCACCAATCAATATATAGCCATACAATATTATCTTCCACGACACATCTCTATAATTTGTTAATGATAATATGCAACTTGGGTGGCTAATGCTTCCGACACTGTCTAATATTGGCAAAGTTTTTACAGGGAACAAGAGGGGAAGTGCACAGGAAAACACACACATGCGCTTTGTGGAGACAGAGTGTCAACTTTGCGGTGCCCGGTTCCCGGTTGTCAATGAGCTCATTTGTTACTTCATCGAGAATACCGCAGCAAGTGCAGCTTTCAAACTGTTTGACAGGCAAATTTCTCAATGTTGTCCCATGTCATTTAAGCAAAAACCATGGCTCCTTTACGATTTCTTATCACAAGTTTTCATTTCAGAGCATGGCGTTAAGATCATTTATCACAGTTTCACTTGAAACTGTCATTTTCATGATGTGCCATTATCGGAACAATTAGCAGGGGAAAACTCCACTCATTTGAATGTATATGTACCAGTCTTCTGTTTTTTGGAAAGATAAATATTGAATTGAACACACCCAAGAGATTCTTAGAGACACCCTGAATTATTGTTCAGTAATTTCCATCCCCAATGATGGTAAATGAAACAAATCTGCATAAAAACTAGTGAAACACTGTATAAAACTTATCAGAGCTGGTCTTCTTATGTCTAAAACTGAAAACAACTTGTAAACTTAAATATATATCATTAGTGACAAGATTGACAATTTTACAAGTCTCACATATCACAAGCATTTGGGCCAACATCGCCTTTCCCTCCTTTCATTCATACCAGGAACTTTTAGGCTGACATCACCTTTCCTTCCTATCATTCATACTAGGAACGTTTAGGCTGACATCACCTTTCCTTCCTATCATTCATACTAGGAACGTTTAGGCCGACATCACCTTTCCTTCCTATCATTCATACCAGGAACTTTTAGGCTGACATCACCTTTCCTTCCTATCATTCATACCAGGAACTTTTAAGCTGACATCACCTTTCCTTCCTATCATTCATACCAGGAACACTAGGACTGTCGCCATGGCCTTTTCTTCCCAATCCAATGCAGAGAGAAAGGTGAGGACAGCAGCCATTGCTGCTATCAGTGATAAGGAGATTGAGATCATAGCTACACTCCTCGCGAGTCACTTGGCTTATCTTGCGCCTCCTGTGTGTTTGCTTTCACTTGATGCTGACTCGCGGCTTCTGTCATATCTGACACCCTGGTCAATATAGTTATTTACATTTACTTTTGCTGTGGGCATATGACAGGGCAGTACAGGGTACTTGGTCTGGGTGGTGAGTACACAAGGAGACAGACTAATACCGCATTTGCATCCTTACATTCTCACCATTAATCTGATCAAAAAGCTTCCTTATCTAACTCCGCATCTGAGAACTCCATCACTTGTTCCTCCAGTAACCTCATAAACTAATTCTCTGGAAAAACGTCCAGCCCATTTACTTTGTAGAATCTCTCACGTCTTTGAATAATTCAAACACATACTTTATCAAGCTTCTTGGCATTTTGTTCATCTTTAATTCTGAATAAAATATCAAGATGTATTTGAAAACCGCAATGTAATCTAGATCTGAATACAACACCAAAAAACGTCCAGTATGTTATTTTTTACAATGCAAGGATGAAATTAAACTTTCACAATGAGCTGAGGAATCATACTTGCCAATATTCTGATAATAATGAAAATGATTCCAGAACATGATAACTATGTGAAGAAAACAATAACGTGAAACTCAAGTGCATTAAACTTATCATTCTGCCTTTTTTTCAATATTCTCATGAAAGTCAAGGTTTTTAGTTAACTTTTTTTTTCAAGATGCATTGGAAGCATCTTTGCCATGGCGTATATATTAATATCAGAAATTATGAAAAATGGGAAGACAAGGAGAAAATTGTTAAAACGTTAGCTTTGTATTATTCTTCACTCTTTGTACAATATGTTAGAGACCCGGTGCATAATGTGAGGTCTCTCCCAAGACAATCAAAACGTCAGGTCCAATATAAGACGCAGTGCCCTCAGGGACTTACCTGGCAATTTTCTGATTTTCTGCCCTCCACTCCGGGCAATTATACGTGGTTAAGTCGTTGTGTGGGCCCGAGGTCTGCGATGAGACTTAAGTTAGAACACCTATATCTCAACACAGGCGCAAGTGGTGGCCACGACGGGCGGAAAGCGAATGTCGTATCACGACGCAAGGCCCGGTGTGGTGGAAACTGTAACTTATGCTCCCCCGCACACTGGCACACATACTTCTAAAAGCCTCGTGTAAAGCAGTAATTGTTTTACAAAGGGAAACAATAAGCTCATGATGGAGGGTGAGTTTTGTGTGAGTGTCACCTGACAATGATATACCCTCTCATACTGTGCCACAGTGCAGATGCCCCTGACTTCTGCCTCCAGGCTACGGGGCAATTTCTATAACTGCAGCGCGACCGAGAGACCTCCATCTGCGATATCACGCAAGAAACATGCAAAAATTTGACCCAACAATGCTACAGCACTTGCCAATCGTGTTTGGTTTTTGCTCCATTTTTTAACTGTGGCACCGAGAAAATGATTCAAGAATGGAACAATACGGAGGAACAAAGAGATCCTATGGTGTGGACTGGTCACATAGTAAGAGTATCGTCCACAGGTGTGAGCCAGTCTATACCGTCCATAACCCACGTCATTGTCACATTCTATTCTCCATACGGAACTTTAATTACACTCCTCGATGGAAGTGCATGGTGTTAAGCATGAACAACAATGGTAGTTGGTGCTGCACCCTGGGGGCAGAGGATGGCAGTAATCATCCACACACCACCTTTACAACTATGCCCTCTTTTCTGGCCTCCAATCACAGACTTGTTTGACCATCGGTTTCAAAAAGCTACAAATATTGCTCCAAAGTTCAACAAAAGAGATGTGAGATGTCTATGATGTCTAAAATTTGATAAAATGTTACTTTATGCATGACCCTGACCTGGACCATATGGAGCCAAATCTGGAGGAAAGGATTTTCATATATAAACAAGACGTTTTCATCTTTTATGAGCGTTTGAGGCCATAATGCGAGAAAAATACATTCTATTTGATGGTTAAAGAGACGGATGTAGCACAATAGTAAGAAGGAGATAAGTTGTTGCAGACAAACACAGCGAGGTTTACACGCCTATCTCTGCTTTGTGCTGTAGTTTACCAATGAGCTAAACATACACTACAGATGCCAATCCTAATTCTATAATTCACAACATTATGTGATTTGCTAACAAAAGGTCCACGGTCCGTCTTTGTTGCTGAACCATGTTGAAAGTTGACCTTCAGTGACAGTGGGGCAAGATTTAACATATTTTATCATAAAACATCACTCCATATTTATTTGTCAGAATTCTAACGAGCTTATTTGGAATTTGTTGTCATGGATACAGATAAGTAAATAAACAAGGTATGGCTCACAATTCAAGTTTAAGTGCATCTCTGAATGACTGTGTTTGATACTAAAAAGAACTACAGACTTCAAATGATTTATTTTAAACTCCATATGAAAGACAGCCAGAATAAAATTATTTTCTTTCAAACTTTAAATTTCTGACACTAATTCAGCGATGATGTATCACTCAGTGGTGTATGATGACACAGATAAAAAGATTTCCATTGACTGATTGCATAATAAAGATTTGGTCATCAGTTTAGTGGACATCAGTCATTGTAAATTGTTGGTATTCGCAGACAGGCCACACACTTTGACCCGCAGTATATTAACCCTCATCAAGGCTGGTCGGTGTCCACCAGTTAACTTTCGCTGCCACCCAATCATTCGTCTCCCGGTAGGTGACCAGTCTAAACAAATACTTTATGTGTAGGAAATAACAAGTCATCAAGAGATGCGACCAGTGTAGAGCTATGAATGCATGAGGTTGCAGTGAAAGCAACACAGACCAAGCAAATAGCACGGCACTATTGTTGCAGGGTGTTTGTCATAAACAAGCATAGAGGGTGGTAAAGTGAAAGGGGCGTGTTAACTACCCCTCTGATCTGTGTCTGTCTTCATTAGGCTAAATTACTTTACAACACCTAGTCACTTTTGCTACTTTGTTGTTGATGTTTGTCGCGGAGGTCCAGACGGACGCTCGCCAACGCTCCCACTGCCATGTGTCCATGCCAACTGTTCCAATATTACTCTCATTCTCATATTCATTATTTATTTTTTCAGTATACCAATGCCATGAAAGTTGATTTCAGTATGGGATTTTTTAAACTAATAAATATGTGAAAATTTGTTTTTACACTACAAATATAGTAAAGTTTCAAATCAAATTATGTTGACGCACTAATTCACGTCCTAATCTTCTAATAATGAAACTCTTATTTTTCATTGCACTTTACAATTTATATGTGCAATCTGTAGAAATTCTTTCCTGTAAATATAAAAGTTGTCCTGATAAAGCTGTAGTAGTTATTTCTTTTTCAGGGATGAGACTATAACTTGTATGGCAGAGTAGGAGTTAACTGTGGTCATTCCAGGTGTATTAACCCTCGCCCCCAGGCAGGTGATCTGTGCCCCAATGACCACTCCCTACCCTAATAAGACAATGATATATGACCCATTAGCCACATTAGGTATTTAAAGCCTTTCCTCTTCTCCTCCCTATTAGGGCTATTTACCCGGCCTAAAAAGTGAAAGGTCTTTATCTCAACCACCCTGACTTTTTGAAATTTGGATGGCAGGTTTTGTGCGAGCGTGTATTTGTCTGTATCAAGTCTGACTGGTGCGAGAGAACAGCGGGAAGCATCAGAAAGTATCCTCTGCCCAGTCTCCCCACCTGCCACGATCAGGTTACGCTCGAAACCAAAAACGACACAAATTCATTTGCTGACAAAGAAACTTTTCCCATCTTGTGCTCATAGAGAGAGGTAGAGGCATTGACACTTAGGATGGCTCTATTGTCCTGCTGTTCTCTGGTATAGTAACAATACTCAGTCAGCACTGCAGAAACACACTGTATCCTATCATACTATAACAGTTAACTCTATTTAATGGGTTAAAAGCAAATGAAAGCATAATATTTTGAATTAGAATCGATAAAAGGTAGCAAAATATTGCTGTTTCTGAGCCAGAACTTTGATACTGATTAATTCAGGATGAACACCAACAAAAAACTACTTTTAGTTCTGTGTTCAACAATGAAGATCAAAGCTTCATGATAAATGGCTCCGGAACTCAATTTAGCTCCTTTTGATTAGAATTATTATAACTTTTAATGATGGAAGTGTTTGAAACATAGATTGAAGGTGAAAAACCAAAGGAATAAACTTTTTTTGAAAAATGATTTTTCTGAAAACAAAGGTTTTCCCTGGCAGCTCACACCAAATTCTGCACAAATATTAGCATACAAACACAGGTTAGGTTGAGGATAGGGTTTATTGGGGGCAATTAGCAGAGTGGACAGTGGTCAGTGTTATCTCTGCCCCTTATTGGGGTACTTGACACTTTATGATGGCACTGACACTGGCTTATGTAACCAGCGAGCTTATCATACATGACTTTCATGATATTCATTTTCAAAATATTCTTCTCAAGAGATCCTTGACTTTTCTGTGCAATACAACACATGATAATACCCAACCCCTGCCGAACGATTGCCCGTTTTGTTTGTTTTATTTTGACCTTTCCTTTGTGGCAAAGAGGTGTCATAAATTTCATGAGAATACGATTGGGCGTTCCGAATTGTTGTTCTCAGTGGTGTACACTTGTGCCCCAAACAAGCCAAAACACGACTCCCAGACCCTATTACAGTTACAGGAGGTTACATCAAACCAAGGAAAGTCAATACATATCTATTGGACACTTGATGCACAAATCTGCACCAAATTTGGCCACTCAACCTGGACGCCACCCTCCTGACATCATAAAGTCTCCTTGCTCTTTGATGTTTCTGGTGTTCAATCCTTTATCCAGGAAATTGTGAAAAAGCCAACGGCGGAGACCGCCCAGAAGTTTAAGCTCATTATCATGTAAGAGGAGGTAGAATTTCTCCAGCATCTTTTGTCACAAAAGAAATCCCTTGTTCTGGTTTATATAACTGCATTTGTATTTCTTCTTTCCACAATCCTTATATTACATATATTGAAACAGTACACTTTTCAGCATTTGCATATTTTCCGTTTTCTTAAATGTGTCATATATGCCTTAAAAAACATATGGAGAATACAGAACTACGAATCTCACAACAATAATACAGATATCAGGTGAAGCATGTATTTTTACCCACAAAGCACACAATATGCTACTATAATATTATCATAGCTGACTTCTGTGTTATAAATTTGATACTCATTAGCAAGTGAATGTTATGAGAATGGCAAGCTTGTCGGGTGGGACTAGATGCTTTCCTGGCAGGCTTGGTCGGGCAGGTGATGTCCGAGGTGAGGGCCTCAATGTCCTCTAACATATGTTTTACAGTAACAAATGAGCTTTCTCCACGCTTTTTTTCAGGTTTTAGTTTTCATTCCCATATCGCATTGCCATGCTCACAGCTGGCGGGGGACTTATCATTTTTGTTTGACGTAGGGGGCCGTATTTCCACCCCAGTAAACCCTCTGCCGCGCCTTTCATACCATTCAGACCATAATAAGCTCAATATGGTTCCGCTTTTGTGGGTCAGAATACTTTCATATTTCAATGAAAATTACAAAACGTTTTTCGTAAATTCTAAGTGTTTCAGAATATATATTGGCTAGCAGTTCACAGCATGTATTACAAACACTTTTGATTAGTGTTTGGTGTATACAATTGATAATTACCAAATATTCACCTTATTCATCATCCCTATATAATCAGCAAAACTAGTTTGAACATTTGAACTTGACAATTTACTTAACTTTCCTTTTAGAAGAACATTGACCAATCAGTCAACACTGATAACATAAATATTCCAAATTATTTTTATAAAGCAAGTTAACGGTGTCATAAATTCTTGAAATGCAAATTTTGTGGAGCAAGGTACATTATAAACACAACAAGTTAGACAATGGCCGAGCATCGACAGGTATCTCTCTGTATTGATGCTAAGAATTCTTTAGGCAGTTGTTGGCAGCACCCAGCAGCAAGCTGGCTCCTCGGTGTTGACATAGCGCTACCACTTTGTCATCATCCGTACGGGATGTGTCTCACCGAGGCACAAGTTGTGTCAGAGATGAAAGCGCCCCCTTTATGAGTGATGCACTTTTCATTGCGGCGTCCTACAGCTAATTGTTATGCCGACTCACTGGCCGACGATTGTTTAAATCCGACTACTTAGTTTGTTTGTTCAGTAACAGATGAGGTGGCACTGAATAGCATCTCAATGCACGGCGCTAACAATTTGAGGATTTTCACTGTTCCCGTGGAAACAATAAATTTGATTTTCACACTTTGACAAGCCAAACATATTGGACGTGTTGCAATTTTGAAAATACAAAAAGTCGATATAGCAAGATAGTGCGTGCTTACAAAACTTAACAAATTAATCACTATATTAAAAAAGCTTTTTGGTTAGGGCACTATTTTTTTCACAGAATATATTTTGATGGTGTGATGAAAGATTGTTAGGGCTCTGACAAAATCCTTATATGAATAGACACACTACTTATCCTGTCATTAAGTCATTTACTAATTAAACATAGCATATAAGTGTCACTCTGGGAATTGGCTGTGTGTAGGCCTTTGAAGCATGTATCACTATCTGACTTAACTCACCCAGACTGTCACACCTGATAAAGAACTGTCCTTGCAAATATCACAAATATGCCTGACCCCCCCCCCACCCTTGTGTTACACTCACATGTTTGGAAAGTATTGTTTAAAAAAAATCTCCCAAAATTATTCAGAACTTCTGCTATAAAGTGAAACATATTTATTCTATCTGTATATTCTGCCTGAACATAGAAATGTTTTAGATATCTCATTTTGTGATTTTTAGAAGTTATATAATGTAGTAATTTTTTGGACAGGATTTATCTCACATGAATATGAGAAGTTCAGACCTGGTCATTATTTTTTGATTGGAGTAGGAATTTTTTTTACATAACCTACCTTTAACAGGTACCTATCTGATCACAGCTTCTTAGCAACATATCTAGAAATCATCTGTCCGCGTTGAACTTTTGATATACAGTGGCTTCAGACAATTACATCATTAATAATATAAAAACACGGAATTGTATGATATCCCTGGTGAGAGCTATACTTTAAGAACTGAAAGAAAGAATAGGCACTGACCCCTCTGCATACAGCTGATGGCTTGAGGACAAGGTTCCGTGGGAGGGAGGCTTCAGCTCGGTTGCTCGTGTTCTCAGGGCACGGACGATCAGGTACAAAGTACACAGCCCGCTTGTCATAATCATCTTCTTTGAACTTCTCCACATCCCAACCATCTTCCATTCCATCTGAAAATAGATCAGCAAATACAAATAAAAACAAAGTCCTGCAAGTCTAATTCATGTATATTTCAGAGATGTTTACTGCATGTATGTTTCTGAGATGTTTTAATGCGTGTATATTTCAGAGATGTTTTATGAATGTCTATATCAGTAGTTTTATGTCAGTCACCCAGTGATGTTCCTCTGTTCAAGAACAATTGACATCCACCTACCAACACTAGATTTCTCTTGCTTAATAGAACGCACAGTTTTCTGAAACTGTGCCATTTGCAAGTGATGAAGCCTACGTGGATCCATAGTTGGCTGCAAGGTCGAGGGCGTGAGACCCCAGCATACAGGAAATCCCTGACCAATCCACATTCAATAATATAAATACTCTTCCTCTCACTCTTGATATATAATTTATATTTTCTATGTTTCAAAGTGATAAAGGTCACTCTTTCTGTTGTCCCATCAACAGCTTCTGATACAGGACTAAGTGATGTGTAGTGACCGTGTGGCTACTAGGACTGGTCACTCTCCCTTGGTCACAGGTCGCTCTGGACACTGACCACTAGTGGTCATGGCGGACAAATATCAGCTTACGTAACCCTGGTGTGAAACCGGCATTATGACCATAAATTCTTATCCGAGCGACACTTGAAAATTTCTCACCACGGTGTAAGTGTGGTGAGATTATGAGAGTTGAAGATAGGGCCTTTATGACCAACTATCACTGCACTAGCATGCTCCGAGGCTGTTATCACTGACACACATCCCCATTTAAGGGATGCTTCTGAAAATACCTCCTATTGTTTTTCAGCAACAAACTTTCTGAGTGAATATGGTTACATGAGTTCTATTCTGCCCTGCCACTTTTATTTTATATCTCTGGCATTGTTCACAATATGATAAATATAATCACCAAGCTCCAGTTTACACCTGCTGCATGTGCAATTCAAGCCGTAACACCAACTTTCTTTTCCTTAAATAATTCAACATCTACGTTTCTGAGGGCAAAACTGCATCTGGCATTATTCAACACCAAGTGATACGCGAGACATACAGATTTCATAAACTTTACAAACAATAATTTTTTTTCACATTTTAGTGGCAAATTAGCTAATAACATGAGACTAAAAGAGTAAAAACAAATGTTAAGTCTATTGTTCTATATTTCGTTTTACAGATTTTGCAGCCAAATTTGAACATGAACTCTACAATTTCATAGAATATTCATCAAAAATTAAATTTCACAAAGCAGTTTGCCTGACATGAGATTTAATGTTTCATTGAATCCTGTATGGCCAGGATCTAATCCTACTCCGGTTATGTGATATCTGAAAAAGTTATTAAGAAACACAAAAAAACAACTAAAAGATAGCACAATATAAGTGTAGATTTTGTTGAGATGTAATGTCATGCACTGTTTTCTAATCAAATTTCCAGGTCTCCACTTTTAAGTTTTATGACAACCTCCATCTGAGATTAATCCAGGTAGCCACGGTTACATAATCAACAAGCAATAATCTAACACACTATCATCAAGGCAATAGGTTCTCAAACAAACCACACATGCAACTTTCCAATGTCTTAACCATGTGTTACGCAATGTACCATATGCCCATGTTTTCTCCGCGATTGATATGAAGAAAGGAGGTGAAAATGTGAAAAGTAACACGTGATGGACTGCTATATCTGCCATGATTACATAAGACTTCTTTCCCAAAATGTGATAAACAGAACTGCATTAAAGCATTAATGATATTGAAACAAAATGGGACCAACAAATTCAGACAATAATAGTCAAATTTGTTGTAAGAGTTTTTATGTATTATAAAATTAGCTTGATAAGAATAAAACACACTTTATATGCTGATAACACATGTCCTTACAGATTGTACAGACTGAACCTTTTAGGTCATCACGATCACTGGGTGAAAGCTTTACTTTTTAAGGTTCAATATGAAGAGTGCAAATGCCTTGGAACTGATAATTCAGCTCAAACTCAGATCAAGATTATCAAATTGGTCTGCAGGACTTTAATAGAGATTATAAGCTTTTTAATATAAGCTTATAAGCATGGGAAGCCATTTTTGTAGGAGAAATGTGAAGGACAGGGTAGACCTCTGTCTTGGATTTGACAACGGAAAGAGGGTGATCAAAGACTGCCAGACACTTTAACAAATGACCAGCGCTGCGGCCATGTTTGAATCAAGCTGCATTAAGTGATCAAAGTTCCCGTCACTTTTACGGAGTGGACAGGCTTTTCCACGAATCTGTTCTATATAAGGTGTTTTATGATAGAAAGCTAAATGACATCCACATGATGACCTTGTCCAAGAAATATCAGTGAAAAGGTCTGTTAGTCTTTACTCATAATACTGTCTGGAGCAAAATGGCTCAAGCTCTCAAAAATTTTAATGAGGGCATTTTTTTTTTCATATGATTATTTTTCTTCTTAATGAACAACTAACTTAATTAAGAGACCTGATGATATAATCACCCAATTTAATGGAGTTACCACAAGACACAAATGGGGGTCAATATAAAAACATAGGACACCAGTCAACAAAAGCCAGGGTGTGATAATAATGTCTCATAAAGGCAACATTCAGTGCCAAGTGATAGGGTGACTGTCTATGATGACATACAAGTGTCACTTCTGTGTGACATCAGTGTGACATCGTACAATAGACATGAAGCCAATATAACAAAACCTTGTCACTTCTTCCCATCCCAAAGTAAAATACACTTTTTGTCTTCTTATCAGATTAAGAAAGTGTCTTATCCTTTAATCACTGGGGTTTGTGTTTACCCTACCCCCCATTTATTAGTTGTTAAGGGATAGTCCCTGGACATATACCTGCCACATGTACTATTTACCCTCTATCTTATCACAGCCTTATTTGCTTATCAACCCCATAGTCCACCAGACTTGCCCTATCTTCTGCATGTTTACCCCCTGACTGATAACTAAATGTGCTAATCAGACACATGGAAAACCTGTTACCCTATTATCTCCAGAGCATTAGATTTACCCTTTTTTAAATCCCTATTTGGTATTTTACTTTAACCTCAACTTATATCTCCAAGTATCTCCATATTGATGGCTTGTTATATGAATCAGGCATGACATTTTATTCCAGAAATGTTAATTTTAATATGGGCCTCTTATTACAGCATGTTTATGAATGCAAGAGTCTCATATAAGGATCCTTACAATTAAACAAAGTTCTGTGTATTTTGTAAGAAAATCTGTTGATGACTTCATGAGTTATGCACACAAAGGGCAAAGGTCTGCATGCTTATAAAGTTGTTTGTGAAACCAAGTTAGTTTTTAACACTTATTCCTATAATTGTCTATGTAACAAGATGCTATGTTCATGATCACCTATAAAATGCTAAATCTCATACAAGATGGAAAAAAAATTGCAAACAACTACAAAACTTACAACAAATTACACAAAAAACCTATCAAGGAAATGTCAGCATTCACACAATGGCATTGTCTCACTGTCAGACAGAGAATAATTATCCAATGATGAGAACTCCTCATCCGACAATTATGTGATTTTTTTGTCTTTTCCATCCATCAAGACTGCATATAAATGTATCCTGCTTTCTCATAGCTTTTCTTTTACTTGAATATGTGGATCACTAATCACCTCATGTTGGGGTATTAAAAAACATTTTGTGTTGGGGTTATAAACTCTTTGTATTGGGGTATTAAAACACCTCATGTTGGATATTAAAACACCTCAAGTTGGGATATTAAACCTTACCAGAAAGAAAAGTGAATAAAAAACCTCACTTGGAACTCTACACTAGCAGTTTATTAGAAAAGTTTGTTTAGAGAAAGTGATCTTTTGTCATATTGAAATATTGCCATCACTTTAACAAGTAGTAACAGATATAATAATAGACTGTAATAACAACACTAAATATAAATATGATCAATATTAAGAATAACTGACTTTGTCCTTTTACAATACACAAACTTGTGTTGTATTTGACCAATTAGTTTGCCCCTAATTAATGGCACTATGTTACTAATTTGCTGATAGTTCTTTTGTTATGTGGTACACCCCTATTCATCACTCCTTCATATTTCTACCCCTTTTTTTAACAAGACTTTTATTACCTATTATATGATATTCATTTTTCTTATGTCCAATATCATTTGTCACATTTGCATCACATTTGCAGTAAACTTTGAAAAAGTAAAGATATGAAAATCACACCACAGGCACGGGAAAAAAAGAGTGAAAAGATTGCCTTAAAAATTAAAAGTTTGCATGTTTTAAAAAAGTGGGAGGAGAATGGTCATCTGACACGTCAGGCCCTGCACCCCATAAAGATGATAACATCTAAAAAAGACATGATAAAGCCAGATTTGAGCTTTGTATATCAACTAGTAACATGCGCATGACATGCATTGTTCATGTTAGGCTAATTGTTGTGTAATTACCTGACACATGAATGCGTGAGGCGTTGACTGAGGGAGGACTTCTACCCCGACCGACCGCTCCCCCCCAGCCATGTTCATGACAGCTCTGAGGGGCTGATGACTTAATCTGAATTGACATGTGAGTCCTCTATTTGTTATTATCACTCTCTTTCTCTCCTGCTAATACATGTAATGAAAATGCTTTTTCAATTTTTCAAAGGTGGCCACCGGCTTGGTAAGACATGCACTGTCAGAACCGGTGTTTAATGGAGGCGGTGATTGTTAACAATATTGTCTCTCCTGCCTTGTTACACTCCACTTGTTCACATTTTCTATACAAAATGAAACAAAATGCATTTGTTGGGCATTGCTAAATGAAGCAAACATGGCAATGTGTACGCCACCAACTCATGCAACCCATTATGGAGTCAATGAAAACATAACTATGTCATTTCACAATGTGTTAAACACTGTTAATGAATGTGCTTACCTTTAAAGAGTCGGAACAGACTAGGTTCTCTGTGCTGCATGAAGACCGGTGGTGGTCGGAAATGGTACAAGTTCTGACATAGCATTGGTCCAGCCATCTTCATAGTGGCTCAAAGTTCAACTTCAATTTTCCTTTCTTTTTTTTTTAAATTGAGATTTCTTCAATAAAGGTCTATGTACTGTGCCCTGTTTGGGCCATACGATGCTGGCGTTGGCAGTTAAGTTCAGCCACTTGTTGCAGTGGGGTGCAGGACGGCAGGTGAGACGTTGCCGGCAGAGGAGAGAACGAGGAGGAAGAAGAGGGAGAAGAGAATCACTCCGTAGCTTTCCCTGCTGATGTCTACGATATGTCACTGTCACAAGGTCGTCATCTTCACTGTGGCAGCATGGTGCTGGGACCGAATGGCTTGTGGCAAGACCAGGCTAAGAGTGAAGGGAGAGTCTGGTGTGGTGAGAGCGCTCCCTACCTCCTCATCTACACGATCGCAGCACACGCCTTCTACACTGTGTGTCTTATCTTTGCCCTCACTCACACTAAATGAGCACATAAAAGACACTGACTGGGTGGCTGGCCGCCTCACAGCTGACCAATGGAATAGTGCTTGGATAAGGCTGGCTGACTTCTGCCTGATAACACAGTGTGTGCTCCATTGATTCCTTGTCCTGCTGGTCACTGTGGCAACACACAATACCTCACACCACTGCCCATGCTCCACAACAGGTTTCTTTTTCTATAGTGTCCCCACACTTACATCATATTTCATTTTTAACACAAAAAATTATCATTGTGGGCTTTAATTTAATGCTTACTGAGCATTCTGTTCATTTTGTGAGTTCTAAGGACCTTTTCAGGCTTTCTGACTTGACACCCCTATCAGGTGAGAAAGTAGACTCTCCCCTTTAAGTGATTGGCCAATGGGAGGCGCAATGCTCTCACAGGGCCATCAGTGTGGACTTGACCATTCATCCATCACAGGTAATATCTTATCTCTAATATTTCACCCTTCTCTTATGGTGTGTTATCTGTTGGTTTGACCTTTAACCTTGACCAGGTGAATGCAGTCAGAGGTGGTGATGAGGATGCTGGGTGATTGTTACAGAGAACAGGAGGAGTCTGTCAACCATCACATATGATACGGATACGGAGGCAGTTTCCTTATTGCACCTTTCATTATCACCTGTCCAGAGAACTCTCCATCAATGTTAACCCTCTCAATGAGTCATATGCCTATGTTATATACCCTTACATATTTTGGCCATTTACTTTTTTAATATTGGAAAGCAGTTTTTATGACAAAATTTCTATTTCTCAATACTGGTACTTAATTCCTCTATTTTGCTCA
Source organism: Amphiduros pacificus (assembly GCA_949316495.1). Taxonomy (NCBI): domain Eukaryota; kingdom Metazoa; phylum Annelida; class Polychaeta; order Phyllodocida; family Hesionidae; genus Amphiduros; species Amphiduros pacificus. The sequence goes on along the minus strand of OX439007.1, from coordinate 29,956,422 downwards.
CATGAAAAGATGATTCAAGTATATCAATATATCAGAAAGCTTTGGATTACTCCTGACTAACAAATGGCAAAGTGGCATTTGCCTTCTGCCTCAAAACAATATTCAAGTTTGACATCACAACAAACTTCCTTTAAATAATGGTTCCAAATCTGTCCATAACTTTATGTCACCCATATAAATCTAAAATTAACAATTTATGCTGATAATTTAGTTCTTCAGTGACATGCTGTCATTGTGGCAGTGCTTCTATTATGAGCAAGGAAAGTTGACAGTTACAATATGGACATACCTGAGTAGTCGCCTCCCACGGTCCGTACACCCCAGATGCCCCTCATGTCATTATCTTACCTGATGCTACAGTAACTGCAAGTTCACTTTTGTTTGTTTAATACCATACGTCACAACGCTAAAGTTCAACTCTATACTCAATTGTCTCATGACAATGCTTGCTGCCTGCATATTTATTTCATAAATTAATGGAAATGCCAGGCGTCGGTGGTGATGATATTATCAGGGCGAGGTGGGGTTGGGAGCATTGTTACCCTGCAGATGCTCGTATATAGATTATATCTAGCTATTTTAGCTAAAACAACATCATCAACATGTGTTTGTTCAATATATAAAAAGCTTAACTCATATTTGACATTTTTCCAAATGCCTGAAAATGGTCAAAACATGAACTTTGATTGCCAACTTAGATAGGCTGTCAAAACCCAGACTCATCTTTGTATTATTATCATCATTAATAATATATTTGAGGTTATTTCTGTGAAAAAATGTTTTTTTTTTCCACTAACAGAATTTTAAGGAAGTATAACTGAGAGAATTTTAAGTACATATCAAGAATGGAAAGAATTTTTCCCACAATCAAAGTGAAAACTTGAGGAGCTATCGGATCACCGTGGACACATCAGCGTTGCTACCTTAGATGAACTCATTGTTGTCTGCCACAAAACTTTTGACAACAGAGTTGAACGCCAAAAATGTTCACAACTTTAAAATGACGCATTATGAAGTATTGAGTGGATGCAGTTTTTGTGGTGAGGGAGGACATTATATATTTTATTCATCATCTTGCCCACCGGATATGTTTCAACCACACACCTTTCCTTCAGTTTTTATTCTTTTAAAAGGGAGGTATTGTGTGGACACCGACCAACATGATCGGTCCCTGTTAAATCCTTCTGGGATAATTGACCACGATCATATTTCCTGCTAATGCTTTTGTTGGCGATGCCCACGATAACATATATTGTCTGAGAGTATTTGAGAGTGTCCTTTTAAGAGAAAGAATTCTCACAATAAATTGGATAGTTGTAAAAAAGCTGAGGTGTCACTTTCCTGAGATTTTTTGAAGCTTTTAAGTGGATGAGTCCCTAATTCTTGTCTCTCACATTGCAGTGGCTATTGTTGTTTAAAAGAACATTAAAACTAATTCCACATAACTCATAAAAAGATGGACTGTAGACCTGAGTGTGTAAGGTCACACCTTAATTTCCAGTGCTGTAACTAAATCCACCTGCTTGTTAGGAGTCATGCATCTCGACGTTTTCTCATTGACATAGCCAGTGATGTGCCCATAAACACTTTAAACGCAGTGTTTTAAGACACCATGACGGATTCATTTGGGGGGCTTTGTTGGCTTTTGTGAGGTTTTACCAGGGCCGCGGTGTGGTGCCGCTTTGCTAGTTGTGATATCTAGCACTCCGAAGCTTCTGTAGGATCAAGTGGAGGATAAAGCACGCCCGGCTGCAGCACAATCTGCAAGATGGCTTTGTGATGGGGGATGTTGCTTCTCCTTGTGCTCTCCAGGGATGAGTTAACCCAACCTGTCTGCTCCTGTCCCTACCACACTATAATGCACCCATCAACTTTACCTGCCTTCAACAACTCACTCAGATTTCCATAAAGATAGGTGTTATGAAACTAAGTTTTCTTTATGAGGCAATCTCCCCTGGCTAAAATTGCATAAACCTAGATTGATTGCATTTCAACTCAGCCCACTAAGTTATTAACCGCAACTTGATTGTGCATTTAATTCATATCAGGTAATACTTTAGATCTTTTTTCCCAGATAAAATTTCATCTATTGTCCTGGTGAAATGATTTGAGTGAACTTTGTGATTTGGATTTAAACTTTTGCATGATTTGAGTGATCACAGAGTTTATGAAAGGTCATGATGTCAATTAATGAAACAGTCTTTGCACATTCATATTAAGATGATATTTGTTCCAGAGTACCAAGACTTGTCTTCTCAATGCTAGAAATTGTTTAAGGAGTCTTGACACTGACATTAACATCTGAATATTCCAGTTATTTTCCTTTATTATCTCATATATTTCAAAGATTACCGGTACAGAGGTATTAGAGGTAAAACAAAACTAAAACAATTGAAATTCTACCTAAAAGTTGTGATGGAAATGAGAAATAGTCTTCATATATTATGTCATGTTATCCACTGAATTAGACTTTAAAGTTTTATTCTTCAAATTCATGAAAATCTCCTGCAAAATAACTACTGACAACTTCTGAGTTGAATTAAATAAATATGCACCATTCACTGAACAAATGAGAAATTCAATATTTGTTGTTTTTTTTTATGTTGAGCTGTGCATCCTGAGCTGTGGTGTTATTCTATTTGGTAACCGACACCTCAAGCCTTCACACGACATGATCATTGGCGGCCTCATAGATGTTTGAACTGTTGACAGTCTGGTGGTTAAATTAACGGTGGGTGACTTTGTAGCTAAAAAGGACAAAGTCATGCTGCATAAGTGTGTTGGCTTGGGAAGACAGGACTGTGCTCAGGCAGGGCTGCATCATTTCTGTCTCACGCCCGGCTCATGCTCTGCACCAAGGAACACACCTCTTTCAAAAAACATTGTGCACAGATTTAACAAGACAAGTTTTGGGGGTCGCCTACATGCCTCACCACATCGGCAATAAAAGCTGCCACAGATTTAAAAAGGATTGCGTTGCATTTTGATTTCATGGTGTGATGATCTTCCCAGGGTAGTCTGATCTTAATGACGCGCTGAGGCATCGAAGGCGCAAATGGATGGGTCAGTTATTGTCCATCAAATCTGTCTTTTCTTCTCACTTAATGTATTTAATGATAAAAAGCACAAAATCAGGCGCCGAAGCAGCACCTGAAGCAGGAAGCCAGAGAAGGACAAGCTGCAGAACAGGAGTGGGACTTATATAATAGAATGGGACAAGAAGCAGATCACAGCATGTAACAGCACTATAGAGGCTGAGAAAGACTTGAGGCAGAACATATATGACAAATCATAGAACTGAACCTAAAACAGAATGGGATATGATTTTAACACAGTTAAATAATTTGATAAAACTAGTTGCAGACCATTACTTGGAACACTCAAGCTATCATTTTCTTTCTTTCTTTAAACAGAAACCAAAAATGCTTCTTTTTCCTTCAGTACAAATCTATATACCCTTTCCCTGTATATTTCAAAAAGTCCTTCTTTGTTCTGATGCTGCCATTGTTCCGTTATGCACAACAAACCAAGGCAATACCGCAAATATAGAGGTGTTCTCCTCCCTGAGACATGAGGGGTGTTCCCTGTCCACGTCACAGGAACTGTACTCATCTGCCCCAACCTTCCAGGCCTCACATATTTCTACACTTTGAAATCTTTCTTCTATTCTGTAGATAAAATAACCATGCCTGCCAATCATGCTTTTTTTTTAAATATCTGGAGCTTTTCTGACATCTCCGTATTTGTGAGAGCTTGTCAGGGGAGATTGATAAATTACATGGTAATATATATATGATATGTGTGGTTTGCTGACACGTCTCATCCACATCTCACTCCTCTGCATTTAAGTTAATTTGGGAAGTTTCATTTTAACCCTCATATTTCAACTCCGCCCCTAAACTTATCTTTTTTTCTCCAGGTAGAGCAAGCACTGGAGTGAATGAATGTCCTGTGCAAAGTTAATTACATTGGTATATCTAAAAATTGACCTGACTGAAAAGTTAATCTAATACAATGTGAATATTTTTTACGGATGTTTAAACTGGTATAAAATCATTTGTTGTCTACAAAAACAGTAGATATGATAAGATATGAGAAAATCTAGGTGTGAAATGTGTCATGACATTCACATTTCATTGCTTTTCAAACTGTTCAGAGAAGGATTTAAATGCGTGAAAAACGTTCAGTGCAAAACCATCAAATTGAAATGGCATGACAGTGCATTTTTTATTCAAATATTATTCTTTTTCTCACAAAACCAAAACAGACTCAAATGGCATTGCAACTTCTCTCTGTTTTGATGTTTGTATTCATCCTTTAAATTTTGGCACAAGAATGTTTCCATGGGCAAAAATCTTTTATATCTGAAACACTGGTTTCAAAAGAGCTTGATTTTCTTGTTTTGCTTGGATCTCTCCCCTACATCGCCAATGGCGACAATTTGTAACAAATCACTTTACAAACAGCGTGTTATTTGTTTAAACATCTCCTGCTTCAAGGGTATTGTCTACTGGCAAATATCACAGCAGATCTAGATCAGAACTGTCAGTCTTGAGTGGTCCTCACTGCTAGACGGCTTCTACAGCTTCTAATACCAACCAAGGCACCTATAAATCATAGTTTTATCTTGGCTCAGGGCTGCAAAAGTTAATGCTTAATGATTTGGTCTGTTTGGTTGAGGGAAAGAAACTTCACTCTGCTAAAATAACTCACTTTAGTAGTCATTATTCACTACACGGGTCCGGAATATTTTAGTTAGTTTGCCAAACTTTTAGTCAGTTCAATCTAAAATATGCTGATATATTATGCAAATTGTTTAAATAAATTCAGATATTCTACCCTGCCTAAATACGCCATAGAGAAAAGGTTACTGTCTAATTGTAAACAAATAAATACACCCCTTGTGTGACCAAAACGGAGGAAGATACATTGAACTTTATACAGGCACTATCTGAGCGGTCAAGGGATGTCCACTCTGAGAGTGACCTTATGGCACGTGTGGTGTCCAGGTGGAGCTGTCAACCTTTCACTTGTCCCCACCCTCTTCTCATCCCCCTCACCTCATATCTCAGTCTGTGCCCACCTGTGGCCCAACCCCCTCACTCCCACCCCAGCACAGTCTATGATTTTCCTATCACTTTTCACCGAGACCCATTAACTTTGACAAAAGCCTTTCTGTGCCCATTCTCTTGAGTAACAAGTTGCTAATCTGCAATCTCCCAGCTCCCATGTGGATACATTGTGTCTTGGATTTCAGGTAATTATCTCATTTTTTCTGTTACTGTGTCAACATCAAAGCTGCCATGCTGATGGTTTGGCTGGTTGTCACCGGCAACAGAGCTGTTTGGGTGGTTCCATGCGCCCCACATATGCTTGCTGATTGACAACTCCTAATACCTCCATTCATGGCTATCACTTCAACTGAGCATCGTGGAAATTTAACATTTTTCACCCCGCCCACTGATGCTCGACACTCAATATTGTGACATCTTGTCATCACCAGCAGTCAGCATGAATGCGTCGTGCAACCAGCGCGCATGGCTGAGACAACACCGCACACAAGCCTCACGCATTGTGCTTTAATCTACCTCATTTCATAAGCTGACAAATGTATCACAATCTTACATTGCTTTTGACAGTCTTACATTGATTTTTACAATCTTACTTTGTTTTTGAAGATCTTACACTGTTTTCTGAAGATCTTACATTTTTTTTTAAAGATCTTACATTTTAAATACGATTCATCAATGAGTGTCATTTTCTGAACAAACCTCTCACAAACATAATTTATTCCAAACTAAGAATTTCAAACTAAATATTTTTATATTCTAAAACTAATTTCATGCAAAAATAAGTAATTATGCAAATACAAACTTTGTTTATCCCTGAGCAAATGAGGTCAACTATTATGACTGATAATATATAAGCACGACACTTACCGTACCAGTATATACCCATGTTTGGCAAGTGAGGTAAGAGTCGATCATAGGCGTGTACACATTATCTGTGACTGGACGGAGGAAGTAGTCTGTGTCAGGCAGGATAAGTTCCCTGCGTATGTTGTCAGTAGGACAGTTGTGATGTATATGCGGTGGTGGGGCGTGATGTGGGGGTACATATACCGAACCCTGTCCACGTCATGTTCACACATTCATCTCACTCTACATTGCACTCTCCGCCTTAAAAAGCATGCCCGGCTACCTCCTCCCCGACCCATTATAAAACTGGGGGGTTAACAATTTGTATTTTTTGTCCATTGCTCTTTTTCGAAAATTGTACCGGATTTTTAAGAAGACATATGACATAAATTCTTATTTCAAACAATTTATTTGTTTTACGGAGTATACTTAGCAAAAGGGCTTTTTGAAAATGATTATCTGTTACCCACAAAATAGGAAGGTCGCCCTATCAAGGGTGTAAGAAGCATGAAGAAAATGAGGGAGTTCCTTTAAGGTTTAAAGATGTGGGGTAAACGGGTGTAGCCTATGGCCATAACCGGACCCTTTTACAACAAGGTCTGCTGAGCCCACTCGACATAGAGCCTTCCCAAGACATCCGATACTACCTGCCCTTTAAGAGGTTCCAAATCTTGACATTTTCTTAGGCAAATATTCTGATGGTGATTGATTATATTAATCACTCATCACTAATAGATGAAAAAAAATAATCTTAAAACTTTGTTTTTTAAAGTAGTTTGACCTGATACAAAATTAATTGTGCAAAAACGGTCGGAAATACAAACAAGAGACTTGAATATTTTCTTGAATCTAAATGTTCAATACAAGTTTTCCTCAAGTTTGTAATCTTTTTTGATTGACCAACAACTAGCCTGCTCTATATAAAACAATCACTTTTGGGTTGATTTCAAGTACATCATTTTATATGGTGTAAAAAGGTGTCTTTACATGTGCTGAATTGATAATAATATCGTCCATGCAAATTCAAAAGAAACAGGCACTAGACAGACAATGTTACCCTACCATGTAATAGTTCACTTAAGGTATATTTTCATCTTGTGATATGGTAGTTTACCCTCAATGGCTTGGCGAAGGCTGCTGAGTATGAACCAAATATAATACACCCTTATATTACCATTCCAAAATGTTTACCTTTTACATCAATATTTTGCTACAAAACCTCTTATTGAAATCTATTCTCACATATATTGGTCCTGACGTGCAATTACACTATAATTATATGCAGTGTCATATGTGGAAATATTTCTCTTTGCCGCAGAGAAATTAGCATTCCTGGTGTCCAAAGCAGGGGTGAGATTGTGAAAAAAAAAAGAAGAAATAGTTGCCTGCCCTTTCGAATATAACAAGTTACCCTTGATGGTTTAGGGGCAGTCAGAGCCTGAGGGTGGAAGTTCGTATACTTAATGTTATTGCACAAAATGATATATGTACTATATGCAATAATATACAATCCCTCTACAAGCAATGCACTATACAGCCTTTAGGATGCAGCCCTTGCTCACCAGGGGGTGCTGTTACATCAAAAACATCCAGGACATTCTTTCCTGCTGATTACCCAGAATTCATTGCAGGTAATAATGAGCATATTTGTGTTGGACGTGTGGAGATGATTCCGATATATATGGTTTCCCAGGAACATGTTACATAACATGCAACTGCTTCTGGTCTACCGCAGGCAAAAAGTTTGTATGTACTTCAAAGTCAATTCTACACTTACTTTTTCACAGTTTTCCTTTTAAATTTCTATTCAATCTCCACATGCATCGGTACACATATCAGTACCATCACTGCACACTGCATAGCTAAAATATCTCGCATTTACTTATATAATTATATTCATCTTTTAAAACACTATCCTTTTCTATTTCAAATAAAACTGTGTTGGAAACCATATGCAATCTTTTTTTATGCATATATTTTTCAACAGACTTTGTGTATTTGATAAGCAGATTTTTGTCCTATGCTTTATGATTTCTGTCATGTCTATTAGTAAAAGTGACTTGCATCAATTAATATGCATGTCTATTTATTCCAATTATCTCTTTACTCAATTAGTTGTAATATAATATATTCTGTTATCATTATTTTGGCGTATGCATAGTATCATTGAGTATCATTCACAGATAATTCAACAACCAATGTCTCATCAGTCTGCTCATGTGACCTTTGTTCCACCTCTGATTTGAAAATCAAAATCTTAAATTTTTGTTTTAAGTTATCATCACACAATGAGCAAATAATTAAATTAAAATTTCTCATATTTTCTTTTCTTAAAAACCATTTGTTTCTCTTGATCATTACTCCTAAACTTTCCATGCACAGCTTTTTTCATCCTAATTTAAATTACTGCAATTTTACTTAAAACAAACTTCTTTTTATTAAACTGAGCCATTTACATTTCTCCTATTAATTTCTTTAAAAAGAAAAAGAAAAACAAGAAAAGAAAAAGACAACAAAAAATTTAATAAATAAAAAACAAAAACAATGTAAATTTTAAAGATAATAAGTGATGCCCGATAGACCCTAGGTAGATGGCTGGGTGGGTTTTCCACAGCGTATTCTCTACCACACCACTCCTATTGGCCCATTCTCCTGACACCACCAGTCCCAGATCAAAGCAACTCACTGATGTCATTTTATTGACTTCTGTCACAACCGCCTTATCTCATCAGAATGATCTTTTTAAAGTCTTATCTAGATTGTCAATTCGTGCACTTTTAAACTTCCATATGCCACATACAATACCAGGCCTAACTTCATCCATCAGGCCATTAAATTAACTGCTTTTTCCAGGTCTTTCATGTATTTTAAGTAAAACACTCCCGGGCTATTGACTTGTGCTTTGTGGAGACATCCTCCATAGGCACATATGCATATTATGTAATTATAAAAAAAATGGAAAAGCTTAAGTTCATGCTCTGCTTGAAATAAGTATAACCTACCTCTTGTCAGTTTGACCTGATCAGACTGGCACACACTTAGTCTTGAAGCAAATTGTAATGTTATATTTTCCTGACAAGCGAAAGGAAATATCTACATCAGTTACTTTCATTGGCTGTAAATTAAGCTGCTTAACACATTGGCAAGTATCATTTAATTGAAGAGCAAAAGATGTTAATATGAAATAGAGCTCAAAATCTAGAGGAAATTATAGTGTCTATTCTATTTTTTTTAAAATATTTTGATTTGTAACATGTTCCTTCGTTGAATTGAGTAATAGTATTTTGATGTAAAAGACACAGATCAAATGTTTATAAGTCTGGTGTCGGAGCTGAGTGACCTTAACATTCCATCAAGAAGATTGATCTCCAAGGTATACAGGTGCCTAGGAAATTATGGTAGAATTTCAAATTCAAAGATCACCACACAATATCCCAACTAGGTGTCAAGCTTTAGCAAAATTATCAATTGTCTGTGTTAAAAGTGGATGAAAATCTGACAAGATAAGAAAGAGGATTGAATCTAAGAACTACGAGAAAAAACGTTTCAGGTGGCAAAGCTGGGCTTGAATGCCTGTGTGTGCTCTATAGATAGCGTACAGATCATGTCAAGAGATGAGTAGAGATTAAATCACTGGTGTTCACTTGGGGAGAAAAATATGATGACCCCATCTAGCCCACACAACCTGCTGCAGCCTCAGTGAAGAGTGACCACCAGGGGTCAGGTCTCTCACCATGTGTGACACACTTAATATATGACCTTCTCCAGCATCTCCAGGCACCTTCCCTCACTGGGACATCCCTATCAAAAGTGTCATGGCTGCATGCCTTTCCATGCCTGGGGTCTGGGTGCAGATCTTAAACTTTCTGACCAACCTACCTGACTGAAATAATTAAACATGTCAACCACATGGAGAGTTTATGTGTCGCAGATAAAATACTCGAGAAAAACCGGCATTCACGACATCAGCGTGACCATATTAAGAATGCCGGCATTAATGGTTCTTGTTTCATGCTAGGAAACACTATCCCCTTATTATACAGGCCCTGCCCATACGTCATTTAATACCATTCATCACCTGGGTGCCAAAGCAGGGTTAGTATCCTACGCAGTGCAATACCGTGCGACAGCTACCGCTATGTGCTTTTCGTTGATGCTTCAACTGATGAATGAGCACAGACATGACGAGAATTTACCATTTTTATCCTGGGCAAGTTGAGTTATGTCTGCACTGTACAAGTTGTGTCATGATGGTCATTTCTCTGGTGGAGTGTGCAGTGGAGTGTTTGGCCATTCTCCTCCGCCACCCTCCAGAAGGGCACCAGCAATATAAGCTTAGTTTACTTCAGCAAGTGCATACTTACAGTATGATTTATGATATGATTGGTCGTCTTAGTCTGACAAAATGGTACAGTTCCCTGGCAAAAAGCACCAATTATCAAGTCTTTTGAAATATAGCTGGCCTTTGTAAATGATGCTTAAAAAGTAATGTTGTGACTAACAATGCTGTGTCCATTCACTGCAATATTCAATCTGTTAACCTGGCAAGTGAACATGACTTTCTTTACTGTGAACTCAGCCATTTTGATTTATTCCTTTAGTGATGACATGCAATATGCTACCAATCTCTGCAATCTAGGTATTTCAAATGATAACTTTTATAATCTTTCGGTAAAATATGTTTTCAGTCAGTATGCAATAATGTATAGTCATTCCTTGCATTCCTGACAACACTAAATCTGGGCTATCTGATAGAACTTAACTCTTAAGGGATGAAATAATTTTACTTAAAACTAATCATGTAATAAACTTTCTGAATCTCCAGATACAAGAGTGCACAATTTAGGCAGACCTTATACCGCGACTGATTTGTGACATCAACCATCAAAGATGTCCCTTTCTTTGATCAGACAAGCTTTTGACATATTACCACGTCTCTTGTGCATTACTTCAGCTTAAGCAGACCACAAGAATGGGGTATTACTCTCTCCATCCATACAGCACCAAAGCTTGAACAGGTTTCATTTTCACTTGAGACTCTCGCTAACAAGTGTCGGGTACCCTACACCTCAAGGCAGGAGCACTCTTCACAGCCTCAACACAGCTAATATACCCAAACACCGCACTGGCAGGACACTCATATTCAACACCACCAATACCTCTCATGTACTTGAGTGATTTCTTTTTTAACTCATCAGACACTAACACCTTGCAATGCATAGCAAACATTCCCCATCTCAAGATTTCACCTCTCTCGCTGATTAGAATTTTCGAATTTTTGACCAAGGGTCACACCTTTGATATATATAAATAAAGGTCTGTAAAGAACCCTTGTGGGAAGCCATTGTTTAGCAGTGAAAGGAAACAGTGGGTCATTTTCATCTTAAGATGTTCTTAATGGAAAAGAAATATTTCCCAGGAATATGGCACCCAATTCTGTAAACATAAAGCCTGGAAATGCTGCCAATGAAAGAAGTGATGCTCTCAAGTAATTCCTTTTCTAGCCAATTACATTTGGATAATTTCTCTCTGACCACCATAAAAGTCTTTATTTCACAAAATGCAAATTTGCTTTTTGATGTGAATTCCCCGATTCTTTTATGTGCTGAAAAGTCAGCATTCATTATGCGATTAAATGTTTGTGGCCCAATAGAAATGGTGTGACTACTGTTAGATTGATTGTGTGTCATCCTGGCAACAGTTAACACGCTTTGATGGCAGTATATAGCCTCGGTAATGTACAAAACACAGCCCCACAATGCATCAAAGACCATCACTTTGAAAAGGGAAAACAAACACAAGACAGAAGGAGTTAGAGTCGGGATCTTTGAAAGCCGTAGTCAGCCATTCAAATATTTCTTTGCTTCAGCCATTTGCAAACCACAGGCATATCTTTGTTTTGCGCCAATGACAAAAACAACTAGTTATTCGGCCCAGAATCTTTTCCAGTTGCACACACATTTCACTGAAAGTTATCCATCTACATATCGCTAATATGTTTTGATGAAAAACATTTTCATAATCACTGGCTTATATTCATTTATGGTCGAATTTGTAAACATTTTGTTTCGCAGGTGTAGCAGAAGTGAAGACACCACCTCAGGTGGCGCTTTTGTCCTCTTAATCACACATACTGACTTGGTTCACTTCAATAAAGACATCATTATCGCTCATTATGAAGTTAAAAGCCACATCTGTGGCCAACTAAATGAGCACCGGTACCTGCTAAACACTACCTAGCGCTCCGACGGAGACGATCCAGCAAAAAGCGGCACAATGCTCCTGACTTGTGGGTCAAAACAATGGGCGGACCTCCGGTAGTAAATCTCGCCCAGAGGACTTCCATTAAGGGTGCCACACATATTTTGTCATCTTTGATCCTTGTATTAAAGTAAGTTAGATGTGGTGGTACATTATGTGGATGTCCGCTCCCCCACCGTGAAAGTGAGCAAGCGTCCATCCCACAAAGCAGCCTCAAGATTTTGCTAATTAAGTCATCTTGTTAACTCAGACCAATTATCATGCAAATCACCCCTTCCGTCCCTAAAAAGGGCAGCAATCTGATAGAAAGTCACCTATTACTGTCTGGAAATTACCACATTTAACGACAAGCATAAACATTTATAGACAGTTGATGACCCTCTATCCTGAATGGCAGTTAAGCAACACATAGAAATTAACTGGTTAAATTTATGACAACTGTAAACAAATAACAAGATTCAATCATTAGAAATGAGCGGTTGAAAGTTTGAGTGTCTTATTATGGGCCATGGTTCTCGACTCCATCATGATCTACTGCCTAAATATGGGGTTAAAACACTAAGCACTAAATTGCAGATACAAAATACAAACATTTCAAATGTTACATTACAGTTGCACTAATAAGTATAAAAACTTTGTTCTTAATGGTTACTTTTTTTCTTTTCCCAATTGATTTTTTTTGCAAACTTGTCCCGTTCAGAATAAAAAGTTCTTTGTATGTGCTACAAATGATCAGGGAAGGGAATGTTTTACGGTACGACATGCCACGGTTGTCTTCAAGTGAAGCAGGTAGTGCCTGGGAAGTGAGAGACGGCGGGTCTGTATCTGTGCTGTACTGTGACAACTTGTCATATAACCGTGCTCTACGTGTGAGCCTTTGAAGGTGACACAAGTTGTCCGACATGATCTGGAGGTGGTAACACCATAGCTTTGTACACACACCCCTCCCTGACCTATTCACAACACAAAACACAGCCAATATACCCGCCACATAGGTACAAATGCAATAGCTGCTATCTTTGGTGTATGCACCATTGTGCCTGTCGCTTTTGTGTCTCTTTGCAGTATTTTCTACATCTGATAAGCGTGAAATACTGGCGATGCCCTGCTGAGATTCTACTGTTATCGCAGCTTGTATTTCAAAGTTCAGTTATTACTATTTTACTTGTAATAGCATTCCTACTGTTAGACCAGAAAGTGTGTTTGGTCCGCAATCTCAATTTGAACTCTCTCGGAGACAATTGCAGTGTTCCAACCCAGCTCCTTTGTCAGAGAGAGAGATATCCCATATCTTTTTGACAGGAAACAAAGGAAATTTACTCTTTGGAATCCATGTTTTCCCCATCTCCTGCAGCTATCACACAAATACATCAGTAACATCAAAGTGACAAGTAAATAGCAGACAACTTAACACAGACTCCATGGACCTGTCCACCAACAAATAATTTGACATACAATAACCTTTGAAACTGTGGTAATCTGTGACAAACATGGATAAGATTTCACTAAAAGTTGTCAAATGGGATATCTAAGATAACTTCCCTTCAATTTGTTAAGTGTAAATGGTCAACTAAAACAAGAAAGAAGAGGCAAGTCAGACAAGGACGAGGCGGCGACAAGTCAAGTGGCAGGTACAGCCAGCTCCACAGTGGCAGACAGGCTATGTCAGATGGGGCCATGATAATTGCTTCAAAGTGAAAAAACTGCCACCTCTCTGACCAGAACACAATGGCCAGGTTACAAGTCAGCAAAACAAACTCGAGTCATTATGGTTAAAGTTTCTACTTGAGAATGTGCCGCAGTGAGGACTTGGGGTAGATTTAGACAGTTTGACACTAAAACAGCCTTTAGCATACATTTCTTCTTTAAATTCTACTACACTTGAGTTACATTTGTATAAGCTGGTACAGCAAAGTATGTTAACTTTTTATAAGATAGAAAAACTACTGGATTATCTCATCTTGAACCTTAAGACTCATTATTTGAAAAAAGACAAAAAAAAGACAAAAAAGGACAAAAAAAAGACAAAAAAAAGACAAAAAAAGACTTAAAAAGACGAAAAAGACAAAAAAAGACAAAAGCCTTTTCTTTTAAGTTATTTAAAGTGGAAAAATGTTAAAATAATCTATTTACTCATAATGTTCATAGTAAAAAATAAAGATGAAATACCTTTTGGTTTCTTCTTCTTGTATGTCTTAAGACTAGCCATTATAGTGGCTCGCTTGCGTGCTTCAGGTTTGGGTTAGGTTGTATCGGGGGTTGTATGCATGTGATCAAGATGAGATCCAAGCTTATACTACTTGTCTGCTCTTGTACTGGGCAGTTCATATTTCTGTATTTGGACTCATTCAAGAGAAACAACTGCACATCAATATGACATGCTTCATTGATTCTCCATAAACTGATACGCTTCACTGCAAAAGTGAAAATTTACGGCTGGTGTGAGGGCATTGCTTAGAAATCTGCAAGAGAGCACCTGTCAACATCGACCAATGCCAGCAGAGGGCTCTACAAATGCGTCTGCAAATCACTACTTTCCTGATCATTGGTTTTCTATGAAACAATAATAACCTGTTACTAGCAAGAAAATTACCTCTGAAAACCTGCGCCTTTCAAGCAAGAAAATACTGGATCTTTGTTGGCCACCCATCCCAAGGTCTCCCACGGACAGACTTGAATAGGACAAATTGTAAAACCAATAAAAAACTTTTGTTTCCTTTTGAAATCAACCGCAACATTAATGTGGAGATACTGCTTTTTAATTCTGGTTTCAAAGAAAACAAATAATAGTGGATCTTATCAAGCAATGCTGTAAGTTTGGTATGATCAAGTTATCATTATCAACAAAGATCTTTTTAACAAAGATATTTTAATAAAAAGATCTTTATCACTATTTGATTCAACAATACCTCAAAAGGAAGTATACATTTGTATGCATATAAACATATATGTTAAAAAATTCTCAACTGTTCTTTAAGATTTTCAAACCAAATTTATATACATATGGCTTCTCAAACATGGTTTATCTTCTTATTCTTTTGCTCAATACATCTAAGCCTCATACTCTGTAAATGAAGCTTACAGTGATGGTAATGTGGCAAATTATCTGATCAACTTGGAGTAAACTGTTAAGTCTCTGTTCACAACACAATGAACAATTGCATTGAAATATAACACCAAAATTAATGGATGTCAGCATTGGCCATTAAGAATTCACAAAAAGACAATAAGATCATATTTTTTTTCATGGTTATCGTTTTCTTAATGTCAGAGTTTTCCTGATATTTGAGAGACTACTTATCCCCAGTTGTCCAGTTTGGTTATAATTACAAGAAACATTAAATCTGGTGTCATAAATATAAAGTATAACTCTCTATTACAACCTAATCGGAAAAAAACATGACAACTATTGACTTCAACAAAAATCAGGCCTAAAAAACCCGAAAAAGATATGTTGACTAAACCATTATTTCATGAGCCTGTTGTAATTGGAATATTTGAAAGGAAACAAATTAAAGCAATTAAAAGTCTAGGTTACATTTATGATATTACTGTTCGCAAACTTAAATTAATCTGATGTACTGTTTACTAGAAATGAGAAATTTAAAAAAAAGATCATGTTCATGTTCATGCCAGAAATTGGAAGAATGCATTTTAATCAATGCTTTCTTTTTCAGTAGGTTAAATTCAGACCGAGATCTTGTGCTGCATAATAAAGACAGCCATTTTTAATTCACTGCATTTATTATCACAAAATTCAATAGCCCTTTCAGTGATTTATGCCTAAAAATGGAATGAAGCCATTTAGCCCTGTGGGGTGTTCGACCAACAATGTGTTTTGCGGTAAATTAGTTGAAATTGACAAGCGCAAGGTTTCATCTTTGAACACGGCGATGTGACGCCACACAGTGTTCATTTCACTTCATTTAAGACGATGAAATTAATAACAAATATTTGCAAGGGAGGCAGATGATTAGCTTAGTGGGATCTTGAACAGGTAAACGACAACTGTCGCTGATTACTGGCTAGATGGTGGTTTATTTCTGTGGGAGGTGTGTCACTTTTCAGACAAAATGGCCCCTCTTGTCTGGTAAGGTGCCAGATATTACACATTTGAGGCCCATTTCCATTCCTCAATTACCAACATGGAGCACGTAACCCAATCTTTTTTTCACAGGTGTACATATCTGAGTGCATTCTATAAAAGTTATTCTTTATTCATTCTTTCAAGATTTCTAATACCATTTGCAAAATTGTCTTTCACCATTTAGAGAAAAAGAATGGAAATCTGAAATAAGTTTCTGATCCAACACAGTATCTGCAAAATCTGTAAAAATGTATTGATATAATGATCTGCCAGAAATTCATTGCATCAGTTTGTCTTATTTTAATGCAATGTTGCACATCTAACTTTACAAATTATAAAAGCAGCACTTGTTAAGGCAGTCCAAAAATGTAGAGCAATGTCATCTTGGCTTGTCAAGAAGTGTATAATTTTCCACAATATAGTGATGGCAAGTCAAGTTGGTCTTATAATTTAGCACAATGTTTTACAAGTCAAATCAGTACTATCATGTAGCACATTGCTATTCAAGTTAGTTCTCAAATGTTGCACAATTTAACAATGGCTAGACAGGTCAGCCTTACAACATATCAATGGCTAGTCTGGTCAGCCTTACAATGTCTCAATGGCTAGTCAGGTCAGCCTTACAATGTCTCAATGGCTAGTCAGGTCAGCCTTACAATGTCTCAATGGCTAGTCAGGTCAGCCTTACAATGTATCAATGGCTAGTTAGATCAGCCTTACAACGTATCAATTGCTAGTTAGGTCAGTTCTACAGTGTAACACAATCTATTCAAGTTAGTTCAAATTAGTTAATCTAGTAAAACTAAATTAACAGTGGATAGAACAGGCGGTTCTACAAAGGGAGAATGACCAGCAAGCTCAGTCCAAGGAAGTAACAGTGGAAGACCAGGTCAGTATGTCAAACAAGGAACGGCTAGCAAGCGTAGTTCAACAAAATAATGGCTGGTTGGTCCAGTAATCAAAGTAGTAATATTATCCAGGGCTAGGAGGGCCACTGATATAAAGGGGTAGTCATTTGTGACGGCAAGCAAAGACACTAAGCGTTGATCATCCCCCCACCCCCAACCCCCCCTTTCAAGGCAATCATAGGACCCTGGTAATATCCCTTGAATACTAAACAGTATAACAAAAAATACAAATTCTATAAAAAATACAAAGACAAACAATCGAGCACAGTGTTTGTATTCAGGGAAATACATAGATACAGTTATATACCAAGAAGTTTTATTTCGCTGATCCTTTATCCTTATAAACCACTTTTCTTCTTTATAAAAACATACTTATCTACTCCAAGCGAAAAAAGGCATGCGTGTGTGCCAAAAGGTCTTTTTGAGATGTCAAACATTCTCATTGACAAGGACCTGTAAGTGTCTGGCAGCACCTATATGTCCGTATGAGCATTAAGGCAAGGTATGGGAATGTAAAGAAAAGGCACAAAGCTGCGAAATTAAGTACAAACACGGCCACATCTCTATCGCTCACTCTACCATAGGCTCCTATTTTCAAATCCATGTCAATCAAAACATACAGAAAAAAGGGAGAAAAAAAACAACAAATATATTAGGTCATAGAATATATATGGCTATATATATTGATAAATGTATTGATATTTATATTTTTTATTCTCTGTACAACTGTCTGAGTTTTTCTTAATAGTGTACATGTAGATATTGTTTCTGAAGTAAAGTGACAATCTCTTTGCATATTTAGGAGATAACTGTTCATCTGACTTATGAGGGAGATTGAGATAAGCTGTCATCCAGGGGTGAATTATGCATTGTAAAACATTGTAAAACATTGTAAAACATGCAAATGTCCACGGTGTTCTCAGTTTTGGCAACTATTTCATTGGTAATGGTGAGACCTATACAATGAGCAGAGATGTCTTCTGGTGACAAATCTGTCATTCTCCTCTCCTTATTTATGTAGAATATATTTTGTGGACAAGATGAATAGCTCAGCAGCACCAGGGGTGCTGAATGTCCTGTCACATCAGGTCAGACATCGTCTTTTAATATCACCATCTCCAGGACTCGCATATAACGGTGTGTGAATTCACAACGCTGGCCGCACATCTTGATCATACAATAACAAAGGCGTTTCTTTACTTAGGCATTCCAGGGGTGTTCCTCTAGCAGAGATGAATCTGGCTACTTGTGAACACCCCTTAACCCTACCATAGGCACCCACTACAGGCATAAGTACCATGGACACCTACCACAGACATCTAGGACCAATATTATCTGAATCACATATACTATAAATACTCACCATAGATATCTACAACTAGTATAATCTACCACAGAAACTAATCAAATTAATGTATGTATATATATATATATATACTTGGTAATATACTTGCATTAGCTGGTTATCCAGAATTATTAGCGAAATAATAAATCTTGACTGATGGGATTTAATTGTGTTCCCTTGTCAAATCATTACACAGTATACATTGAAAAACTCTGATTTCACAAGATGATAGCATGATAAATGTCACCTCAATAAAATAGGAAAATCAGCAGATAATTCATTAATTTGATCATCCTACTTTATCTCAGAATGTGATATATCAGAAAGGTGAGAAGAACACTTGATGTGTTGGGCAGATTTGTCTGTCCTCACTCAATACAAAGTTCCTACATATCACACTCAGGATTCTTATCTTGCCATCTTTCTTCCAGGCATTTTATTTTATTTGTTTTCCTTTTTTGTATTTCTATTGGAAGAAATGAGCTTACGTGATGAAAGGCACATTTGCCTTTTTGGTGTGAAAAAACGAATGTAAAAATCCTAAATATGTCATTGTTGTTACAGGAAGGTTTTTATGTATTTTCTATTATTTTTATTGCAGATTTCACAAAACTGTATATACAAATTATATTCACTCAATGAGCAGACTTATAAGCAGGACACATTTATTCAATTGAAATCTGAAGCCTGATTTTCCTCTTCATGTGATTGCACTTGAATGTTATCTTCAGTTTAGCAAGTCATTTCATGTAGCAGTTGATGGCTGAGTGAGTATAGCTAATAGACAAAAACTAGTCCTGTCCCAGGACCACTGCAACCCCCATACTGCCATAGAAACTAACCTTGTCCCAGGACCACCCCAACCCCCATACTGCCATAGATACTAATCCTGTCCCAGAACCACCCCAACCCCCATACTGCCATAGAAACTAACCCTGTCCCAGGACCACCCCAACCCCCATACTGCCATAGATACTAACCCTGTCCCAAAACCACCCCAACCCCCATACTGCCATAGATACTAACCCTGTCCCAGAACCACCCCAACCCCCATACTGACATAGATACTAACCCTGTCCCAGAACCACCCCAACCCCCATACTGACATAGAAACTAACCCTGTCCCAGAACCACCCCAACCCCCATACTGCCATAGATACTAACCCTGTCCCAGAACCACTCCAACACCCATATTGACATAGATACTAACCCTGTCCCAGAACCACCCCAACCCCCATACTGACATAGAAACTAACCCTGTCCCAGAACCACCCCAACCCCCATACTGACATAGAAACTAACCCTGTCCCAGAACCACCCCAACCCCCATACTGACATAGAAACTAACCCCATCCAAAACCACTCCAACCCCCATATTGACATAGATACTAATCCTGTCCCAGAACCACCCCAACCCCCATACTGCCATAGATACTAACCCTGTCCCAGAACCACCCCAATCCCCATACTGACATAGAAACTAGTCCTGTCCCAGGACCACTGCAACCCCCATACTGCCATAAATACTAACCCTGTCCCAGGACCACCCCAACCCCCATACTGACATAGATACTAACCCTGTCCCAGGACCACCCCAATTCCCATACTGACATAGAAACTAACCCTGTCCCAGAACCACCCCAATCCCCATACTGACATAGAAACTAACCCTGTCCGAGAACCACCCCAATCCCCATACTGACATAGAAACTAGTCCTGTCCCAGAACCACTGCAACCCCCATACTGACATAGATGCTAACCCTGTCCTAGGACCACCCCAATCCCCATACTGACATAGAAACTAACCCTGTCCCAGAACCACTCCAACCCCCATACTGACATAGAAACTAACCCTGTCCCAGAACCACCCCAATCCCCATACTGACCAGAGATGTTTTTGGGGCCGCGCAGCGCGCGATTCCCCCATCATTTTAGCCTGTTCCCGCAATCAAATGGCGACCAACGCGTCCAAAATGCGCATCAGCAACTGCCAGTGTTTTCACATTGTCCGCCGATAATGACTGAAAACGGCGGCCAAATTGTCCGCCATTCTTTACCTGCGCAGTTTCTCATTGTAGTCGGTACAAATACGTTTTATTGGTTCGTTTTTCGGAGATTTTCGGTTGCCGCCATTTTGTAAAGTTTGAGCTATATCCGGGTCATTACGTTTGTCCCCGCCTGATTATTTCCGCCGTGTTCACTCCTGTTCAAAAGTCGAGCACGTTTTCGGGATTCGTACTCATTAAACAATTAAAGAAACGTGCACGACTTTACACATAAATCAAATGTGGTTCGTAGTCTGGTCCCCTATCATTATTTCTAGTTCAAATTCATATTATAAACGACACGTACCAGTCAAAAAGCCTGAGAGGAGCAGACGACAATTTTACAACTTTGGGTGTTCTGAGCTTTCTTTAAATGAATATTTGATTAATTTTCAATTGAGAAATGATCAGAAATACATATGTAGGTAGGTATGTATGTAGATATTTAGGTAGATATGTAGGTAGCTATGTAGTTTAGTATGTAGGTAGATATGTAGGTAGGTATGTAGGTAGGTATGTATGTAGTTTAGTATGTAGGTAGATATGTAGGTAGGTATGTAGGTAGGTATGTAGTTTAGTATGTAGGTAGATATGTAGGTAGGTATGTATGTAGTTTAGTATGTAGGTAGATATGTAGGTAGATATATAGGTTGGTATGTAGGTAGATATGTAGGTATGTAGGTTGGTATGTAGGTTTTATAAGCTGAATATCATGCCATGAGCAGACCTAGTCTGATATAGCGCTATACAAATCATTATTATTATAATTATTGTTATTAATATTATTATTATTATTTGCACCTTTGACGCTCACGCTCCGCGCTCGCCACTGCCCCCATTGGATTCTCAAAATCCCCCATTGTTTTCTACCTGGTGGGGGGATTCCCCCATTGACTCACTTTACCAGAATCATCTCTGCTGACATAGAAACTAGTCCTGTCCGAGAACCACCCCAATCCCCATACTGACATAGAAACTAACCCTGTCCGAGAACCACCCCAATCCCCATACTGACATAGAAACTAGTCCTGTCCCAGAACCACTGCAACCCCCATACTGCCATAAATACTAACCCTGTCCCAGGACCACCCCAATTCCCATACTGACATAGAAACTAACCCTGTCCGAGAACCACCCCAACCCCCATACTGCCATAGATGCTAACCCTGTCACAGAACCACCCCAACCCCCATACTGCCATAGATACTAACCCTGTCCCAGGACCACCCCAATTCCCATACTGACATAGATACTAACCCTGTCCAAGGACCACTCCAACCCCCATACTGCCATAGATACAAACCCTGTCCCAGAACCACCTCAACCCCCATATTGACATAGAAACTAACCCTGTCCCAGAACCACTCCAACCCCCATACTGCCATAGATGCTAACCCCGTCCAGAACCACCCCAACCCCCCATACTGACATAAAGGCTAACCCTGTCACAGAACCACCCCAACCCCCATACTGCCATAGATACTAACCCTGTCCCAGAACCACCTCAACCCCCATACTGCCATAGATACTAACCCTGTCCCAGAACCACCCCAACCCCCATACTGCCATAGATACTAACCCTGTCCCAGAACCACCGCAACCCCCATACTGCCATAGATGCTGAACCTGTCCCAGAACCGCCCCAACCCTCATACTGCCACAAACACTCAATACTTTGCCTCAACCACCTAGCTGATGGCACAACAACCCTAAACCCTCACTTTTAATATTTAAAGTGTTCCACAACAGACCTTTCTTCAGGTTATATCTGAAAAGTTCTTATTATATAATCAGTTAATATTCTGGTCAATTGCCTGAGCACTGATTGTTAGTGAGAAGTTAACTGTAAGCATATAAACCACCAAAGCCCTCAATGTTATCACAAACTCTGGTAGTCCATGTCACCTAGCACACTCATCACAGATGACAAGTTCCTACCTGCGGTATGTACGCTCCACTGCGACTCGGAGGGAAATCGCAGTGACACCTAGCTGATGATACCGGAACCAAACACGCATACAGGTGTGGGACTTTTGTGTCTAACATAATCTTATCAAGCCGTTCACCTATTAATTTCTACAGGGGCATTCATGGCAAAGCTCCAATATGGATCCTGAGTAATCTCCCTGTATTGTTGTCACTGGAGAGTTTCACTGGTCTTCTGAGATCATTGAGTGATATCAAGTGACACCTGTTCTTCCATTCTTAGCCCCAAGCTTGAAATGTGCCACCTTCGCTAATGTATGGGTCTCATCATGCCATGCGATCTTTTGACTTCTTATAGTCTAAAACATATCTACGTTTTAAATTTGCTTCTTACTTTTAATAGGATTTTCTCTTTCAAAATATGAGAATGCTGGGGGGGGGGGGGGGTACTCTCATAGTCAGCGTTACCGGGGAAGCTGGGCTAAATAGGGTCCTTTTCGCTGATATTTTCCCTAAAACAGGTTAAGATCATCATTTCCCCTAAAACAGGGTACTGTTTTTCAAATTTCTCCCTAAAACAGGGATCACAATCCCCCTTTCCAAATCTCCCCCTTCTGCATCATCCCTAAATGAGGGTATCAACATTTCATCTAGTCCTAAATCAGGGTACCAATAATGATAGAATATTTCCCTAAATCAGGCTCTGGGGTTTTCAGTTCCATCCGGGTTAGATATTTTATCATTTTCCCTAAAACAGGGTACTGTTTTTCAAATTTCTCCCTAAAACAGGGATCACAATCCCCTTTTCCAAATCTCCTCCTTCTGCATCATCCCTAAATGAGGGTATAGAAAATTCAGCTAGTCCTAAATCAGGGTACCAATAATGATAGAATATTTCCCTAAATCAGGCTCTGGGGTTTTCAGTTCCATCCGGGTTAAGATATTTTATCATTTTCCCTAAAACAGGGTACTGTTTTTCAAATTTCTCCCTAAAACAGGGATCACAATCCCCTTTTCCAAATCTCCTCCTTCTGCATCATCCCTAAATGAGGGTATCAAAAATTCAGCTAGTCCTAAATCAGGGTACCAAATTTCAGCTAGTCCTAAATCAGGGTACCAATAATGCTAGAATATTTCCCTAATTCAGGCTCTGGGGTTTTCAGTTCCATCCCAGCCTCCGCAGGTTAAAATCATGAGAGTACCCCCCCCCCCCCCGGGTTGAGGACAGTTAAAAAGCAGCCAATGCAAGGTAAAAATGGATGATTGCTTAATCAGCTGGTACAAGGTGAAGACTGATGATTACTTATATCACCCGGTACAAGGTAAAGACTGATGATTACTTATAATCAGCTGGTACAAGGTAAAGACTGATGATTACTGATAATCAGCTGGTACAAGGTAAAGACTGATGATTACTGATAATCAGCCAGTACAAGGTAAAGACTGCTGATTACTTATAATCAGCCAGTACAAGGTAAAGACTGCTGATTACTTATAATCAGCCAGGACTGAAGACAGCTTATAAGCAGCCAGTACAAAGCAAAGACTAAAGACCTTCTTTAATCAGCCAGGACTGAAGACAGCTTATAAGCAGCCAGTATACAGTGAAGACTGGGAACCTACTTTAATCAGGAAAGAGAAGGTTTAGACTGAAGACAGCTTATAAGCAGCCAGTACACATTGATGGCCTGTATCACTCCAGATCTTAGACTCTGGACAATATCCTGGTGCAGATAATGACCCATTTGATCTGGAACAAGTATTAGCTCAGCCTGATGTAAACATGCCATATCTCCAAAGTTTGCAAAATTACAAGACACTGGAAAATATGTTTTGTGTTGATATTTACAAAGCCTTTCACAGTATATGTATAAAAATATCACAAAACTTATGAATCATGAACAATGAACATGTTCGTCCGGTGCTAACTGAGACAAAGAAATAATGGATCACGATACCTTGCATCGCTGGTGTGGCTGGCCCCGATGGCTATCTCTGCTCCTCACTCGGGCAATAATGAAGCAGTGAAATACAACCCTTTCTTTTTACTCTGCTCCAAAGTGCACAACAGTGGGGCTCAATGTATTAAATTTTCCCCCAATGCCATTCAACCTGTTGCGGGCTCGTTAAGTTCCTAACGCAACCTGTTACCAAGACGTTGGAATGTGCACAACAATGTTTTGGGCAAACTCAATACCTTGCTGAAATTCACTACTCAAGCCTGGGTCCATACAAGACTCCTGGGAGAGAAAAAAGATCAACAAAATTTTGGCCAGATTAGATAGTGCTATGTTGACAGTACCAAACAAAGAAGCTCGCTGTGATAGCAGTGCTCCATTGTACAAATTTCAGGCTTGACAATTAAGTGCAATACTGAATTTTCCACCTGATTTGGCATTGTTAGTGTGTAGAGAAAGTCGACAAGTTGTGGTCAGTCTTGACGCCCATGTGCATTCATGCCCTTTCTTTGACAGATGACCTTTTAGCCTCTAGCTCTTGCAATTCTCAGACAAATTAGTAGAATCAACTACCTTTCTATTTCTCATTAATATGATTAAAAGAAACAAAATCAATTTTTACCACCTACTACAACTTTGCTTCACATCTTTAAATCTGATATCAAAGCCCTGAGGTGTTCATATTTAATACATTCAAAAATACTATTTTCAAAATCCCGTTAACCAATCTCATCTCAACATTCACAAAAATATTATGACTTACTTGACTGCCACTGAAAATGACAATCACGATATGCAGTCATCCTGGTACATTTATGTTGGAGGTTCTCTTTTCTGAGTCCGACTTGCACTTTTTCCTTTGGCCAAGTCGCCAGCATAGATGGTATCCTTTCCTTTTATAATCTTGCCTTGGTGTGTACAACAATATGTTGGGACTTTCCCTCATGTTGTTTTCTATCTCCCCCTCGCCCCAGCCCCCTCACGATGCTTCCCTCCCCCTCGAACTAATCACATCACATGCTTCTACTGGCCATGACTTGTTTTTGATGAGACCAGCGGAAGCAATACATCCTTATACAGTATCAGAAGAGGGAAAACTAAAAGTTTTAGCCAAAATTTAACATCTGTTTAAACATTCTGTTAATAAATAGGCAAATGAGAGCATTGTTCCCATTGTTCCGAAGTCAATTACTGATTATCTATGTGAAAAGAAAAATATTCTATTTGCAAGTTTAAATATCTCAAAATAAAAATGATTACAAAATTTCAAGTTTTGCACAGAAATGAATAAAGTGCGTTAATTTGTATCAGTATGGGTGGCTGGAGATGAAAGTGTTTGCTGTGCCGCATCTCCTGTCGGTGATCATGTGACCAATAGGATCACCTCACCTATCTACAACATCTAGGCCCGCAAAACATTTCCACAATCCCCTCATTTTCTTATATATATATAAATATGCTGTCATGTAATATAGTAATTGTACATGAAATTTCCAAGCTATAATGTTAATGTGAGAAATACTGATCATATGTACCGTTATATTCAAAGGTGTTTTAATGCAAAAAAAAAACAAACAAAAAAAACAGAAAGGGCACAGGTAAATGTGGAGGTGTTCGAAAAAAAAGGTCAGTCTCCTCGACGTGGGGTACCAACACAAGACAGATATATATGCATGAAAGCATATGTGGGGTACATTCACTTAGAGGATAAGAAAAAAAATAAAATTTTGGGGTAAATAATATGGAGATTAAGATAACTACATATGTCTGAAGCAGGATATAACAACAGAACCAACAACATTATGCTCCTAAAATCAATAGACTACTCACAAGTCACAGAATAACAGGAAGTCTGGCAGAAATTATCAAAAGTATCTTCTCAAGGCACATCAACACAAGTGAAATGTTTTGTCTTCAAAGATTTGCTTTAAATTCCTAATAACGTTTATGTCAAGAATCATATCACTTTAATCTTTTTGGCTTGAATAGTTTTCTTGCAACAATTATGCATGATGGGGTATTTTTCCTTATCTTTTGTATAAAATTTATGTTCATCAAGTTTCGAAGTGTGTCAGGATGTTGTGGCATATTTTCCCCATTTATTTCCATTTCCATTAGAGTTAAATATCAGATGTCTCATCTCATCTATAAAACCTTTCAAAATATCTAATGGGGATTAGAGGTGACAAATTAAATAACATACACATAACAGAACTTCCTCATACAAGCCTAGTTTTCTACTTTTGGCACCTTTACAATATTACAAGATCAATAAAACTTTCCTGCTTTCATTTTTAATTCGGAATAAGTTCCTGGGAGATTTACTTGAGGGAAATTCCCTGTGATCCAAATGGTTTCACTTACTTACAAAAGTGTTATCAATGTGACAATATTTTATTAAGATTATAATAATCGCAGTGAATTAGGGAAATAAAATCACTTTGAAAGTGATTCATTCAACTAATTAATTTCTGGAAAGAGATGTTTGATTTTTCTTCTCGAAACCCAAAATTATCAAAACAACTGAAAAGTAGAAAATTTTATTTGTCATGTTCTGACCATTAATGGTTTGGACATAATGATTTGTTACAATTTCCAGAATAAAAGACAACTTGAGGAAAGAGATGGACACCACAAATAACTTGGCTGCATATGATATCAAAAATAAAAAATGAACACACCTTGAAAATTTTCAAAAAGCTCTCTGAAATTGAAGTGGCAAAATTAAACAAAGCGACAGCGAAAAAAGTCACAAGAATTGGAATCTTTTTCTACTTGGTTTCTAGCAGAATGTTTAGGGCACTTTCTACCTAATATCACAGCAATCATAACAAATCAATTACACTCGGAACGGTCCCTGACTCTCTAAAATCAGTCTGGACCAAATACTTTTTTAGGCTACTAGACAGTCGGGCCAGTAAGAGGAGATTTATACTAGCCTGTATCAAAGTGTACCAGCCCAAACCATTTTTACAGAACTGTACTTGGGGGAGGGCAAATCATATTTAGTGAGATTTATCAAATGACAAAAGGACATTTTTACCAATACTTGAAAAATCATGGTTACGGTAGCTACTAGACAGTCAGGCTAGTATCAGGGGAAAGTGTGCCAGCCTGAAAGTGTTTCTGTTATTTTGGAACTACGGGCTAGTGCAGAAATCCGAGACTGTAAAATTAGCAATAACTAGACCTCTTATTTTAAAAAATCTTTCATGCATGACCACATCGGATCACACAGGGTGACTACATAACCATATAGTGTCATGCAGAAGGTATATATGAGATGAAATAGATGTTTGATTCCAACTGCTTATACTTATGGAGAGATTTCAGGATTGATGTCATTTGTAACACATGAATATGTGCAAAATGCATGAGTGCAATTCTCACGGTTCGAGTGGGCCATGCTGCCATCTGGTAGTTAAAATCTGTCATGCATGGCAGTACTTTGTAGACACACAAGCTTGTTGTATTAAAAAATGTTGATTAACATGTCATTTAATTTCAATCAGTTTACTACACCCACCTGTAACAGTCTTTCTATTGTTTTCAAGATTACATTATTGATTAGATTTTTTTCTGTGTATGAATTTGTAGCCAAAATACCATTGTAATCCCCTCACAGCATACAGAATGGAAGTCACTATGTCAGCTCTGAATAAAAATTGTTATAATATAAGCAGTGAGTATTTGAGTTTTCCTTGGATTTTTCATCAAACTTGGAGCCATGTTGAAGAAATAGGCATGGCCGACTTTGCTCAAACACAATAAAGATCCTTTATAGACTAACCCTCATGCTCAATGAGAAAGTATTTCATTGATGTTTTCAAAAATTATATGGTAAATAGTGTTTGAGTATCTATACTAAAATATGATGGATATAAATAGACAGATGATATGGCTGAGGATAAACACCATTTTGGATGAGACATGTGACAGGTGACATGTGACATGTGACATGTCAAGGCCGATTTCCATAGGCCCTCTGCCAATCTCTCCGACCAATGATTAAATATAGAGGAGTTCTGGTTCCGATAAAGTTAGCCTGTTCCGGTGTGAACTTTTCAATGGAAAAAATGAACAACATGGAGATCAGCAATCAGCCTATAATATGTCCTGTGCCTGATATGAGATGCACATTGTCATCTATGGTGTGTTCCTTGTTATCAGCATTCCACTCTGCTATCAGAGGAGGCATAATAAGGCTGTCACTGAACACCCTCTTATCAATCGGCATCTTATCACAACTATGTGAGCTATGCTGGAGAAATATAAGGATGTCAGACTGGGCGTCTTCCTCTGTAAAATACCAGATACACAGCAGGGGCTCATCTGTTCCCTCATTTTGATCACTCCCCGTATTCAGCAGAGTAATGATCAAGATGTATTCCTAAAATAACTATTTATTCTCACTGAGTGATACAATGTCAAGGTTTTTTTTTACTTGTTCACAGAGGCTTGACTGGTCACTGAGTCATGAAGTTACTCACTGATCCCAGTGCTATTCATCAAGATGCATCATCCAACCAAAAAGTACATTTCCATCCATCACATTTTCTGAGTAATAATGATATAATGATAATTTTTATTTATATGGCACCTTTTCAGACATTCATGGGTAATGTTTCTTAAAAAGATAAGTCTTCAATTGAGACTTAAAACTTCCCAATGTTTTCACTTCCAGGGGCAGGGCATTCAACACCTCTGGTCCATATACTTCAAAAGCCCTATCCCCATACATTTTCATATTGGTTTGGGCACCTTATATTCATTATTCTCTGTAAAGTCCTTGTCAATAATTTCTTGTAAGTGATTTCTGATGGGTGACAACAAATTCAAGCATAAATACATCAATAAGCCCCATGAAACATTTTCACCAAGTTTCAAGTTTGGATGTGAGTACCAAAATAAAAGACAGCCTTACATCTTTATAACTGTTCACTGAGGTGTGACTGCTCAATCAAGCATGTCTGTTATCTAAAATATCAATAATAACCATCAAGATGTACCAGCCCACCGAAAATAAAAGCTCTATCTATCAAAACGATCTGATAAACCCAATATTTTATTAAAATTGTTCACTGAAGCGTGACTGTTCACCCAAGCATGATGTTCATCACTGATACTAATACTTTCAATCAAGTTGCATCATTCACTCCAAAAATGATAGCTCAATCACTTAATGTCAAATTTTTAATTTTTAAAAATGTTTCCTGAGGTGTGACTGCTCACTCAAGCATGACTATTTAAACAAGCCCCTATGGAAAACTTGATAATACACATTTCCACCAAGCTCTTCAAGAACTTATCAAAATTAATTCACTAATTTTAATCCACTTAACAAATTATTCATTTTATTGTAGTATGTAATGAGACATTCTGTCAAGATTCACATATCCCATGGCAGATTGTGGGCACACTTCAGTGAACAATGTTGAAGTATTTTCTGCAAAATGTTTTACTGCTCACTGAAGTATGACTATTCACTGAAGCATGACTTTCATCTGGGTAACTAACACTACTCCTCAAGATGTATCATAGATGAGACACTTTGTTTAGATTCACAGATCCCACTGCAGATTGCCCAGTATTCCATCAGAAGATAATCCTTAAGAGAACATTCCACAGAATCCTTAATCCCATCTACTCCCTCTACCCGGTCTTTAAATCTCAAGTGGCAGAAAAGATCTTTATTTCTCTATAATTATCCAAATTACTGCCATTTGTGATGACATAAAAAAACTTTCATGGATTCTTGCTTTTTTGCCTATCTGTTACAAGTACCACATCACAGTCACCAGGTGTCACTACAACTTCAATCAAACAAATCTTCCAAAGGCAGCAAGATATTTTACGACACCTTGTAGACTTAATGAGAGTTAACAACGGTAGACTAATACAATTATAGATCTTACCTTCCGGGAAATATCCCTGGTGGATTCCTTTATATTCTCTTATTCTGCCGCGTCTGGCAGAACGTGTCGTGGGTTTAGCGATGAGTATGGGCTGTTCCAAAATCATCTTGTTTTTTGTTTTGTCCTCAGACTGATGTGCAGTGCTTTATATACAGAATTTCTAATAACTTCTGGTCTTCCAATTTTCTCCAGTTTGTACAGTCTTATCTATAATAGTTTCTCTCAGTTAACCTCGTGCGAATTAGCACTCGTCACATTGCATAAGTGATACAAATTTGAAATATATTGAAAAAAAAGAAAACAAGTTCTAGTGCCAGAAGCACGCGTCAAAATACATAAAATAAATAATTGTGCTGAATAAGCACTCGTCAGGAAAAGGTTAAAATATAATGTAAATAAGAACAAATGTTTATGAAGAACCAAAAATATATCTATGCACCAGGTATTGCATATGTCAGCTTGATTTTAGGAGTGTTACTTGCGTCTTGGTTCACTTAATCTTCTTTGCACTTATATTGTTTTTTTGGTTTTAACATATCCTCTGTTTTGCTTTGTTACATGGTCATCTATGTGCAGTTTGTTATGTCCAATTTGTTGAAAGCAGTTGTCATCTTTGTAAATCCTGTTGAGATGGAATGAAGCAAATTGCTGTACATTGTGCCATTGGCACTCGTCAATTATGGAAATGTCCACTCCCGTTTACTGTCGTTCATGTTTCTGATATTAATTTAACTTTCGCTCATGACTTGCTCATACTTTGGACTTCTTGTAGAGGCCCCACGTAAACATACACAAAAGCTTTTTTTATCTATAACGAGATGGTTGAACGATAATCAGCGATAAGGTGACACGCAGCGAAAGTGGAAGAAGGTGAATGGGTACCAGGTCATCGTGATATTGTAAATTCCCCAAATCATAAAAAATGATCCATTATTGAAATGTTTTCCAAATAAAATAATCATCTTCAATTTGAAATAAATATCTCTTGTCAATGTCTAAAATGAACTTCTTCCGTTTTGAGACAATAGCAAATAATGACATTGAATATACATATTAATTGCTGGTGTTGATATCAACAAACATTTGATTATAATTCAGTCAAGTAGATATAAGAGATAGCTATGTAGATAGTGTTACACCTCAATGTGTGAGGTCCCTCTGGTCATATCAGCTTGTGTAACTGTTATTCAATATAATGACATTCTCCATATCAACATATTCCATCTCTTGGCCCTACTACCATACTCCAGCCCTAGATTCTGTAAACTGTCTTGGCCTTTCTCACCTATTTGACCTCTAGATTCTACTCTCATATTCCAACCATGGTTCTCATGGTTCTGTTGCAATTCTCCATCTCATGGTTCTGTTGGCATTCTCCATCTCATAGTTCTGTTGGCATTCTCCATCTCATAGTTCTGTTGGCATTCTCCATCTCATAGTTCTGTTGGCATTCTCCATCACATGGTTCTGTTGACATTCTCCATCTCATGGTTCTGTTGGCATTCTCCATCTCATAGTTCTGTTGACATTCTCCATCTCATGGTTCTGTTGGCATTCTCCATCTCATGGTTCTGTTGGCATTCTCCATCTCATGGTTCTGTTGACATTCTTTATCTCATGGTTCTGTTGTCATTCTCCATCTCATGGTTCTGTTGTCATTCTCTATCTCATGGTTCTGTTGGCATTCTCCATCTCATGGTTCTGTTGTCATTCTTCATCTCACGGTTCTATTGGCATTCTCCATCTCATGGTTTTGTTGACATTCTCCATCTCATGGTTCTGTTGAAATTCTCCATCTCATGGTTCTGTTGGCATTCTCCATCTCATGGTTCTGTTGGCATTCTCCATTTCATGGTTCTGTTGTCATTCTCTATCTCATGGTTCTGTTGGCATTCTCCATTTCATGGTTCTATTGGCATTCTCCATCTTATGGTTCTGTTGACATTCTCCATCTCATGGTTCTGTTGGCATTCTCCATCTCATGGTTCTGTTGGCATTCTCCATCTCATGGTTCTGTTGACATTCTCCATCTCATGGTTCTGTTGACATTCTCCATCTAATGGTTCTGTTGGCATTCTCCATCTCATGGTTCTGTTGATATTCTTTATCTCATGGTTCTGTTGGCATTCTCCATCTCATAGTTCTGTTGGCATTATCCATCTCATGGTTCTGTTGATATTCTTTATCTCATGGTTCTGTTGGCATTCTCCATCTCATAGTTCTGTTGGCATTATCCATCTCATGGTTCTGTTGACATTCTCCATCTAATGGTTCTGTTGGCATTCTCCATTTCATGGTTCTGTTGACATTCTCCATCTCATGGTTCTGTTGACATTCTCCATCTAATGGTTCTGTTGACATTCTCCATCTCATGGTTCTGTTGACATTCTCCATCTCATGGTTCTGTTGACATTCTCCATCTAATGGTTCTGTTGACATTCTCCATCTCATGGTTCTGTTGGCAGTCTCCATCTAATGGTTCTGTTGGCATTCTCCATATCATGGTTCTGTTGATATTCTCCATCTCATGGTTCTGTTGACATTCTCCATCTCATAGTTCTGCTAACATTCTAAATTTCATGATTTTACTGACATTCCTAATCTCATGATTCTGTTGATAATTTCCATCTCCTGGTTCTGTTGATATTCTTTATCTCATGGTTCTGTTGGCATTCTCCATCTCATAGTTCTGTTGGCATTCTCCATCTCATAGTTCTGTTGGCATTCTCCATCTCATGGTTCTGTTGATATTCTTTATCTCATGGTTCTGTTGGCATTCTCCATCTCATAGTTCTGTTGGCATTCTCCATCTCATAGTTCTGTTGACATTCTCCATCTCATGGTTCTGTTGATATTCCCCATCTCATAGTTCTGCTAACATTCTAAATTTCATGATTTTACTGACATTCCCAATATCATGATTCTGTTGATAATTTCCATCTCATGGTTCTGTTGACATTCTCCATCTCATGGTTCTGTTGGCATTCTCCATCTCATGGTTCTGTTGGCATTCTCCATCTCGTGGTTCTGTTGATATTCTCCATCTCGTGGTTCTGTTGATATTCTCCATCTCATGGTTCTATTGACATTCTCCATCTCATGGTTCTGTTGATGTTCTTTATCTCATGGTTCTATTGACATTCTCCGTCTCATGGTTCTGTTGATATACTCTCCTGTATAACAAACACAAAAAATCAAATTATTAAAAAAAATTATATATGGAGGAATAAATGCCTCTTGGGTGGAAAAAATAGGCTTTTACATGCTACGTACTAATTCCAGTTTCTTTCACATCACATGCCTGGTCCAGTCTAAAATCTAAATGACTGTAATTAAAGCACAGTCTGCGCTTTGAAAACAAGGCTTTGCATATTAATGTGACAGGAAACCAAAAGAAAATGAATAGCAAAGTTATGCAATAATTTCAGATCTGACAAAATTTCCAAGTATACATGTAGATCGCGAATTATCTATACATGGCCAAGATGCTCAATTACACACTACTTTTCATTTGTTAACCTTTCCAATCTTCAGGGAAAAGTGCCATCAAGTGGCAGAATAGCCTCATGATGAACTCCCTAGACTTAAGAGCCTTATCATTTAAAACTTCAAACATCCAGCCCTGAAGGTAAAACAAAGGCCAGCAAAAAATAATGCAAAATTGTCATCATGCTAAGTTATTGGCATTGGAGTTCAAACTAAATCGTTACTGTATTAACACTAAGTCATCGTAAAAGAACAGTGATTAATATGTGAACTACATGTTACACTGATGAAGTGCAGTAAGTATTTTATTAGTAAGGCAGGTATTTTAATTGTACTTATATTACTGAACTACAAATTGGAATACAATTCAAAATAGAATACAATACTAATTGCATATCTCAGTGTCAAATTTTGCTGCAATTAAAAAAATGCTACTAAATATTAGCCAATGGCCTTAGAGCTATGCTGATAATGCTGATTATTGTAATTTATTTGTAATGTTTGAGAACATTTTCTGGTTATGCCTGCAAATTGCTAAATTGATGACCATTTAAATCCTTTTCCAGAGCAAAATTGAGCAGATGATAATTTTGACCAATCAAAATGCATATTACATATTTAATTTGGCTCAAACTTGTTATCTTGATTCCCATTAGTTGTCATTCTAAATGGCAGCCTCCTCGATTACTCATGACAGCTATTATTTAGATTTGTTCAAAATCATAAAAAATGGAAAATATTTAGAGCCCAATGCAAAATAGATAGAACTGGTTCCCTGAAAATACAACATATTACCAACTAATAGCTGAGAACTTCGACCAATAGTATCAAAGGGGGAAATCCAAGATGACGGGCAGACAGAATGACAGAAAATTTCTCCCCCTCACTGCAGAAGCCTTTTATGCATAGCTATAAATATGTTAAAAAAAACTTCAATTTTGTTATGTCATCATTTAATGCCTTATAAATAGTTTCTGCAAGACTGAATTTTCGAACCAAGGATGACATGGGTATTCATCCTGTCATATTGACAATGATAGAAAAGTCACAACTTTGTCATGCTTTGTCAGTATTTTTTAAATACTGTAAGCCTTTTATGAACTTTATTTGACCTCAATTGAGGCTCAAAGTAGGGTAGCACTGTTTGAAGTCATCTTGGTACTATTCAAAAGACAATACATTTCATGACGTCATAAGCATATTGCCATGCTCTTATGACTTCTTTTACCTTTCAGTGCCTCTATGATGACACTCCACATAAAAATGACACCAAGAAAGGAGTGTGCTTTCATTAGGGGCCTATATATTAGGGTCTTGTTCAAATAGGTTTTACAGACAATGATGGGGATGCATTTTTCAAAAAGTTTATAGACATGAAAGACAAATACATTTATCACCAATATGTGAATTTTAAACGTTTTTTTTTTCAAAATCGGTGCTTAATCCCTTTAAAAATTCCAGGGTGTTACAAAACAAGTACTTACTGGTATTTCATATGCCTAGGAGAGGCCAGCATTCTGTAGAATAAATCTTGCTTTTGAAATTTTATTTACGCTTACACAATTTTTGTTTTTAAAAACAGATCTATGCATCCCAATCAGTGCTTTAAATGTCAGTGCAACTAATCAAAGTTTTAATGCTTTTTTGAGAATTTAAAAAGACAAACGTTTATAAAGTTAAATTACATATTCAATCTTATACTTTTGATAAAAATATGCAACCAAAGGCAAAATGCAACTTATATAGTTTTTGTGTGTTTTTTTGGTTTAAATCACTTTCAACATTATTTCAGTCATTTCCTTATGAGACCTACTTGTAGCAGATATAGTGCTGCCTCACTGACATGACAACCCCATGGACCTGCCACATCTATAGCTACATTCATATCTCGGATTAACTTATAAAAACTGATCTTTTGTCTTGCCAATATTGGCCTTCAACATTTGAACTGAGGAAGGTTACTGTTGATTCATACAATCATACACTGACGTCAGGTCTGTGCCACAATGTAGGAGACAAACAAAAAGTGTGTCCAAAACTCAATAGGTCAAGTCAGGTCCTGCTGTCAATTACTTCATATATGGGCAGATTTGGTTATTGTTCCTCATTTTCAAGAATTTTGTTATCTATCAGATTGCATCATTTATCTTATCATGAAATATAACTCACAGGAAAAGTGATATTGGAAACTAAAATTAAAGTTGTGATTAATTTCTATTCCTCTATTCCCATTTTGACACAGGAAATGAAAAGGCAATAGTTACCATTTATACGTTTAATATCCAATAAATAACCTATGCTTAAATCATCCAAACCTTCCCACTGCTTACTCCAACATGTTACTTTCAGCTGCGGGCATCTCCACGTATCTAGAGAAATTTAGTCTTTTTCTTATTTTCTCTACTGTTTTCATAGAGATGTGTTAAGTTTTGTCATTAATTAGAATTTCAAAGATTTTGTGAATGAAATTGCTCAAATAATATTTGAGGATACATTTTGTGAGTGAATTTGTTAAAATAATATATAAGGATATATAAATGAAATTATCATGGAACATATTTACAAGTTCTAAAGCTGAATTGTGTATGAATCAAATCAAATTTTTTTCCTCTTTCCTGAAAAGAAACAGAAAGGATTGATGGCCTAAGCAATGTTATAACTGTTCACCTCATGTTTTGATTACAGACCCAGATATGGTGTATTTTGTCTGATGCCTTATTATTTAAACAAAGTCTAAAGACACAGAAAAATGATAAAAACAATTTATCTGTTTGAATAAATGTTTCTATCTCATCCTATACACCTTTCCTAAAAAAATAATTATAGAAAGATAGAATAAGTATCAAACTAGTTTTTTTACATCTTTTGTTATAATAATTAAAATCTCATAATAAAATTATTTTTTTCTCAATAACAATCTATTAATTAGATGTCTTCTGCACAAAAAAAAGAAAAAATACAATTAAACTTCCTCTTTTAGAAATAAATTTATTTTCTGAGCGAATAAGGAACTTTGCTTGGTTCCTATTTTAGAGAAAAAATTGTTTATCAAGTGACAGTAAAAGTACCGATTCACTCGTTCACCTGTGTGACATAACGAACCTCTTATCAGATTACAGTGCCATCCACAGGTGACAATCGGGAACATCTAGCAGGCCAAGCCAAGGCACATGTTTCACATCCTCTACCTAAACAAAGCAGATTACAAAACACTTTTAAATATTTTATAAACAAAAACAAAATTAGATAGCAAGTAGCACACAAATAAAGCAAGTACAGTATTTAATGCATACAGGGTCATGCGCTGTCAAACTCACTTGCAGTTTGATAATCTCTTTTGTGCTTGAGGAGGTCAATGTAACCAATGCTTTGCTGACTCATTTAAATATCACATTTAGATGATTCAGAAAAGCAATTTTAATCAAAGTGACATTATTGCATGTTTTCACTTTGACCCAAAGTCACCAAATATTCAGCAAAATTAATAATATTTATTTTATGCATTTTACAAATAATCTTTATTTTATGCATTTTACATATCCAATATCAAATTCTAATCTCCTGCCATATGTAAAGTATCAGCTTCCCAATATTTTTTTGGCACTGTGACCTAGTTACATAAATTAATCTATAAATCATGAACAAGCATATTGTGCACGATAAATGTTGTGGGAATAAATGCTGTTTGTAGTGTTTTGCGAAATATTATAAATAGCCAATTTTGAAAATTGGCCACTGTGACCTTGAAAATAGCTCAACGTCACCCAATATCAAACTTATTCAAGCCCCACATAGGTAAATCATATCTGCCTATCATATCTATCATATAAGTCATATTGATATTGCTGTAATTTTTCAGAAAATAGAGCATTCACACTTAATGGTGGCCTTGATCAAAGTCATAAAAGGTGCACCAAAATAAATTCCCATGGATATATAAAATTATATTTACAAAATATCAAGATTTAATCTTCTCTAATGTGCAAAGGATCAGATTCCCAATATTTTGGAAGTTGTGAGCGTTATGGCTTTAATACCAATAAGTGGACAAACACCAATGGACAAACAGGCCTCTGTAAGCCAAATCACTGCAGTATCACAATCTAAAGGTGCCACATTAAAAACTAAACCAAACTATGGGTGCCCCAAACATTTACCTCATTCATATACCACACATATGGCATATTATTTTATCACCTTACTTTATAATTTAAAGGGACAATGTTTTTTTATAGGACAGATTATTAAAAGGGAAGTATCGGTCATGTTTTAGGAAGTAGTTATCTCTTTGCAATACTATTTTATTTTTTTCAAATTGAGAGGCCATTTATTTCAAGACATTACACTGAACTGACATTATGCAAACATAACATGCCTCATAGCATTCTTTCAGGACATATGTGAGAAACAAACATTTACAATCGTAACTCCATATGAATGTATTTATGTATGTTTTGACAATCAAAGTACAATATGCACTGACATTCCAACCATAATGTTATATTATGTGGTCATGTTTGTCACAAATCTGCCAGGCTATAGTAATGCATGTGGAGAAAGACAAAAACACTTCATATTGATTTATTTTTCACAGGAATGTTAAAAAATATAGGAGTAGAGATATTTTTATCTAACCGGAGATATTTGAATGTCTCTGATCTAACTTATAGAGTAAAATTAAGAACAGCACTGGAAAATTAATTGAAAAACATCAATTCATATGGCCTTCAAAGATTTCAATACTTAACCAATTTTATTTTTTTCGCTTTTCACTTATAATTTGTTCATGACTGCAGTGGCAATTTTGTCAAAATTCAAGATTACTGCCAATTTGTTATCTTCTGAAAAAAAAAATATGAATGTCAGTTTTCAAAGCTTCTGACCAATCCCTATCATGAAAAGCATTTTGATATTTTGCCATAATTGAAGATGTGAAGATCTCTTAAAATTTTGGGAATTAAAACTGCTGATCATGTGCACCAGAATGATGTTTTTGACAGTGTCACATTGACACTAGATAATGCACAACTGACATCTGGTGGATAAATGATTTATATGATGCAATTATGCCACCTGGTGGATGTATTGATATTGGTGTTTATTTGCCTTCAATGATGGTTTAAAAGGTGCTAATTGACCTTTATGTTTAATGTTAAAATCATTTATAGCAAATTTCTGATCATGACATCAATATGACAATAAAAAGATTCATATTTGTAACAGTATTCAAATTCTATCCAAGTTGTAAAAATGATCACTCAAAAGGTTAAAATCACACTTTGTACAAAAAAAAATTCCAATGAGATATTAAATTTTCATTATAAGTTTGTTATTTCTAAGTTTGAAACAAATTAATATTCAAATTTAAATAAGTGAAGATTTATATTTCAAATGAGATGCATACTCTGTAAACAGCTGACGGTATATTTCGTCCAGTAACCTTCATATTTACTATTTTCATGTAAATTATAGACTGCAATATAGATATTCTAAATTGGTTATGTAAAACAATTTAGTGAGGAAAAATATATGGTTTAATATATGGTTTAATAAGATATAAGGCAGAACTATAAATCTATAAATTTATTATAAATATATAAATTTATTACAAATATATAAATTTATTACAAATTTATATATAAATTTATTATAAATATATAAATTTATTACAAATTTATATATAAATTTATTATAAATATATAAATTTATTTATAGATACACCATACCTGGGACTATAATGATAGGGGCATCGATGACTACGATACAAAAAGCTGAAATTAGATTTACATGATACATTCTGTATACATTTACCAATTCCGTGGAAACAGACGTGTTTGGCATAAAATTCCTGGACTGACCATGTCTAAGACCAAAATAGGCCCAGTATGGTATATCTATATTTCTATTATTCATTTTTAACATTTCAGAGTGCCATCTTGGTTATATGTGAATCAAGACAAGCATTGTGGAAAAAATTATTGTGTACCATATGATTGGCAAAAAAAAAATCACTTTTCAACTCAACCATTGTTTTGGCTCCACCGTGTTTGATCAGTGAAATGGCTGTGTGTATAACAGTCTTAGTATTATTATGATATACAAGAGGTAACTATAGTGTAAGTTAAGTGAACTGATTACATATCTGAAATATTGCTTGTATTTTGGACAATAATTTTAAAAGAAAATGCAAATTAAATTAATGCCATGTTATGCCTTTGTTAAAATCAAAATAATAGTCACACTTGAACCATATCATGTAATAAATATATCTTGAACTAAAATGTCATTTTTATTCTTAACATTGATTCAAAACTTTCACTTTCTAAATTGGATATTTTCTTCATTTGTGTTTGAAAGCAA
This sequence comes from Amphiduros pacificus, assembly GCA_949316495.1. Classification (NCBI taxonomy): domain Eukaryota; kingdom Metazoa; phylum Annelida; class Polychaeta; order Phyllodocida; family Hesionidae; genus Amphiduros; species Amphiduros pacificus. Next base: position 29,916,212 of record OX439007.1, on the reverse strand, counting down.
ATATCAATTTCAATAGTGCATTTGCAGGTTTCCATTTTTTTTCGCTCGCGTTTGTTTTGCCTTTAGGGCTAGATGTTCGAGGTTTCAAGGTGATTAAGCCGTAAGTCAATGGAGCCTACCCCGATTATCGGTCCATGGCGGCCATGTTTTGGCTCAATAATTCTGATTACACCGTCAGATGTCGCTTTTGTTTGAGAAGTGATTTGTGAGTGCGTAGTAGAGTAAGAAGATTTTTTGTTGGGTTTTGTCTTGGGATTTTGCAAACTTACGGGAGCTTGATTTTTTTAAATCAACACTTGTTAATGACTGGATTATGGAGAGTTTTTTGTGCACTTCTGATTTTAATTGCACTTCTGGTGTGATGTTTTCAATGGGGCAGTATGGTGACCTGCAATTGGGCTGTACTCTGATCAAAAGTAAATAAAAGATCTCATACTTAGAGATAAATTAAAATAACACATACTTTCAAATATAATGAGCTCATACTCATTTGCTAGACAGACTTGTCTGCAGTGAATTTAAAATGTTAAATCTAACTTTTGCAGAGACATTTAACTATCTCTTACTTTTGGAACAAAAAAGAATATGAAATTTCATTTCTGATCACACCTTGTTCATCCCAGATTACCCTTTCATAGATAGCAGGGTATCTCTACATGTATTGTAAATTGTAGATAGCCAACTTAAGTTATAATACAGTCTAATTTGAGAAATTTGAAGTTAACAATAATGAGAAATGATGTATCAATTTCAATTTCTGTGAATCCCAGTGTGAATGTGATCATTTAGTGTAATTGATCTTAACTTACTTATCACTTAGTTCTGTATTGACTTGTTACATTCAGGCGTGAAAACACAAATGAAGGGCTGCACGCGATCGGAATCGGAGGATCAATCGTGTTTTAGCGACGAGACGATCTGCCTCCTAGTTCGCCGGTCCGCCAGGAGCTATTGGCCGGCGGATTCTAATCGCGTGCACCCTAACGAAAAAGTAGGTCAGGGCACCTGCGCAAATTTTGATGACGTTTTGCACATGGCGACCTGTAAACAAGGATAGGATTTTGAGGAAAAGTTATATTTTTTCCACATACTAACGATGACTATTTTTCCTAGGACTTGATTAGAACAGGTCATCCGAGCAAACATCATGGGAACCGGCTGCAGCACGGCTAGATCAGGTAGTAATGTTAGAACAAATGCACTGCCCCAGTAACCAATTGTCAATATGACTTGTGACAAGCATGCAAGTCGTGTACCGTACAGTAGATTAGAGACTACTGTGAGAATCAGAGTTGAGTACAGTCCCGGAGTACAGTGACCTGCAAGTGTGTGGGACATGCAGTTGAAAATCAGACAATTTTAACTGGGCCAAATGTTGAGCACGCGTTGCTGTACTAATCGAATTTGAGTTGAAAAATTGAGTTGAGCAATAATGAATTATGTTGCTCTTTGGTTGAAAACAGTGCGCTTGTGTAAGTTGTGGGTTTCCATCTCGTTTTTTAAATGATTAGATTTTAGAAAGTTGTTTGTGCACATCCGATTTTGAATGTGCAGTTTTGGTTGTTGCCCACAAACAGCCTATTTTGTCTCACACACCATCTTTTAAAACTAGCATCCCATCATTCACCTTCTCTCAGTTTTCAACATATTTGATGCATTTAGGTGAACCCACCTCTAAGGTCTTGGAAAAATTAGGCAAGAATCTATTATAATTTCATGCGGCCCAAAATAATGGCTAAACATTTGCATTCACTTAACAGTTGATAGACTGCATATTAATTAAGTCTACCATCAAAAGTAGACAATTTCAATAGATATATTACATTCACAATATTTAGAATCCAATATAAGTGTTTTCAGCTGTGCAGAATATGACTATGGCTATATTAGCCTAGCTCATATAGTGATTGGGGAAATTTCCTGTCATTCTGTCCTCTGAAATTACTGGGTGGAGTTCTAAGCTATTAATTGAAAAGGTGTTCTATTTTCATGGGACCAATTCTATCTATTTTTTTTCAGATTTTTTTTTACATTTTGTTGCGATTTTTTTTCTGAAATCTGATAGCAATCACTAAGTTCTTGAGGCTGCCATTCTAAATGACAATACATATATTAGCCAATGAGAATCGAGATAACAAACTTTGGACAAATTCAATATGTAACATGCATTTTGATTGCATATCGAAAATATTATCTGCTCAAGTCTGCTCTTGAAAAGGATTTAAAAGATCATTTTTTAGGCAATTTCCAGAAAATATTCATAGAAATTACAAAAAAAGCAATGATCAGTATAGCCCTAAGGCCATTGGCTTGTGTTTTTCATATGTGAGACATTAGATTTTTGAGCAGATAGAGCATATCCCTATCCATGCCTCTAAGATCATAAGATAACATTTATGATATTAATTGTAGTGTCCATGGTACACCTGAACCGAGAGAATATCCCAAATTTCAAGATTGTTCTGGTTGGTAAGTGGTCATTGTAATAATTGTATTAAGTGATCATTGTAATAATTGTATCAAGATGACTTATTAGATTACTTTACTAATACTCTCATTTGTTTCAGTTATAGTTCTGTATAAACATACACACATCATCTAATTCCTTGAAAAAGAAAGAATCCTTTTTCTCTTTGGATATTTTTAATCAATTTGAATTATTGTGCTATGAGCTTTTGCATTATTTAACAGAATTTGTTTAAATTTCATGTGAGTATAGATAATACAAAATAATTCTTTCCTTGAACAGGAGACTGTGGAGTTGGGAAAAGCAATATATTATGGAGATACACAAAAAATCAGTTTGATTTCAGCTACAGACCCACCAAGAAAGTCGTCATTGGTAAATAAATGCTAAATCTTTCATCCACATTGCAGCTTTTCTTGTAAGAACTTTCGAATATATGATTAAATAAATTTTGAATATATGAATATATAAATCAGCTGAGTTTTGGCTGTCTACTGTCAAAAGTTAGATGATGTAATGTTTTACACTGATTCCTGTTTATATTTAGTGTCTTGGCTATCCAGTTATATTGGACTGATTATCAGCAAATGTTTTTATCAAGAATCTCAACAATCATGACTTTCATTCATAAATCTACTGTAATAAACTGAAATTAATACCAGTTTCTTTGGGATTTCAGAAAATGTTGTTCGCAAGCTGAATGTGCCGTCTAATGCTGTGGTATCATTAACAATATGGGATATTCCTGGTCATGAGGACATGGACCTCAGGGCTACATACTACAGCAATGTTGATGCAATTATAGGTGGGCAGTCAATTTATGAAAACTTTATACATTTATACCTTGTCACATACATAATGATAAACAGATCAATAGATTTCTTTATTTGGACATACCAAATGAACTCAACAAGTGAAGAGTTATCTTGTTTAATTCCTCACATTGATTACTCCAGAAATAATTATAGAGTAAACATAGGTATATTTTGTTATTTTCTGACTATTTTTGTCGTTCATTTACAGCTGAGTTGGTCAACCATGTTTGCGTTATTTATTGATAAGATTTATCTATATAAAGCTTGATGTTATGGTGTAATTCCAGTGGTTGTTGACCTGTCTGACAGTGCCAGTTTGGAACTTGCTGGCACTTGGAAGCAGGAATTCCTCAACAAGAGCAGCCATGTGAAAGAAGTGGTACAAACTCTACCAAATGGAATGCAAACTCTCAGCAGAGAACCTGTCAAGGACTATGACCCCAAATCAGTTCCTGTGTTGTTGCTAGGAAATAAATATGACCTTGTAAGCTACCTCCAAAGCTTGTCAAATGTGTTGATTTTAGTCATATCTTAATGATAATACCACGAGCACCGCACACACATATCCGGTTCGCTGACCAATCATGGCAGTCAAGGCAATGGTGGGAGACAATGGCAATAATTTTGACCAGTCAGCTAACAGATGATTACAAACGCAAAGTCAAACTCAAAACTCAACATTGCATAGATGGCTTTCTCAGAATAAATAATAGAGACAAATCATTAAATGACTGAGAAAAAACATGTTCAAATAAACAGAATCATTTGAAGCAGATATGGATGGTCTAGTTTAATTTGCGTTTTGAATTCAAATCATAATATTGATTTGGGTAAAGGTATAAACTCAAAACAATAAAAAAAACTGCCATACTATATATCGCATTGTTGCCACAATGAGATATATATTATATATTGTATATGAATATGTATAATTATAGTTCATTCTTAGAACCACAGGGGTAGATAATTTTGATATATATCACTCGGAATCATGGACATAACTACATGTAATTACCACATATCTCATGTTAGAATGGCAGAAATATATTAAAATATCAACATCAACTTGTTAGAATTTCCGAAAACCACCAATTAGCTTTTGAATTGCCAAAAGATGGATATGATAAAAATCTAACCTGAGTTGAAGTCACCAGTAACTTGTGGAATGAATAAATGATTATCTTATGATTATAGATCGAAGAACAAATACAACAAGAGAAAATGAAGAAGATGTTGTCTGAGTCTGTGGCAGAGAGTAAGCATGATGCGGAGACTGGTGAGAGTACACCAGCTAAAAAGGAGCACAGCGAGGCAAATACCAACCACCAACTCCTGGAGGAGGAACGGATGACAAAGAGTAAAAGTGGAATAGGAAAGAAAAGCAAAACAGCTGAGAACACAAACACAGGCTCTAGCAATGATATACTGGTGCAAGATGGGAATGAAAATGGTATTGTTACACTAAAAGTTTATAATTCTTATGTTGGGGCTGCTTAGTCAATCCCCAGTAAATGATGGCTGGTCTAAAATATCAGTGAAATTCATTATGTTTTTACTGCTTTCAATTGATTTACTGATGATCTTACCATGTTATATAAAATGAATAATATGACATCCATCCCCTATCAGTTCAAATATGTTAGATTGACATTATTTATCAATATTTCGGCTAAATTTCAATAATTAGTAAACACACAACTTTAGGAGTTCTTTGTTGGGCTTAAAAACACAAGCTGATTGATTCCAGGTCAAAACCTGCAACCCTATAGTTTTTTTCACTCACTCAGACAATAAACACCTTCTTCCCTAACGAATGGGAAGGATGTCAACATTCACCACCTGCAACAGACGGGAAGGATTTTGTAGTATTTTCTTGGGTTGCAATATGTGATAATGTAATCATAGTAATGATGTCAAATTGTTTGATTCGTAAACTTTTGACCCCAGTGATCAATTGATCATATTGAACAACCATGGCAAATTTTATTGATTAAGATACACTGGTCCAGAAAAAATTGGTGCATCCTGCAAATAGACAAAATTTTAATAGCTTTGTTCTTTAGGGGTTAACTGTCACCCTCTTGAAAGTTTAAGAATCAAGACCAAACACATTGCTCCTGCACCGCCATAAATGAGTAACATCCATACTGTGTTATATTCTTGTTTCTTTTTCTTTTTCCGTTAGATGGAGACAGAACTGGGTTGTCAGATGAGCTGGCTAGGTTAGAGGAAAATTACTCAGAGAAGGATAAAGAGGAAGATGAGGAGGAAAAACCAGAGTGTGTTGTCAGAATGGAAAAGGTAGAAGAGGAGTGTGGCTTTGTTGCCAGGTGAGTTTAAGAGCGGAGTGACCGGCGGTGAGGTTTGCCTGGTGAGTGCTAGAGTGATCAGGTGAATGGTTAGGTGAGTATAAGATCAGAGTCACCGAGAGAATGTTTGGGTTGCCTAGTGATTGCTTAGATTGCCTAGTGATTGCTTAGATTGCCTAGTGATTGCTTAGATTGCCTAGTGATTGCTTAGATTGCCCAGTGATTGCTTGGGTTGCCTAGTGAATGCTTGGACGAGTGGTAGAGTGGTCAGGCGAGTGGTAGAGTGGCCAGGTGAGTGGTAGGGTGGCCAGGCGAGTGGTAGAGTGGCCAGGTGAGTGGTAGAGTGGTCAAGTGAGTGGTAGAGTGGCCAGGTGAGTGGTAAAGTGGCCAGGTGAGTGGTAGAGTGGCCGGGTGAGTGGTAGAGTGGCCAGGCAAGTGGTAGAGTGGCCGGGTGAGTGCTAGATTGGCCAGGCGAGTGGTAGAGTGGCCAGGTGAGTACTAGAGTGGCCAGGTGAGTGCTAGAGTGGCCAGGTGAGTGGTAGAGTGGCCAGGTGAGTGGTAGAGTGGCCAGGTGAGTGGTTGAGTGGCCAGGTGAATGCTAGAGTGGCCAGGTGAGTGTTAGATTGGCCCAGCAAGTGCTAGAGTGGCTAGGTGAGTGCTCAAGTGGCCAGGTGAGTGCTAGAGTGGCCCGGCAAGTGCTAGAGTGGCTAGGTGAGTGGTAGAGTGGCCAGGTGAGTGCTAGAGTGGCCAGGTGAGTGGTTGAGTGACCAGGTGAGTGGTAGAGTGGTCAGGGGAGTGCTAGATTGGCCAGGTGAGTGGTAGAGTGGCCAGGCAAGTGCTAGAGTGGCCAGGTGAGTGCTAGATTGGCCAGGCAAGTGCTAGAGTGGTCAGGTGAGTGCTAGAGTGGTCAGGTGAGTGCTAGAGTGGCCAGGTGAGTGGAAGATTGGCCAGGTGAGTGGTAGAGTGACCAGGTGAGTACTAGAGTGGCCAGGTGAGTGCTAGAGTGGCCAGGTGAGTGGTAGAGTGGCCAGGCAAATGTTAGTGTGGCCAGGTGAGTGCCAGAGTGGTCAGGTGAGTGCTAGAATGGTCAGGTGAGTGCTAGAGTGGCCAGGCGAGTGCTAGAGTGGCCAGGTGAGTGGTAGAGGGGCTAGGTGAGTGCTAGAGTGGCCAGGTGAGTACTAGAGTGGCCAGGTGAGTGGTAGAGGGGCTAGGTGAGTGGTAGAGTGGCCAGGTGAGTACTAGAGTGGCCAGATGATTGCTAGAGTGGCTAGGTGAGTACTAGAGTGGCCAGGTGAGTGGTAGAGTGGCTAGGTGGGTGGTAGAGTGGCTAGGTGAGTGGTAGAGTGGCAAGATGAGTGCTAGAGTGGCTAGGTGAGTGGTAGAGTGGCAAGATGAGTGCTAGACTAACCAGGTGAGTGCTAGGTGATGGGTAGGTAAGTGGTAGAGTGTCTACTACGTGAGTGGAAAGTGGAGTACTAGATTAGAGCTGCATGACATGATTTGATGTGACTGCTGCTTTGCTTCAGTATTGCTGTATCTGCCAAGGACAAGGACGGCTCCATAGAGATGGCAGTGCAGTCTCTCATCAGACATCTGCTGGATCGCAATATCCTCATAAAACCTCACAAATCTGAAAGTGAGCACAAAACAAAGAAAAGAAAGAAGAGAACAAAGAATGATGAAGATGCTGAGATTCTGAGAGAAGTGGGCATTCAAGAAGTGAGTAGCATCTCTTTTGTTTATTTTGCATTAATTGAATTTGCATTAATTGAACTCTCTTTATTTTGGAGTCTTCCAAATATTCCAAATAAGCCTTTTTTTTACTCCTGGGCAATTCTGTTTGCGTAAAGTATAGCTATTTCTTCCACGTGAAAGGACGTTCATTATTCCAATAAGTTTGGTTTATGCCACCCACTCTAAACAACTCAAATATTTCAGTATTACCATGTGCAATAAAAAAAAATTCCACCAGGTGTCTCTGTGAGTTATCATTTTTCTCAATGCTGTCATCTGGTGGATATTTGGAGCTCAGACACATTTGTTGAGAAACTGTAAATATTATAACATGACAGCTACAGAGCTGATGATTTCAAGATTTAATGATGGATTTTAAACTTTGAGTATTTTGGTCATAAGGCCAACATTGAGCATGTGATAATAGGCCAAAAATTAACATGATTAATTAAATTTACTATTGGCATGCTGCACCCAAGTTTGTCTTGAGATTACAAATTGATGTATAATATTGTATCGTAAACATCTATAGATCCATAGTGGTGCCACCTGGTTAAGCTTCCAAAGATTAAATTCACCAGGTGACACCACCAAGTAAAATATCATTGATTTGCAGTGGATTGACAACATGACAACATTTATACTGATTTTTTTCAGCTGGACCAATTATACAGCCGGTGCTATGTTCCACTCAAACGATCTCATAATTATCACACATACTATGATGTATGCCTGAAGCGTTTCAAGCAGCTGTGTGCTGACCAAGGCTACCTGAGTGAGAGCAAGGCCAGCCTGGAAGATTGCATCGTGGGACTTCGAGATCATGTCAGGAGCACACTACACCGTGAACTCATGGTATGTTATCTACTTGAATAATTTTTTTTTTGTTGGTATTACTATGTGAGCAAAGCTTCTGTAATGGGGGAGGGGGGAATTTGCTGTCATTTTCTCTGACGGTCTGTCAACTTTGATCTTCTCCTCTGAATCTACTGGATGGAGTCCTTATGTATTCATAGGTAAAATGTTGTATTTTCAGGGACCAATTTTATCTATTTTCATTAGGCTCAGATTTTGTTTCCATTTTGTTATTATTTTTCCCAAAAATCTAATAGACTGAGTTGTCAAGTAGGCTGCCTTTTTAATAATGTTACAAATATTAGCCAAATGGAATCGAGATAACAAGTTATGGCCAAATTCAATATGTAACATAGATTTTGATTGATCAAAATTATCATCTGCTCAAGTCTGCTCTGGGAAAAGATTTAGTAAATTAGTATTTTTGAAGCAGTTTCCAGAAAATGTTCACAAACATTACAAAAAAGCATGGATCTGCAAAGATGTTAGCCCATTGGCCGATGTTTTAGTGATCTTTTGAAAGAATTTAAAAATTAAAACTTCTGAAATAATTTTTTGTTATTATTGTTGGTTGGCTGATAAATGACTGAGCACTAAATATTTGGTTCCTGGATGAGGTCTGCATGTTGGTTGGCTGATAAATGACTGAGGTCTAAATATTTGGTGCTTGGATGAGGTCTGCGTGTTAGTTGGCTGATTATTACTGAGCTCTGAATATTTTGTGCCTGGATGAGGTCTGCATGTTGGTTGGCTGATTATTACTGAGCTCTGAATATTTGGTGAGCCATGCATGTATTGTGCCTGGATAAGGTCAGTGTGTTGGGAGAGCCAGAATGATTTCATAGCCAAAATTACAAAATTTTACATTCAGAAATTTGGATCATGTTTTTCAGATGGACGATGATGAGGGATTTCTCAAGCTGTACTTTGAGATTGATGAGAAAAATGAGGAAGACAAACTGATGATGAAACAGAACCGAGAGCTCCCCCTGGTGTTTGATCAGTTTCATGATGAGGTGAGAATGCCTTAGTGTGTCACTGTAGTTGATAGTGTGAGTACCGGTAGGTTAGGGTGTGGATGATAGATTTGGGGACATGGTGGGGTAGGAGTAACTTTAAAGAGATAAGACTAAGACTTCAGAAGAAGGTTATATTTTCTTTGTATTTGAGTTTTGAAAAAGCCAAAATATAAAATTGCATTCATGTCAATGCATAATTAAAAAAAAAAAATTCTTTTTTTTACAATTAAGGATTATATGTTTATGTAATTTAGTATGCTGCTATCAGTAAAGCTATCTTGCGTGACTGCCCTGGTATGGATGCTGTGCTGGTTAAACTGGATGCCAAGATCAAGGTCAAAATTGAGGGCCTCGTTTCTGAGCTTGATGACCTTGAGAAGCGACCTGTGTCCAATAACAAGGTCCAGCAGAATGAGATAGAACAAGATCGCCTCCGACTGCAACGTGCCATCGCCATCAGTGAGAAGAACCGGGCAGAGATTGCTCACACTCGCCTTCTGATCACCGAGAGTATGCAAGATGTAGACAATGCCTTCAAGAAGATCAAAGCTGCTCTCATCTGGTGATGAAGCCCTGACCACGGAATGGATCAGACCTGGTGATATATTCCATGTATATATATATATATATATATATATATATATATATATATATATATATATATATATATATATATATATATATATATATATATATATTCATTCTATGCTCTCATTCTATGCTCTTATCATAAAATATTATATCTTGGGATATATTCCATACGTTCTGACCACAGAAAATATCAACTGTATGATGCATCGAATGGTACATCTGGAAAAAAATTAACTCTTGATGTTCACAACACTATCTACTGAGAAAAGTTCAACTCTTGGTGTTCAAAACACTATCCACTCTGAAAAGATCAACACTGATTTTACATTCCACTCTTCAAGCAGAAAAGATTATGTATCATGATTTATTCCATGCTCTCAACATAACTTGTGATAAACATACCACGCCCCATTCAGAAAACATCTAATCTGGTGAAACATCCAATGTGCTTTGGAAATATTGACAAATTTTCACTCAATATGATTATCACTGAAATTGTTTATATATATTTTTTGGCTCACCTTTGAAACAAGTTCAATGAGAATTTTATTTGGTTTTTGCATTAATCAGCAGACATCTCAAGGTTATTTGGTTTTTACATTAATCAACAGATATCTCATGGTTTTTGGTCGGTTTAACCTTTTAGGTATAAGTCCTAGATGTGACAAATATCAATAATACAACCTGAATGTTAAGAATATGAGCAGACGAGTTTTGTAAACTATTGTAGTGACATCTGGTGTCGATATACACGATCCTACCGCGCCTGTGCCTTCCCAAAATTGCTGAGCGATAGTGCCACCTATTGACAAATATTCAGTATTAAGCGATGGCAATGTTTGTCTGGAAGTCTCAGCTTTGAGAAAAAAATATTATAACTGCGTAGTTGAGAATGTCCTATTTTGTAAGCAAAAATTGTCATGTTCTCGTTGTGTTGTGACAGCCGTATTCGACATGGTGATTCAATATTGGGTAATTCTATTTCATTAACTTCATGTGGAAAATTAGTCCCAGATTTCATCTTTCGTGAATATATTTTTAGTAAAAAAAATGCTTGTTATATTTAAAAACATATCAGACAAGTAATATAAGGCTATATACTTCATATATATTTTTATAATTCTCTGAATATTGTGTAAAAGTTCAAGAATCGGAAAATTTTGTTATGAGCAATAAAATGTGTTAGCATTACACTTCTATAATGTATGCACTTGAAGTGAAATATGGCCAAAGTTGTTTGATTATCAGCTTTTTGGTGCTTGCATAACACTGAACAGTGAAGTCAGGTTGCTGTAAAAATAAGTCACGTTATTTAGTCTACAGTCAAATAAGATGCGTAGCACCCACAGCTAATAATTAAATAAATTGGCTTATTTCATAAAATACATTAATAAGAACACATATTGGGATGCTGGCATCCCGAACAATGACCTGTAAATAATAAAGGACATACAAAACTTATAAATTATGTTTTATGCTTTCATTTAATGCAACATGTCATCTCTTGTAATTTTCTAGTTAGCGATAGTTGGAGTAGAATAATTAGAATTGGTGATTTAGAGGTATTTATTTATGACCAGCCACAGTAAAACCACATCACAGATCAATGGTAATTTGAAAACATTTTCCCACATAAAACTGTTGCTAATTCGAGACCAAATGGTGAGAGAAGGGTCAATAAAAATGAGTCTTTTCACTTGCGAAGTCAGGAAGACAATCCCACCAGTTATTGCAAAGAGGTCTGTGGGTGCTAAGTTTCCATGTTGTGGTTTCAGGTGCGACTGACCGCAGCTACTTGTACCCGCTGATACTTTTCCAGGACCCCACAAGAATCGTGTCCCCGGCCGTACCCCCGCACTCCGGCGACCCCGCACCCGGTCGAGGTAGCCCTCCACCCGTATTACGCCCAACCGTATCTATCACCTGCTATTTCACTTTCAGTGTCCACCTGTTGTATTAATACATTTTCAAACATTGCCAAGCATGGGTTATAAATAATGATACATTTAACAAATTTTAGTTAATTTTTGAAGATAATTTCCATACATGTATGTCGGTCTTTTCATGTCACTTTGGGAGTGAATTCTCCAGTCGATGCATACCACAAAGAGGGAGCATTTTAAACATCAAAATAGCAGTTGATTAATATTCCTGCTCCGTACATATAAAAGTAAGAATTCATTTTATTCTATCGTCAGTTGCATTACTAACAGATCTGTGTATTTGGCATGTGAACACAACGTCATTTATTTCATTGTATCTGCGTTCTAGTTGCCTCGGTAACAGCTCACTTTTTGGTCGGTCTTATTACTGACTGACAGCGACAGACCATTGTCTAGACTCTCGTTACAAAAGACAATCATATATTTGTGGCCTCAAACAGATTAATGACAGGAAGTTGTATCTAACGTGAATGACAGGAAGTTGTATCTGATCTGAGTGATAGGAAATTATATCTGACCTGACTGACAGGAAGTTGTATCTGACCTTACTGACAGGAAGTTGTATCTGACCTGAGTAACAGGAAGTTGTATCTGACCTGATTGACAGGAAGTTGTATCTGACCTGACTAACAGGCAGGTTTATCTGACATGAGTGACAGAAAGTTGTATCTGACCTGAATAACAGGAAGTTGTATCTGACCTGACTGACAGGAAGTTGTATCTGACCTGAGTGATAGGAAGTTATATCTGACCTGAGTGATAGGACGTTGTGTCTGACCTGAGTGACAGGAAGTTGTATCTGACCTGAGTAACAGGAAGTTGTATATGACCTCTACACACATCAGTGACAGATGATTGTATCTGACATATATTACATTACTAGCTACTAGTTCAATTCCAGTATAAATGTGTGTTAGACACGAATAACTAAATTTAAACAAGATATTTTTGTGCTTATATTTGACACCATTAATTGTTTTAAGCTAATGGGTTGTGGGTCTCCAAGATGTATAACAAGATGTTTTTATTTCAAACCAACTAACCAATAAGAATCCATACTAACAAACATTATCATTGACTTCACCAAGACAACTAACTAGAATTGATACAAAGTGTTTATCAACAAATATAATCATTATTTCACTCCAATGCAACTAATAAGAATCCATATTAAGTGTTTATCAACAAGATTTATCATTATTTCACACTAAATAAACTAATACGAATCCATACTAAAGTGTTTATTTCTGTTTAGACTATTGATATTGTCAATATTTCTTGAAAGAAAATTGTCATAACAATCTGAAAAGTTTAGAAGCACAAAAATATTTTTATCTTACCTATGTAAATTGGACATTATTCAATGATTACTGAATTAGTAGGCGAGTAGTAGCATATATTCCTTTTAAGCATAATTTACCTCAGTCCAAAAGTCCTAATAAGGGAAGTTTTTTTATAGACATGACAAATTATGTTGCTATTATAGATCTCATCACTTGGTCAACGTCATAATCTTTTGAAAAGAGAGGTATTATCAACATAGCATATGAGATTCAAATTGGTTATTAAATACCTGAGACACATAGACCTCTTTGGTACCCAAATCATGTTTCCATAAATTATCACAGCACATTGTTTTGTCATGAGCCAAAAATAAATGCCCAGTCTTGTTTTAGGGTATAAAAATCTCCATTTTACCTGTTTCCAAATCTGTATGAATTATCAGAAAATGTTTATAGTAACAAAAGTCATGTTTAAATATTTGTTTCTAATATAATATGATTAGGTATATAATTTATCATTGATATGAATATGTGACCCTTATAATATGATATTTCAGGTAGTCTAAAACAGATCGTGACGTATATTTCTTTCGTTGATGTGACTTGTTGCTCCTCGGAGAGCATTTGATCCAGTTGAAAATGGCTTCGCACAAAGGGTGCTTCAGGAAGGCTGTTGGTTGAGGTCAACAGAGGTCATGAAGGTCAGGGATCAGTAGGGCAAGTGTAGAGCACATTTCACGCTACAGCGGTCCACACGCGTGTGACACGTGGCTAAGTGAGCCATATTCAAGGCTGACAACTCTTATAATGTGTCTACCCCCTGTGGTCCTTTAGTTACATGTATATATGTGTCCACTCAAGTGAGAACTCTCAACGACGGAATCTCAAAAAGCCATTGTATTGATCTACCAGCATCTTTACCCAGGCATTGCAGAACATGGATTCCCTGATTGGAATATGAGTGCTATCAGAGAAGCACATTTTGCAAACAATGCCTTGTGTTGGGACAAGCAGTAAAGGGCAACAGTAACTGTAAATGTTGGCATTTGTGTGGATTTCATCATCACATTCATTACCGTAATATATCGAATTTCATGCATAGCTTTTTAGCTTATAAAATCTTAAATTGTCAAGTGTTTTGCAAGTGAGAAATCCTCACAGTCCCTCAATGTTGTCCCCCATTCCTAGCTGCTGAATTGAGTAAATATAGTATCATATATATATACCTTCAATAAAGACTACACCAAGCTTCCAGTATTGTGTCTGATCCAATGTAGAAGTGTTTATTGTTGGTCCAGCCCAGCTGGTATAGTTTTAAAAGTAGTCGTACTTCACATAGCACCAGGTAATATTTAGTTATTACACGTGGTACGAGGTATCTTCATTTTATTTTAAAAATTAATCTCACCTCATATAAGTCATCATTATCACATTTGAATAATACATGCAGATATAGTGTTTTGAGACTTATGGGTCTCATGAAAATACTGGGAAATCTTGATGAGACTCCTTGTATATATCATAGTGCACACCAAAGTCCATAACTAACCTAATATAACAACTATTATAATCACCTTTAAAATCCTAAAGGAAATAATAGGGAAAGGCCTTCAATGTGGGCTGATTGGAAAATGTGTGGAATTTACATTATAGCTATACTGTTTTACAAAGGACAAATATCCCAGTGTACATTACAATCTTTAAAATCATAAAGTATGGGACATTTAAGTATTTATATTAAATTAAATGTATGCTCCAAAGCATTATTTTTGTTTGAAACTGTAACATGTACGGTTTATTTCAAGTTACTGACCTTGTTATCAAGCATTACCCAAACAAATACCCAACATAAATATTGAAGTGTCTTATATTTCAATTTTACACACATATATAAAAAGGCATGAACGTGATTAGAGAAAAAGGGTGACGAGATTTTTTTTTAAATTTGCTGTGTGAGGTATTGGCTGCTCTAAAATTCACCACTGATAAGAGCGTGCGATCTCCCTTTTGTTTCACCACGCTGCCCTCTGGTGGACTTTGTTGATGCTAGACCAGTCTCCACTTCTGTTTTAGTTTGCGTGATATGCATATAATGAATAGAGTAGTATTTATTTGTTGTGAGAATGGGTAAAATGCAAACAATGCTAATACAGTTCCACGAATGTGAGACAGCTGCAAGAGTTGGGAGAAAGTTAATACAGTAAAAGAGTTGCACAAGTGAGAGAGTTGCAAAAATTAGAATGAGAGAACACCACAATTAAGAGATAGCCACAACAGTGAGATGTAGCTGCATATGGGGGACAGCTGCAACAGCGAGATGTAGCTGCATAAGGGGGACAGCCACAACAGTGAGATGTAGCTGCATAAGGGGGGCAGCCACAACAGTGAGAGATAGCTGCATAGGGGGGCAGCCACAACAGTGAGAGATAGCTGCATACATGTAAGTGAGAGATAGTTACAAAATAGCTGCACAAGGGAGAGATGGCATCCCTTCTCAGCCTATGAGGCCTAAATGGGTGAAATGCCCAACATTAAAACAGCTATGCAAATTGAGAGACACCTACATAAGTGAAAGACATTTTATTTAGGCAAATTAAACATACATGAAAATTATATGGCTGAAATGCCAAAAAAATAAAACAGCTGCACAAGTTGAGAAACAGCTACAAAAGTAAGACAGCTGTACAAATGTGAAATAGCAACAGAAGTGTGAGACATCAACAAAATTGAGGGACAGCTACAAAACTGAGGGACAGCAACAAAATTTAGAGATAGGTACCCATATGACAGACAGCTACACAAGTGAAAGATAACAACAGTTGTGTAACAGTTGTGTTAATAATATTGATAATGTATTCTATCATTAAATAGTTATGGAATAGTCAGTAATAAAACTGCAACAAACAGAAATCTATCTCGACTCCTTTCTGCATATTTCAACACAATACACCTATAATCAACTAGAAAAATGTGCTGGACAAAATTTTCAACATGAAACATTACAATGTAATAAACCTGAGAAATTTTATTTCATCTGCAAGCTAAATAAATCCATAACTTACTTCCTGTGTTTGCACAAACAAATCATGTTGAAAGCAGCGCCCGCAATGTGAATGTAGCATTTATCAAGCCTCAACGTATATAGCAAGTCAGGATGGCCGAGCGGTCTAAGGCGCTGCGTTCAGGTCGCAGTCCGGTTCTCCGGGCGTGGGTTCGAATCCCACTTCTGACAAAACTTTTTTTTTTAACGAAATATTCATGTTCGTGGCCCCTTTTACTACTTCATATCGCATTATATCGCATTTTCCATTGTAGTAATATCTTTTGTCTCACATTTTTCTGTTTAATATCCATTGATTTACTTTTTACTCTGACAACCTTATGCAGATCAAAAGAGTACGTCCGAGATTCTGTTTAATTATTTGACATTAATCAGCAATGTGAACGGCACATTTGTTTCTGACTTGATGAAGTCAATCGCACAGGTGTGATGGAGATTTACACTGCTGACCCGGTGTCAAACTCCACCAGAGGGCGACTTGGTGAACCTATCGTAGTAGTTTGCGTGTGCCTCTGGTGGACAGTGTGACCCGGTGTTTGATCACCTGGTAAATTAGCGTTAGAGAATGTGGCTTCCCATGTTCCTACCTACGTGAGGGTATGGGATTCCCATGATGCTACTGTCAATAGGACACGGGCTTCCCATGATGCCACTGGCATGAGAGCATCTAATAGTATGAGGACACGGGCTTCCCATAATGCCACTGGCATGAGAGCATCTAATAGTATGAAGACACGGGCTTCCCATGATGCCACTGGCATGAGAGCATCTAATAGTATGAGGACACGGGCTTCCCATGATGCCACTGGCATGAGAGCATCTAATAGTATGAGGACACGGGCTTCCCATGATGCCACTGGCATGAGAGCATCTAATAGTATGAGGACACGGGCTTCCCATGATGCCACTGGCATGATAGCATCTAATAGTATGAGGACACGGGCTTCCCATGATGCCACTGGCATAAGAGCATCTAATAGTATGAGGACACGGGCTTCCCATGATGCCACTGGCATGAGAGCATCTAATAGTATGAGGACACGGGCTTCCCATGATGCCACTGGCATGAGAGCATCTAATAGTATGAGGACACGGGCTTCCCATGATGCCACTGGCATGAGAGCATCTAATAGTATGAGGACACGGGCTTCCCGTGATGCAACTGGCATGAGAGCTTCCCATGATGCCACTGGCATGAGAGCATCTAATAGTATGAGGACACGGGCTTCCCATGATGCCACTGGCATGAGAGCATCTAATAGTATGAGGACACGGGCTTCCCATGATGCCACTGGCATGAGAGCATCTAATAGTATGAGGACACGGGCTTCCCATGATGCCACTGGCATGAGAGCATCTAATAGTATGAGGACACGGTCTTCCCATGATGCCACTGGCATGAGAGCATCTAATAGTATGAGGACACGGTCTTCCCGTGATGCCACTGGCATGAGAGCATCTAATAGTATGAGGACACGGGCTTCCCGTGATGCCACTGGCATGAGAGCTTCCCATGATGCCACTGGCATGAGAGCATCTAATAGTATGAGGACACGGGCTTCCCATGTACCTACCTATGTGGGAGTATGGAATTCCCATGATGCCACTGGCATGAGAGCATCTACTGGTTTGAGGACATGGGATTCACATGACTCTGGTCATATGTTTCAAAATGATCCCACCTGTAAAGAGGTGACAAGCTCCCAATGATATCACCTTATTCAGGGTTGAGGGTTATTCATAATTACATGTACAACAAGGTATCACTTAGATATATATTCCTCATTTGTTTTCCTCATTTGTTTTCCTCATTTGTTTAAAACATTTGTTTAAATCATTTGTTTTAATCATTTGTTTTGATCATTTGTTTTAATCATTTGTTTTAATCATTTGTTTAAATCATTGTTTAAATCATATGTTTAAAATCATGTGTTTAAATTCTCTTTAATCATTTGGTTTAGTCACTTGTTTTAATCATTTGCTTTAATAATTTTTTTAATCAGTTCTTTTCCTAATTTCTATTAATCATTTCTTTTAAATCCACTTAATGAATTTCTCTCTCATCTTCTTCTATCTTCAAAATACTATATTGAATGACTTTTACATATATTTGTATTATACCTTGACTAATTGTTCAACTGATGTATCGAATAATTTCTTGGGATCTGATTTGTTCTATTATACCTAATCTAAACTTGCCAATCAGGAGGTGGGATTGTGATATCATGCATGAAAAACATACACAGATAGAGAATGTGGGAGAAAAGATTGAGCTTTTTTTGATCACAGGTATGCTGGGGTAAAAAACCCTGTTAAAACACCTTTGTAGTGTCACCTTTGACCTGATATATGTGAGAATGCATAAGACAACCATAAACGTGTATTGTGGGTGAGTGCATACCTCGGGAGAGCCTAATGGGCCCCCATCATCTGCAGCAATGTGAGGCCCACACCTGAAGGTATGAGGGGAGGGAAAGGGGCAATGCACACCGACATTGATTGTGCCTCCATTGATCAAAGTTGCATCCCAAATCCTAATTCTCCTTGACTTGTGGAGACAAGTATTAGTCAATATTCCTTTTTATCCTAAGAATACTGCCTTTTTACTATGCTCATTCAGAGACGAACCCTCATTTAACCTCCCAAGTCCAATACAAGCCTCACTAACCCCCCCCACACCTTAGAGTAGTATATTACTCTAAGCCCACACATACCCCTAGCCCCCTCCCTCACTCCCCCCCCCCCCCTCCCAACTACAGTGCATCTGCCTAGATCAGTGTGGAACAACCCCTTGCTCTCGAGATCAATTTAAAGCAGCGTTCCTCATCTCATTTACCTTCACAGACAAAAAAGGGATAGTTCTCCTCCTACTTAGATCAATGATCTCATCCTAACCCCCCCCCCCCCCCCCCCCCACCTGACCAATGGCTCTCCCCTCTCTTTCCAACTTTTACTCCTCCCTTTGCCACCCAACGGTGACGATCCAACGAGCTGGCACAGATAGCAATTGACCATCTTCCCCATCATTATCATAAATGACCCATACAATCTCATTTACTTGTTGTTTTTCTCTTTCATGTTTGCTCCAGAATTATTCCCCAGCCCCGCCCTCTCATGACTTTGACTATCAAGTATGGGAAAATGGCCTCACAAGAAACCCGAGGGCTCTTCTCTGCTTAATGACTTTATAGCCCCCTCTCCTCATTGTCATACAAAGACGTGCACATTTTTGTTGCCCCCACCCTTAGAAAAGTTTACAACGTGTACACACCCTGTTATAAACAACATACATGCAAATGTAGAAACTTGGCCAATAATCTCCCGGTGTCACGAAATCAAACAAATGGGTTGTCTTTTTGAAAGAAATGATATATTGCAATGCCGCGTTTGCTGAATAAGGTACAAGTATGACTGCGTGAATGTATTATTATTCCAGTCAATATTATAGTACCACGACATGTTATCATGTAATTTTCACAATCAATATTATCGTGTTATTATTATGGTATTGTGTCAAACCTTAGACAAATTTTACTCCCACAACTCCCTTCTTTACCATGAATGACCCTGGTCAAATATAAGTGTTTTTTCCAAATAATCTATCACTGTCATAACATTTGGAATATGTATAAATATATTTGCTTCAAACAAATGTCATTTAAACATTAAATTCTTTTTTTACTTCGCTAATAAAATCTATGGTAGATGAGCATTTTTCCATGACCTCTATCTCTATGCCCATATACTACACCATTGCTGCTACATCATTCATATTAATGACCTCTGCCTTTATGCTGCTACTGCTGAAACATGAGATTTAATATTAGTGACTTCTTCCTCCATATTGCTGCTACTGGAACATGAGGTTCCATACAAGTGACCTCTGCCTCCATGTTGCTGCTGGAACATGAGATTTAATATGAGTGACCTCTGCCTACATGTTGCTGGAACATGAGGTTCCATATTAGTGACCTATGCCTCCATGTTGCTGCTGGAACATGAGATTTAATATTAGTGACCTCTGCCTACATGTTGCTGGAACATGAGGTTCCATATTAGTGACCTATGCCTACATGTTGCTGGAACATGAGGTTCCATATTAGTGACCTATGCCTCCATGCTGCGGCCACTGGAACATGAGGTTCCATATTAGTGACCTCTGCCTCCATGTTGCTGGAGCATGAGGTTCCATATTAGTGACCTATGCCTCCATGCTGCGGCCACTGGAACATGAGGTTCCATATTAGTGACCTCTGCCTCCATGTTGCTGGAGCATGAGGTTCCATATTAGTGACCTATGCCTCCATTCTGCTGGAACATGAGGTTAAATATTAGTGGCCTATGCCTACATGTTGCTGGAGCATGAGGTTCCATATTAGTGACCTATGCCTCCATGTTGCTGGAGCATGAGGTTCCTTATCAGTGACCTATGCCTCCATTCTGCTGGAACATGAGGTTCCAAATCAGTGACCTCTGCCTCCATGCTGCTGGAACATAAGGTTCCATATCAGTGACCTCTGCCCCCATGTTGCTGCTGGAGCATGAGGTTCCAAATCAGTGACCTCTGACTCCATGTTGCGGCCACTAGAACATGAGGTTCCATACAAGTGAACTCTGCCTCCATGCTGCTGGAACATAAGGTTCCAAATCAGTGACCTCTGACTCCATGTTGCGGCCACTGGAACTGTGGAACATGAGGTTCCATATCAGTGACATGTTAATGTTGCTCGAACAAAAAAGTTCCATCGTAACGCCTTTTGCTTCATGCTGGGGTAATATAAAATATCATTTTTTACTATACCAGTGTGGCTTTACTGTCTCTTTAATGGCAGCTAATTTACATAAAGTTCTGTGAGTATAGAATATGACTAGATGTTTATAACCAGTCATGATGCACCTCTGATATGACTATTTGACACAGGAAATGTCTAATTTGAGATGCTGTAAACTACGATTGGCCGATGTGCAAATAGCAGTTTGTTATGCTTGTAGGGTTGTAGGTCAGTTTGTGGTCAGTTTGTGGTCAGTTACAGTGCCCACTTGGCAGATAACTAACACTAGATAGCATCACTGCAATATTTGTGGTTTCACACACCGTGACCTTGCATACTCTTGTGCTTGTAGGTCACATAAAACTTACACCATTTGTGCTAAATTCTTAAGTATTGTCAACCCGTCTCAAAAAGAGCAGTGAATGGAATTCTCGCTTTTTCATAGATGGCTTAGTTTTTGGTGGGTAGTGTCAATATATAAGTCATCACTCATCTCTCAATATAAATGTATGGCCACAAAACCTTCCCATGGCCAATGGTACTTATTTATCAATAGATATATGCCAAAAAGGCTTCCAGTCAAATGTTTGTAAATGCTATCTGGACATGCATTTGGGTTTTAAAGACGGGCATATATGGCACCAATTTTAATGAAACATATATCATTAACTTGGCCATTTGATAATGCAGCTGATAATCCTTAAGAAACTCTTTATAAGGAGTGGGCGTTCAGTCACGGTGGAAAGCTATTTTACCCGAAAAAGCCTACATTTAAATAAAAGGTCACTTATACAAACCAATAAATGTGCAATAATGCAGACATATCTTATCTACATGTATATCTTGACACTATACCCAAAACTAGCTACATGTTCAGAACATAGCTTGCTACAAGTTTTGTCCCAATGATGTTCCTTTTATCTGCATGGTGTTCCTTTTGCCCATATGAAATGGGATTAATCTACAAAGTGACGTAATGGCCTAGCTGAGGATCAGACCTGACATAGACATATGCTGATACACTATGTACCACGGGGATATACCAATGAAGGGATATATGATTAAAATTATAATACTATATATATATATATATATATATATATATATATATATGTATATATATATATATATATATATATATATATATATATATATATATATATATATATATATATATATATATATATATATATATATATATATATATATATATATATATTATCTGAAAGAGTGATAGAATTTCCTGTCTCTGGCAGACTGCCGTGTTTTGATTGGTTGAGACAAAAAATTGGTTCAAATTGGTGGAAATTTACTTATGAACTATTTTCACAATGCCCTTTATAAATTCGGTTTGTGCAATCATACCCTTTCAATGATAAAAATGATCAGCTGCCGTTCTTCGAAAAGAGCAGAAAATTGAGTCTTGGTATCAGGCATCTATAATTGGTCAGAAGTTAAATTGTGCGCTAGCTAGATCGTGATTAGATATAAATAAACACTAATATTTAAAATGTACTCTCTTAAAGAGGTCATTACTGAATAATCACATCTTTAAAAATAAATCTCTGAGCCCCTTTGTCCCCTTTTTTCTCTCTGATCATTACCGCTGTCTGTGCATGTGACTATGTGGTTTTATCTATTGAAGCAAAATTAAACACAAATATTTAGAGCAATATATAGATATATAGAGAGGCACGTGGACATGGACAAAGTACATAACCGTGTACACCTGATTCTATAAACGTGACTGCAATACTATTTGGATACCAGGCCAACAATACGATATACCTCATAAAAAACTAAAACTAGTGTATTCTATCATATAAGTCAAATCACGTGACTTCACCGTCTATCTCCGCAAGATTACCACAATTTCTAACCCTACAAATTACTACCATAAAACTATATTAAGCTTTTAAGTATTTAAAAATTCAATAAACTGCATAAAAGTTATGGCAATGATGAAGAAATGATTGTGAATATATCGTTGAAATGATGATTAGAAAAATGTAGAGTATTAAGGAAAATAGGTTGTCTGGTTTGTGCAGGAATTAGAAAGTTGCTTAATGATATTTACTTTTGTCAAACTTACTCACTACTCAACCAACACTCTAAAGAAAGCTCGAGCTGGAGTACACTTTATATGTAAAGAATGTACCAGTAAAACATTAGATAGTAGCATAAAGATGCTCATTAGACAAAATGAGCTTTCTGGCTGTTTAGAATCTAGACGACGCCATAGACTATGATGTGTTATGTGGTGACCTCTCGTCCAAGAGGTGACTGAGATGGAAGATGTGAAGTAAATATGTGAAATGTTGACTCACACCAGGTCGTCCATCATGACCCATCATATCTGACCGCAGTTAAGTCTGTCATGCATTAATTGAACTTATCTCGTTTTCATTGCTTAGGAGGAAAAGTGTTGTGTCATCTACCATCTGATCTAATTAATTTTAATTAAGATCAGACCGTTTTGATGGAAAATGAACGATAATGGGGATTGTTGAGATTTCTTTTACGCCGTTATCTGGTCGTCTGCTTTTTGGCGCGCAATCTTTATCAGGATGCCAGACGCTAATGAGGGAAAACTGTGAGAATATTCTACGTGGATTATTGCCAAAGAGATAAGGTTTTAGACTCCTCAACAAGATGTCTGAGACCAGTGCATGGCACTTAAAATTGTAGTAATATGTACTTGAACACTACATCTAGGAGAATAAACTTATTTTGATTTTAAATATCTTTCACATATCTGTTTTTGCAGAGGAGTCTTATTGTTCTTGTTTACTTTTCTGATCTTTTCTCAGTTTTAGCATCATTAATAAGTATTTCAGTCTCAACCTGATAAAGTATTCAGAATGGCCTTAATATATATATACTGAAGTCAAGTATACGTTTTGGAAGTTTACTTAAAAAAGAAGGCATTGAAGTCAGATTAATGAACTGTTCAAAAAGGAAGGATGCCGCATTGCCAAACGCCGCATGCGAAACACGGGTCAGTTGAATATGTATCACGATAGTTGGTCAATGCAACTGCCTTTCAAACATGAGTAATGTGGAGTGCTTTCTTGAGTGACGTAATGTTTTTATTATTTAGTGAAAACCTTCGCATTGCCAATCACAATAGTCGAAAAATAGGATTGAAATAACACGAAGGTACTACCGCAATTTCTCTTGCTGAATAAATATAAATAGTTTCACGGTTTCTCTACCGCAGGCAGATGTTGGCTACCGGTTCACAGTGGTCACGGGTTTCTGGCACAGCTTACCAGAACATAAAATAGTTTGAAAAATACAGCAGATTATAAGGAGTAATAGCAATAGGATAGACCGCACACAGGTGGCACGGACCCGGAGCCCGCCAGACAAAAGACGCTGACGAGGTCCTGCAGGGACCACCTCACCTGCCAGAAGAGGGCGCAGCTGCTGCAACCGGCTGCACTCGCTATCGACCGGCCGGGCGTTTGTCTGCGTGCCCTCTTGGTGTCCGATGCGATCACAGAACTTCACCGACGTCAATACCTAATTGCCTGGGTCGCTCAGACATAAGATTATTACGTAATTTGCTGGTCCAAACACAACATACGGTCGTAGACACAACACAAGGCGGTCAAGGCTTATGCATTACGGGCGGCGCGAATCATATAAACACATATAAACACTTTAGTAAAAACAAAGACATTTTGTACAATGATGCCCAGGTGATTGTGGGAAATTGCGGTTATCCCTGTCACGCGCCCCAACACCTTTTTGCACAACTATTACTTGATAGAAAACCGCAAGTTTCAACGATTTCCAGCGAGCAGACGGCACAGAACAAATGCAGGCAAAAAAAGTTCATTGGGTACACAGTGTTATCTGAAACAGTCTTGAGGGAAATACTGATGCGCTTTGTGTGGTCAAGCCTGATTTTTTTATTTCGTTTTTTTTTATTTTCAAAAAGACATTGTTTCATCGAAAGTTCAAACTATTTTTTTGAGGTGAAATTTACTTGACAGACAAAGAGACTTCAAAGAATGTTCGCTATTGTTGTCGCATTGAAATTTTCGCCGGCCACAGGACATCTGTATAAATGAGTCAATGTAAAAGGACACAACTCGTATTGTTTTGCACAAAGTGTGAATGTCAATTAATACCCACGAATAACCATAATTTTAAACATTTACATCACTGCAGCTTAAGAGTGCACGGGGGCGCACTGTTTCATTAATGGAAATAAATTCATTCTTAATCATAAACAAACATAAAATGTGTTAAGGCTATTTTTTTTCATGACATCATCAGTGTCTTGACATCATCAGCATCAGGCCCCGACATTAGAAAACTGACCATGTTATTAGTTATATAAGAGACGCAGCAAAGATGGAGACAGTTTCAAGAGCCAATCCAACGATCCTAACCAAATATACCTCCCCAGTATGACTGGCCAGAACAGTCCACGATATTCACCTTTTGATAATCAGAGTAACACCTTCTCGTGGCCCCACCGTGACAGTGACATAGCATTTTCCTTTTGTGACAATCATATGCCCAATGTGCAGAATGAGATAATTGGTTGGTGAAGGAGTTTTCTACACTTGTTGGCCTTGACACTATTGCATGTTTTATATCACATCAGGTGTTAGCACACTCAGCGACTTACCCTGAACTAAGCAGGTTCACATCATCCTGTGCTTTCTGAATATAATTAGGTAGGAAATAGGAAGGAAATAGTTATGCTGGGGTGATTTGGTACAAAATATCTCATCTTTTTCATATTTTTTTTGTAGTAAGCCAGCACAGTAGAGGCGTGTCAAGAACACTTCAAATAAGTTAAGCCTCCTAATAAAATATTATTTATGATTCATGTCATTGCTATGCTTCCCTAGTTTAAGATACATTAATAGTGCAACTTAAATTGACTTCAGTTTTTCTGGTATATTTTTTGTGTGTGAAATCTTAAGAGTAAAAGGTGAAATATACCAGACAAAACCTTTTTTAAGGTTTAGACCACTGAAATGAATATTTATAAAGTTTCTATTACCTAGAAAACCTTTACGTTTTCGGACATTGTAATCACGTTTCTTGGCAATATCGGCTATATTTATGTACATTCATACAAAAACCTGTGGGACTGAATTCTGGACATGCCAGCAAGCGAAGGGTTGGGGGGAATAACCCTGAGATAGGATAGACAGGGCCTGGGGACAGGTACATATGTAAATATATAACTTTATCTGGGAGAGAACATAGTCATTAGTGCGCAGATAAGGTAGCGAGGGGGTGTGAGTTCTGCTGACCACATGGTGCCTGGGTCACCGGTCACTCCTGGACCACGGAGGCTTGACCAATCTGGCGCATTTGGCGTCTGCTCGATTGTCGTCTGCTTTTGTTGTGATGTGGCACGTGACGGGGTTAGATTGTAACCACAAGCTCGCCTACCTTCAAGTCATTCTGTACTCAGACTATCTCTCTGCAGGACAGGTGATACTAAGACGCATCAAGCGCCAGGTCAAATTTTTATCATTAAATCACCGGATATTGCTGACAGGAAGTTGTAGTTGATGATAAGGTGTTAAGGAGAGTTAAGAGTGATCAGGACATATCAACCGCACCCCTGGGACTCAGTGGGTTGTACCCCACCCTTCACAGTCTGCGAGACAGCCTCTCCCTCAAGCCACCAGGGGACGCCGCTAACCAGCTGACCAGCGGTCAGTGCACAGTAGACTGGTCAGTGTGAATGAGCTTCAAGCTGGGAGTACAAACACCGCCATAACCTCGTGGCCTGGAACAGCCACAACTGACCACTGGGTCATTACTACGCAGTTGAGAGTGACCATTATATCGGCTACATGTGAGCCCACAAAAATATACACCGTTCCAGTTGTTCAGGAGAAAATAATACCAAATGACGGGGGATAGCGAGGCCCAGTTCTTCTCTGTAGAAGATACATCCCAGAACGGAAGTCCAGGTAAGCAGTGGTATTTATTATGTTTGTGATTTGCGTAGTACTGGGTGAGCGATGTGGCTTTGTGATGGATGTACCCACCGTGTATACCACCAGGCCTGCCGTATAGTAGTCAGTCTGAATGTGGTGTAGCTTTGTACCACGTGGTGGCTCTCATACCGCCTACCATTAAAAGTGAACTGGGTAACCTCGTTGCTACTGCAGACAAGCTACAGTTTATCATTTGATGTGTGTATGATATAAGATCTCTTTCAACTTCACACAAATGCAAAATTTTATTTGAAATTAATCGCAAATATATGAGGACAAGGATAAAAGAAACGCATGACAATCAATTCCAATGTTCACAAAGTTTGGATCTTGATTGGACGCAGACGATTTGCACCAGGCAGCGTCTTCGCCACCCAGAAAGTGGCAGCAGACGGAACGAATATTTGCCCTCAAAGGTCTTGTTTCGTCTGGGAAGAAGACGGAGACATTGAACCTTAAAAAGTGCGATTACAAAGCAAATAGAGCGGATGGAGGGGAGAGGGAAATTGCTTATGTATCATTACATAACTTTAGCCACAAATATCTGGCAGTCACAAAGAAACTAGAGTCAAAGGTCAAACGATGGGTGACCTTTTGTCCAATTATAGAACATCTTGATATGCCTATAAGATGTCTGTCTATTGACAACACAAATATCATATTTATTTACTTTTCAAATTCAAATTGTTGATAATTAAAACGACGATTCTACGGAGGGTATTTCCAAACTTTGAGACAGGTGTCTAATGAGCATGTGCGACTGAAGGTAAACTGTTACAATGAGAAAGGTTGGTATGCAATTAGTTTAGCGTCCCCTCATGAGTGCTGCACAAACAATGCAAGATATGCGGTGTTTTGTTATCAAAAAGACAACAAAAACAAATATATGGACCGGACGTGAAACCTGAAGATTAATAAACGATAGAAGATTTGTATATTACAATATATCTGTTGTACAAAAAGAATGCATTAAAAACTCAGATCAAAAGAGTAATTTTGATGAAGTATGAATTTATGCATATTTGGAACAAACATTAACAGTTTTCTTGGAGTTAAAAAATCTCATGCGACTTTCCATTCACTAAGGAGGGGGTAATTAAGTTGTGTGGAATGAGGGGCAAGTTCTTTGTGGCAGAGTGTCCAGTGAAGGTCACGACCTTGTCTGTGTGTTTACACTGTAAGGACAGACATGTACACATCAGAACAAAGACTAATTAGTGTAAATAAGGGCTGTCTGAGATAAACCTAACGACACTTCACGCATGACGCTCTTGAATTTTGTAAACATAGATTTGGGAATTGTCACCCGAATTCAATATATATACCGACATCAGCATATACCAGGGCTTTCCAAATAATTATTGAAAAATTACATTTCACGACAATAATGTCAAACATATTATTCAATCAGTCAGTTTTAAAGTGCATCTTTATGAACAGAGAGATATAAGCTTGGAAAAAGGGCAATTTAACATTTTCCAATTGGGAATAATAGAAGTAGAAGGGAGGCCGGTGCGGAAACGGAAACAGACATTGTCTTGGTTCGTACCTGGATGGCGTGATAGAAAGCTGGATATATTTGGCTGTAATGAACTACCGCTTGTTGACACACGTTGTTCTTGGGACATTCTTACCAATGCTAAATGTCCAGAAATATACTATTACTGCTTGACCCTTGACCCCGTGCTAAGTTTACTTCTGTTGGAGATTTATGGCGACTCATCAAGGTCCGGCTCTGTTGCTGCCGGTGTTTCATCATTGCTGCGCACTCCAATATTTGGGTTGTTTTTTTGAAACAGAACTAATTGTGAAATTATGTTTTGAAGGCAATACTTTGAAAGAAATAACTAACACAACAAATTTGCAATCAATATAAACCCGTGTTTTACACGTTATAAGAGTGATGAATATTCTATGGGTTTTGACACACGGCAAATTGCTTTTTAGCTTAGATCTATTATGTCTAATGATATGAATTTAAAATAGAAAATAATCATGTTTTCTATCATATCTTACTATATCAAAGCATATCTAAAAGAAAAAGGATCTTGATTCCAGAGAAAATGTCTATTGTAAAGGGAAAAAATATTGAGGACAATGAACTTGATACACCAGGAGGCTGCTATTGATATTATTGCGTCCGGCTAGCTATTTCTGTTAATATAACCTGATAGGTGTATTACTCTAAGATATAGCACAACCTGAGGTCCATCCCTTTTATTCATCCTCTTGTTACAGCATTGGGCTTGCTCCTATCTTTTCATCACAACTACTGATGAACCCATCTGCAGTTGGATTGCGCATGTGTGTGTCCATCATCCTCCATTGTGCCAACCTTGTCCGCATGTCACATGACAAAGCCGAACAAGACATCGGGCAAAATGCCTGTACAAACGCAAACACATAGCACGATTATACGGTAATGACAAGACATGTCAATATTTTCAATTTTCACCACATATCTCAAGGGATTTCAGTGATATATAACACAAAACTCTTGATTATTGTGCAAATATTTGATACGTACCTTTTCATTCCCTGTTCAGTAATTATAAATTACAATGACGATAATTGACAAAGCATTGTGTTATTTCCCCCCTAGATTCTTGCCAACAAATTTTGTTTTAGCGGACAGGGGTTAATCACACAAAATATGGAGTCAATTACTTAAAGGGAACACTCAGTTATTTAATCGTGACTTACCATGCAAACCGCATTGACCACAGATTACGCAATACATTAACCTTTGCGGTTTGTTATCTGGTCGCTAAATACAGAAGAAGGAACACGATGCCCAAAAACATAACAACAACTCTATGTGATATGTCTGCAAATGGACATTTTTCTCTTAAAGCAAAATGCAAACTATTGTGTTATTTATTGTGTGTAATAATAAATGTCACTTCCTTTGTAAGGTTATAGTAGTATTATTCCCAGTATACTTTGCTATTGTGTCCCTTTGAATGCGATGTAATTCTAAAAAACTCTATGTAGCATCTCAAAGATTCATTTTCGTATATTCTGTTACCATCATAAATGTTTTCATCAACGCACAGACCATGGACCGTTTTCATAAATAAGAATTAGAGATTGATGATACAGTTCACATCAATCAACTGCAAATACAATTGTTTGTTAGATATCTTTATAAATGAAGTATTTGAGTTGAACTTTACTTTGTTAAAACTTACTTATTCCATGTGAAATTTGTTTTATCCTGATTTGAAAAGTGAATTAGAAATATGTATCCGTCTTTTTGCAAGTATTATTTTGATTGAACAAGTGATTTAATGATTTAATTACTTTGATCAGGGAAACTATGAGCTTAGAGTAATATTTTATATCAACTAAGTTTGAAGTTTATCTGATATATTTGTTATGTTATAATCTATGATGTCTAATAATACTTTGATCCTCAAGATGTTAATGTGCTGCTCACAAAAATAATTTTTGACAAGATACTGACAACAAAGTCATCGAATAGTCAAACCAAATTCATACTCACTAAAGAATGGTGTTGTAATTTAATCACAAATTTTATATATTTTGAGATATTAGGTTGGAGCTCACATTTTGATATCAGAATATCATTTTAAAAAGTTTGAAATTATCTCAATGGTGACAATTTCAATTCAAACTAATTTAAATCGCTCATTTGACCCAGTTTTATGTACTCAAAAAGAATAATGAATGTAAGGACCCACATAATTTATACCTTGAGAGATATTTGTGGTTTTCTGTGATTTGGTGATAAAAGCGTGGGAGAATTCCTGATCTCGATGAGGGAAGCATTAGTCCGAGACGAGACTTTGGCGCCCTCACGCGGCAGACACGGCAGTAACAGGGTACACTTCGTAGTATGTGTAGTAGTGGATGTGGCGGTCTGGAATGCGTGGTATTTGGTGACATTTAACAAACTTGATGTTTTTGTAGATGTTCTAAATGGGACTTAAATGAACCCTTCTTGTGTCATTTCCACAGTCGGATTAAGGACAACACATGACATATTTGTGCAGTTGACTTTATATCAAGATTTCAACAGTTCCATCACTTAAGTCATATTTGATGTTTATTTGACCCCATTTTCTCTCACAACCTCAGCATGAGCGTTTCCCGCTTAAATTACGTCTACGCCTACATTTGGGTGACGTCAGAGTTTGAGCAGATGTTATTGGATGAATTATGATTGACAGATGGACTTGGCGGTGATTCAATTCAACTTTTGGTTCATCAAACAGGAAGTCGATTGACTTTTGCAATCTTGATATATCTGTAGTATTGTAACCCCAATTATTTTTTATTTACTCTCTTCATTGATATGAAGTCCAATCTTTTAAAATTTTACATGGTAGAATTATAAATTAGCTTCATTCTACTTAATGGACACTTCATAGAATAGACCAAGATATACCTGGGATGAGGAAGAATTATAATCCCACAAAATAAAAAAAAACCCAGTAAAATCATTGTTTAGTGATTATAATGGCAAAATAGAGATATAAGTGTTGGGTGTAAAACGTGGAAGTTATACACTTTTGTTTAATTTATTTGCCCTTTACAGTGGTAAAATGGGCTCTATACTCGACTGCTCATATTTGGGACAACACATACTTATTGCTGATGGTAAACTCCCGAGGGGACTTCCATCTTTGCCTCGTTTTGGACCCGCCCATAACCTCGTGTTCGGTTTTGTCAAATGTCGTCTGCTTGCAATGAAATATGAAATTGATGGTAGCATGTTGGCACCAAGCAACCAATGGATAGCGCGGAGTAGGAATATGAACATTACAATGAATGGAGGTTGCCTCATTATGCAGCATAATGTGCTGAGAAACTGGGCGGCAATTCAAATACGAGAGTTGCGATGGATTGACAAGTGATAGTGCGCTCTGATTGGCTGGCCACTGCGGCTGCCTATTCACTGGGTATTTGTAATTAGCACAAAGAAGCATGTAATTGTAGGTCACGTGACATGTGAGAAATCATCCCCTGTACAAGTTGGTAGTGTGAAGGCCTGTGGTCGGGAGTAGACTCCGCATGAAGGGATACAGAGATAGGGTGTAGGGACGGCTCTCTACAGCGGCACGGAGAACATACGGGGCCCGTGTAGTTCGTCATGGCCTCAGGTGGGTAATCGTCCTGTTGTGATCACACTAGTCATGTATGTATATATGCGTGTAGGCTGTACCCTGGTATGCAGGCAGTGCTAGCAGGCTATGACATGGTGCCCTGGCAGTGGTCAGTGGCCGGCTCACACGGTGGACAGAGGTGGCCAGTGCGAGCTGTCAGATGGTTGTCGTGCAGCTCTTGCATGTAGCGCACAGACAGCTGTGATGGGGGAGATAGCACGGGGATGGGCAGTGGTGAGGTTAGCGAGGGGAGCTGGACACTAGTGGACATGATGACAAGGGTTTATCAGACAGAGTGTGCAAGCTCTGAAGCCAGCCGGACCAGCATGGCCGCAGCATCCCCAGCTTACTGCTATATGTACA
This sequence comes from Amphiduros pacificus, assembly GCA_949316495.1. Lineage (NCBI taxonomy): Eukaryota > Metazoa > Annelida > Polychaeta > Phyllodocida > Hesionidae > Amphiduros > Amphiduros pacificus. The sequence goes on along the minus strand of OX439007.1, from coordinate 29,883,890 downwards.
CACAGAGCTGCCTCTTCAGCCGCCATTTGCTGCTCTTGCCAGCCATGTACTTATCTATACGACATCAGTAGGCTGTGCAGGGATCCCCCTAGATCTACCGTGTAGCCTTATTTTACCAGCCTGCATCCCACCCTAGTTGCCCCAGTGGTGCCTGACCATGGCACTGCAGCACCCTGGCCAACCCCACCCCCACCCCCACTATCACCCCAGCGTTAAGCCTATAGATCCTGCCAAGGTAACCGCATAGTAGACGGGCAGTTGTAGTAGCTATGTGAGCCTGGCCAGTTTGTGAATGAATCCTGACCCCATACATCCCGCCTGCCCACCGCCCCAGCCCCTGACCTGATTGTGGTCACATCATCCTAACCCTTCCCTTGCTGGTCGGTCATATTAGGGCTGCCGGGAGACACATTTATAAATCCCCCCTCCAATGTCACCCTTCCCACACCCGAGTTCTAGGTCGTGTTTAAAAGGGTTGTTGTTGATAATGGTTGGTAGGAAAGTAGGGTATGCACAGGGCATGTATACTGAGTGCGCACTGGAACATGGTGGCTGTCAGTGTGAGGTCATGCAGCCTATACCATGCCATGTTTACATCTACTCACAACACCCTAAACCTACCAACCATCCCCACCCTAAACTTGCGATGGCTATCTCTCACCAGACCACCTAGCATGGTCCTTCAAAGGTCAATCCCAAACATCCCAGCGTCTCACATCTCCTGCCAGCAATATTCCTGTCGGTTTAACAGCAAAATTAGGGCATGACAGAAACCCTTAGCAGTGTGTTATCATAGCACCACTCATTGCATGCAATATATCATAGTAGAGAAGACATTTGGTGGAGAAAGATGAAGGCACATGGTTGTACCTGAATAACACGATGATATATGGCACACCAATTTACCTCCAATAAATGTAAACAAAGGGTTTGCATGTCGTAAAGAGTTATAAATGCACGTCCAAGCAGATGGACCATATCATAACATATACTAATAACCTTTGATGATTCTGCACCATGTGATAGGCGATCTCTCTGGGTATAAATTGTACTGGTTTATCTTGAAGTGTACAACATATATGAATGTTCTGATCAATCAATATTTGAGTCTACATTGAGGGTGGGATGCCTGTCACGTGGTATATAATGGTGTGGGACCCCCTGAAGAGATCTCACACAAAAGGACCAATCTGGTGAATCAATGATTGTCACAACAACTGTCCCATGAAAATGCAACAAAGAACAATTAATATCTTTCTATTATCAGGGTATGATAAATAGTTGATATTATATAGGAACCTCAGTATAATATTATATAGAAAAACATATATATATATCAATTAATGACTGGTAATAAACGAAGTTAAGATTTGTTGTAAAGCTCCAGTTATTAGTCAACATCTAAATGGGGATGTTACTGAGTACATATATCTAGGTTAACATGAGAATACGGTCTGTATATATAGCAATATATCCATGGTTACATAAGCATAAACTAATGTGTTAGAATATTTTTCCTCATATTGATAGGACAGTGCCATATTTGTATTATACTATTTCAACATGATCAACAACAACACCATTATTGCTAAGATGTAAACAAGATAAAGGGGAAGTAGTAATACTATATAGTGTATTATGTATATATCGGGAATCCTGTGTGATTTAGAGGAACATCACAATACAGCAAAACTTTATTCTAATATGACTATGTGTTTAGATATAAAGGAACGCGACAAAATGACAAATAATAGTATAAATATTGCATTTATATTTATATATTAAGGGCATATCCAAGCCAAAAATGCAATTATTTATTCATGCAATGATTTGAAGAGGGACATCAAATTTGATCAATTTGTGTAATTATATTATTAATAATTCTGTTATAGGAATTTTAATATGATTAAAATTATAATACTATATATATATATCATGTGTCATGACAACATGAACAATTATATTTCAAGTACTTTTTATAGTTAGGTAACTCAGTGAAAGGTAGTTCTATTGTATGACCAATATTTCTATGTATTCTAATATATCAATTTCATTGCAATTTGACGGAGCATATCTATTTAATCACGTATAAAACAATACTCTTCCCAGGCAAAACTACTTGTATTACCAATGGATGGTTGTAATATCCCCTCCAATTCTCTTTGGCTAGAAATTGGTCAGAATAATATGTCACTCAGATTGATATCTATGAGTATAAGGAGGAGGACTATCCATAAGATTTATAGCTCACTTGAGATACCTGGTAAAAATAATTATTATGTGTGACATCATCTTAATTAGTGACATTAATAGTCTGCCTTTACAGCTTGTACAGCACATTAATCGTCCCTGACCTCACCCAGTAAATTACCATCATATAAAACTATATATTATTGTGCAGAAATGAAGGATATTTATCTCTTACATCAAGGCAAAACAGATTTTGAAAGTTAGTCCTCTGTCTATTCACAATAATTTCACAAGCAAGCATATGACCATTTCCTGAAGTTTTTTATTCTATGGCTGCTGTTCTGTGTTAAGGTCTATACTCCACAATGAAAAACTGGGACAGACTTATGTTTTTTGGCTTTAATGTGTTCAAAGTAATGTTATTTGTTAATTTAGCACAGAAAAAGTAAACTTAACCAGCTAGTCTTAATTTTTCATTAGTTAAATTGAACCCGTTTTAACTACCGTTAAAACGGGTTCGACTCAGTTTTTGCAGCTGGTGACTTATATCAAGTATTTATATTTTCTTTATTTAATGCCATCCAAAGAATAATCAAACTTTTTTGGAACATTTTAGATATAATCATGGCATAAAATATGAATTATCACTAAAAGAGTTGAGTATTTAAAAATCTCATGCAAACGAGTTTGTCCACCATGTGTGCCGAAGGCAGTTACGTAAATATACGAGACCACCCGAAGTTCTCTCCCGATGCTTCAAACTGATTGTGGATTAAAGACCTTAATTTGAATCCAGCTTAATAATAGAAAGTGATGTTAATAAATATTTTGAAAGAAACACTGCATATATCATTTCACACGTTTCTAGACATGTAGTGCATATGAAATTTTTTAGATAAACAAAGTTTAAGATCAACATTGTGAGATATATAAAAGATCAGTTAGGGGAAGTAATGACACATAAAACATCCGTTCACATGTCATATTCACAGGAAACCTGCCCGAAGGACAAATGGGTAATTATTGTTTTTTATAATCCGTTTCACGTTAGTATCCTGCTAAGTGTCATTACTATTCCCAATATAACTATTTTATTCTTAGATTTTCCTATGATTTCAGATATTAGAGATTATTTTCGGTCTTCTTAGGTTGAGTTCTTGACACGGTGGTCAATAATAGTTGTGAAATCTGAACCAAGCGTTTAGAATACAGCAAGAGTTGTTAAAGATAAGATATTTCTCTGCGCCAAGGACCTCATATTGGAGTGTGGGAAAAAATACGAGGTGAGCGTCTGAGTTTTCTGCACAAAATTCCAATGCTCTTTGTTTGAGAGAAATCACCACAATACAAATGCATGGTGAATGGCTCTGGCTTTGAGGCTACCGTGCACACTGCAGTCAAAGTATTGGCTGGGGCTGGTGTTTTGTTGAGGTGCCCTGGGTCGGGAGTTATCCCCACTGGTCAAGCCCAGGTCTACAACGGTCCAAAGATGGAACAAAGCATTGCCAGGCCTTATTCTATGGTCAAGCTTCTTATGCTAATGCCATTGACTGACCATTGGGGTGGACAGTGGGCAGTGCTTTAGAAATGGGGGGACACCTGTAACAATAGGGGTGATAGAGGGTAAGGGGGGCACGGTATACTGGGCGCTAGTCTGTCAGGGTGAAAGTAAACTGGTCAGCCGTGACATCTCCCCACCTTGACCATCTGGTCACCTACCTTCACTCTCCGTGCTGTCTCACACAATATACAGCATTGGCGGTTGCATGAGAAGCTGCACCATTCTCCTCGGATATCGCGAACCTTGTTTACCGTGACCTCATTCACAGACTGAAATGCTTTAGTCTTTATCCTTACACAAAACTTTACACCTGTCCATAAAGATGATAAAACGCACACTTTCAAATTTACAAAAAAAAATTATATGGCCTATCTTTTCGGTACTATATACTTTCTCGTAGATATAATGAGATATTACTTCAAAATAATCCTGATTTCAAATAGTTCAAAATCTTTATCACATTCTATTCGCGAATATATCCTAAACGAACTTTATATTTTCTTATCCTGAAAATAAAGCATTACCGCATATTACTGTTTGAATTGTGTACTTTTCCTGAAAACAAATTTCCTGCAGCATTGTTTGCTATCTTGCCCTGGATGTATATTTTATAGCACCACCACCTGACCCTGGATAGTATACTACAATAACCTGAATATACAGTTTATACAAAACTATATCCTGACTTACCCTGACTGTATAGATTATACAGAAATGTTTCCTGTCTTATCCTGAGTGTTTAGATTATACAAAAAGTTTCCTGTCTTACCCTGAGTGAACAACTAATACAGAACTATACCCTGTCTAACCCTGAGTGTACAACTTATACAGAACTGTATCTTATCTTACCCTGAGTGTACAGATTAGACATTGTACATTGTAACATAACCTGTATCCTTTCTTACCCAATGTACAACTTATAGAGAATTGTATCCTATCTTACCCAGTGTACAACTTATAGAGAATTATATCCTATCTTACCCTGAGTGTACAGCTCATACAGAAATGTATCATATTTTACCCCGTATGTACAACTTATACAAAAGTACAGAGCGTTTTGATACTGAATAAGCATAATATATAATAATGCTCATGTCTCAATATTGCCTGTTATTGAATATATAGCTTCTATAGCACCGTATACTATTTTCCATTGAATGTACATTTTATCCAGCGCTGTATATCTGTTATCCCTCGATAGGCAAAATCTGTTTTATATACCATATATTTCTGCCCTTACTGCATTCTTTACTGCAATAAACATAGGTTTTTATGGAATGAGGCAATGATGTTTAGCTATGCATAGCATAACCTCTGCAGTGATGGGGACAATTTTTTGTCATTCTGTCTGTCCGTCAACTTTGATCTTCTCTGAAATAACTATCTGTTTTCCATTTGGCTCAGATTTTTTTCCATTTTTTAATGATTTGTTTCTCAAAAATCTAAAAGAACTATCACTTAGTCGTCAAGGAGGCTGCTATTTTGAATAAAATGAAATATATTAGCCAATGAGATTCGAAATAACAAGCTGGGGACAAATCCAATATGTAACATGCTTTTTGATTGGTAGCAATTTGCAGGAATTTCCAGAAAATGTTCACAAATATTACAAAGAAAAAACAACAAAAACAATGATCAGCATTCATCCAAGGCCATTGGCCTATGTTTGAAATTGTTGAAGGCCTCAGTACTCATTGTTATTTCATGCCAAGACATCCCAGTTATTTTAGTTACCGCTAGTTGCTCTTTCTGTACATCCATCTTCTCTGAAATTCTATGGATTTCCTCTCATCGTTTTGCTATAAAAATATAAAACGATATTATTATTATACAAACATTAAGATGGAGATTAGACCCCCATTGTATATCTTAAATCTCGCCTGTCAACTTATTTTAACATTATATAATAGCTATTATAATGTCAAATATGCTAAACTAGTTAAACGGTAGTTATAGTTGTGCTGCTGAGGGCAGTTGAGCGATAACAATAGCCATTACAAGCAGATTTGTTCCCTCGTCGTAGTAGGGCAAAATATGCATAGTTGGAATAAGTGTCATAGTTGCGGTTGTTCACTTGGCTGATCTGTGTCTCCGCTCCATTGTCACCATTCACATGCCAGGGATGTGCTCCACATACGCATATAATGCTTACTTTTGCATCTGTTATGGATCCTAGAAATAGTAAACCCAAGGAGGTTTGTTTTATTCTGTCATCTGATGAAAAACCCTTCCATCTGGTATATTAATTACAGCACTAAGATCCATGAGTCTGGCAAGATTCATAGTCATATGACTTCCAAAAGATGTGAACTTTTGTTGAATGTTTGTTTAATACAAGTGGTGGATGGGCCCAAAATCCACGACGTATAAATGACAGTGTATTTACACTGGTAAAGTCATGTGGTACGGAAATGAATGAAACTTGGGGAGAGAGTGATGTGATTGACCTCATAACCTCCGACTTTTTAATGACCTCAAAACGAAAGTAGGTCAGGGATCTAGGTAGCACTGACCTTCACGTCATGTCCATCCCTGTGTTGTTTGACAACACACAACTGGCTGGCAGGGGGCTCAACTCACCGTGGAGCGAGCTCCATACTTCATCCCACGTATTTCCAGGACGCAATAACACATAGAACTAGAGTGGAGTTCCAGATATACATTATCTTCCATATGTATATATGCCAATCATACTGTTTAGCAACATGTGAAAATTATCTGCATGATGTTCAGATATCGTGGATTTTTTTTTTGTTTTAACAGGAATAAGCAATAGAAAAAAAATATGTATATCTTTAGCACAATGATAAGGCCGTAAATCGTGTTGCTCCTTCCGGATATAGTCATAATCCGAAATTATTGATGGTGCTCGGATTTACTGGCAATCAATCACTCATTGATATATTATTTACGATTCACTCAGTGTTTACTTTAACTAGTTTCCTGCTAATTAGTCAAATGAGGTCACTGTATTCGTGTCGCTTTTCTCTTTAGGAGTCTAGAGTCGGTATACATGGGGATCCTTAATGTAAAAACTAAGTGAGGTCATTTGAGGTCACGCAACCTCATTTTTGCCTCACCTTTATCCATAATGTCATATAAAAAATCAAACATGGCGATTTTACGACATACCAACGACGTTATTATTTTGAAATACAGCCTGGGTTCTGCGGCATCCAGTTTTAAGCGACTAGCATATATATTATCCCACAGTAAAATAGTTATATATAAATATATGATTTGACGACACAACTGCAATTAAATGCGAGTTCTATTTGTGACGCGAATAGTCGATTGACATTCCTTACTTCCACTGGCTTTATATTATGCAAAGAAGAGTCATCGCGGTATTTGTTTAATAATTATAATTTTTTATCATGCCTGTATATTTCACTGGCCGATCGCAGTCACCAATGAAGGTAACGCATTCCAGCAGTGTGGGCTGAGAGGAGGAGAGTGGTCAGAAGGTGATAAATATTCAAGCAGGCAGATGGGCCGACATATTTACGCAGTTGATGTACAGACAGGATAGTGCGCTTTTTTGCTCCAGAGAGTGGAGCTTACACGCTGGACATGAAAATACTGACCAGTCTCAGCATTATAACCCAGAGTAACATATATACAGCATGGAATGAGACGGCCAAATCCCCGGATGAGGAGGCATCTCTACCCCGCTACACGGAGCCATCAAGGTGATGTAAGAGTGGTAGGAAATCGGCGTGGTTCAAGGAACCGTGTGCCACCAGATTATAGTTTGCACAATGTGTAGTGTGAACATTGGCGATAATACCATGCTTCACCGGCATCATAGACAGACACACTGATGAGTATCCAAATCAAAATGACATATACAAAGCATCAACATCAACTTTGATTGATCTACAAATCCATATATGGCATTTTAAAAGTAATCTTGTAAATTCAATAGTTATTTTTAATTGGGGCTCTTTTTGGAGGGGGGTGGGGGAGTGATACCATGGACAATATAGCGATTATTGTTGATTACACAAAAATATTGAGCTGCAAATATTGCTGTAAATTGACTTGTCAACCAGAACTTTGGATGAATGTAAGGCATGCACTGGGCAGAACAATAGTTACTGGTATTTCACACATACTTTTCTCACATGATTTCTGCCTTTTCTTGTTCACACTTACACCTGAAATACATATAGCATCTAAAAAAAATTGGCAAGCGGTGTCTCGCGGATCATGTTCCTGCTAATAACGCATCTAATTGTCAGTACGGCATAGTAAGGGCAATTTTCTGCAAAATGTCATACAATATCAAATTACCATGATTATTGCTAACAAGCAATTTGGTATACATTTAGATATTTATGTGGTATCATCCCGCACATCAGCATATGTACACAATTAAAACAAATATATATTTGTGCCAAGGTACACTCTACAACTTCCCGGTCCCAATATACAAGCATACAGCATGCCAGTACCTTCATACATTGATATAGATACCTCATAAATAATATCCTTCTGTATTCTGTACCCACCTGATACCCCCATTGTAGGTCATCTCCACACATCCATACTAAATAGGGATAATCCCGTCTACTACATCCATAGCAATAATAATTCTTACATGTACCCCCCACCTCAATTGTCCATTGTATTAGTGATGTATTCCCTTCTGACATTATTTCTTGTCCATAGTATTTGTGATACATTCTCCCCGACCTAATTTCTTGTCCATAGTATTTATGATACATACCACCTGACCCCAATTCTAGTCCATAGTAGCAGTGATACATAGCAACTGACCTGATTTCCTGTCAACAATAGTAATAATACATTCCCTCCTGAAACCATCTTTTGTTCAGAGGTTATGATATGTTAATCCAAACCTCCTTTCCTCTCCATAGTAATGGTGATATTCTCCCTGACAGCATGTCTTGTCCACAGTAGAAGTGATCATTACCTGACCCAAGTTTGTCCATTGCACAAGCACTGTATACCTTATTCCTGTAATAGCTGCATTACAATTAGTGACCTGGTATTTACATATTAAGAATAATATAAGCACCCAAACCTCGTATATCTATAGCAGTAATATTATTATTTTAAAAGGAATATAACTCATAATCTTATACTTGAATAGCATTAGAAATCTATTATCATATAAGAAAATACTTCTCCGGACCTGGTGTTTCTAAAGTTGTAATAATATACATCTCATGTAATAATATATTTTGGAATATCCACTTTCTGACTTGCATATTTGCAGTAGCAATAGAGCACACCTAGCAATGAATCTGGAAGTCTAGCCAAGCTTGTTCTAAGAATATACGCTTCCTGTTCTCATAGAGTAGTGTACACTTCCTGTTCTCATAAAGTAAAGATACGCACTTATTGATAGTTTTGAAATAATAAAAATACAAACTCCCCATCCTAATATTTTTAAAGTATCATAGATGCACACTTCATTTCCTGACATTTCCAAAATAGTAAAAATACAAATCTTCAGTTGTGATATTTCCATAGAAGTAAAAATACTCACTTCCTCTACTGACATTTTTAAAGTAATAAAAATACACACTTCCTGTCCTAATATTCCTAGATAGTAAAATACACACTTCCTGTCCAAATATTCCTAGATAGTAAAATACACACTTCCTGTCCGAATATTCCTAGAGTAGTAAAATACACACTTCCTGTGCTAATATTCCTAGATAGTAAAATACACACTTCCTGTGCTAATATTCCTAGATAGTAAAATACACACTTCCTGTCCTAATATTCCAAGAGAGTAAAATACACACTTCCTGATCGAATATTCCTAGCGTAGTAAAATACACACTTCCTGTCCTAATATTCCTAGAGTAGTAAAATACACACTTCCTGATCGAATATTCCTAGCGTAGTAAAATACACACTTCCTGTCCTAATATTCCTAGAGTAGTAAAATACACACTTCCTGATCGAATATTCCTAGCGTGGTAAAATACACACTTCCTGTCCTAATATTCCTAGAGTAGTAAAATACACACTTCCTGTCCGAATATTCCTAGAGTAGTAAAATACACACTTCCTGTCCTAATATTCCTAGAGTAGTAAAATACACACTTCCTGATCGAATATTCCTAGCGTAGTAAAATACACACTTCCTGTCCTAATATTTCTGGAGTAGTAAAATACACACTTCCTGTCCGAATATTCCTAGAGTTGTAAAATACACACTTCCTGTCCTAATATTTCTGGAGTAGTAAAATACACACTTCCTGTCCGAATATTCCTAGAGTAGTAAAATACACACTTCCTGTCCTAATATTTCTAGAGTACTAAAATACATACTTCCTGTCCGAATATTCCTAGAGTAGTAAAATACACACTTCCTGTCCGAATATTCCTAGAGTAGTAAAATACACACTTCCTGTCCTAATATTTCTAGAGTACTAAAATACATACTTCCTGTCCTAATATTCCTAGAGTACTAAAATACACACTTCCTGTCCGAATATTCCTAGAGTAGTAAAATACACACTTCCTGTCCGAATATTCCTAGAGTAGTAAAATACACACTTCCTGTCCTAATATTCCTAGAGTAGTAAAATACACACTTCCTGTCCTAATATTCCTAGAGTAGTAAAATACACACTTCCTGTCCGAATATTCCTAGAGTAGTAAAATACATACTTCCTGTCCGAATATTCCTAGAGTAGTAAAATACACACTTCCTGTCCTAATATTCCTAGAGTAGTAAAATACACACTTCCTGATCGAATATTCCTAGCGTAGTAAAATACACACTTCCTGTCCTAATATTCCTAGAGTAGTAAAATACACACTTCCTGTCCGAATATTCCTAGAGTAGTAAAATACACACTTCCTGTCCTAATATTCCTAGAGTAGTAAAATACACACTTCCTGATCGAATATTCCTAGCGTAGTAAAATACACACTTCCTGTCCTAATATTTCTGGAGTAGTAAAATACACACTTCCTGTCCGAATATTCCTAGAGTTGTAAAATACACACTTCCTGTCCTAATATTTCTGGAGTAGTAAAATACACACTTCCTGTCCGAATATTCCTAGAGTAGTAAAATACACACTTCCTGTCCTAATATTTCTAGAGTACTAAAATACATACTTCCTGTCCGAATATTCCTAGAGTAGTAAAATACACACTTCCTGTCCGAATATTCCTAGAGTAGTAAAATACACACTTCCTGTCCTAATATTTCTAGAGTACTAAAATACATACTTCCTGTCCTAATATTCCTAGAGTAGTAAAATACACACTTCCTGTCCGAATATTCCTAGAGTAGTAAAATACACACTTCCTGTCCGAATATTCCTAGAGTAGTAAAATACACACTTCCTGTCCTAATATTCCTAGAGTAGTAAAATACACACTTCCTGTCCGAATATTCCTAGAGTAGTAAAATACACACTTCCTGTCCGAATATTCCTAGAGTAGTAAAATACATACTTCCTGTCCGAATATTCCTAGAGTAGTAAAATACACACTTCCTGTCCGAATATTCCTAGAGTAGTAAAATACACACTTCCTGTCCTAATATTTCTGGAGTAGTAAAATACACACTTCCTGTCCTAATATTCCTAGATAGTAAAATACACACTTCCTGTCCTAATATTCCTAGATAGTAAAATACACACTTCCTGTCCGAATATTCCTAGAGTAGTAAAATACACACTTCCTGTCCTAATATTTCTAGAGTACTAAAATACACACTTCCTGTCCTAATCTTCCTAGAGTAGTAAAGTACACACTTCCTGATCTTTTCATTCTTGAAGATATTGACACATCCTGGCGGAATATTGCTAAGCTATTTTCATAGACATATTATGTCCTGATATTTCCATATATTTATTAGAGGAAACACAACTGTTTTCATCCAGTACTGCAAATTTTACCCACTACTTGAATCATGCTGAAACAGTAGAACATATTGATATGACATACTGATAGGAAATTCTGACATGACATACTGATAGGAAATTCTGACATGACATACTGATAGAAAATTCTGAAATGACATACTGATATCGCATACTGACAAGTGTAACAATTCTTATAATCTATTCTTGTGTTGTTTCGCCGCCGAGTTGTAAACAATATTTCTTTACATATTGCTTATTACTATGTCTATAAATGGTCATTGAATATACTGATATTTATTTTTGTGTTTTATATTCTATTTACAGGGGGGACCGGAGGCCGACGAACGGGCAAATGTAAATGGTTTAATGTTTTGAAAGGGTTTGGATTCGTGACCCCCCACGATGGGGGACAGGACGTCTTCGTACATCAGGTAAGCTAGAAGTTTATATCTGAAAAATATATCTTATGCAATATTTAGATTTCGTATTACAATTCTCTGGAGTAAGAGGAGTAAGAAATTTAACCCGATTAAAAGATAACTGTGACTGAAGATAAAGATGGAATTTATGCTACTGAGTGTATTTACACTTTGAGGGGAATAGTTACTCTGAGGTTTTATATCATGTATACTCTTCAGCTACATGTTTTATGATGCATTTATATGTTTGTACTTGGAGAAGATAGACAGTCACAGAATGGACAATTATGTAATGATTTAAAACATAATTTATTTCCCAGTTTGGTTGAATTGTGTATTTTATTTAAATAATTTGAGGTATGGATCATTTGTGAGATGTGAACAACGGGATAAATATTATAAGACAGTTTAGGTATTCAAGTGACCGTGTTTGACCCTGTCTGTTTGCAATTAATACAAGACATCACTTTCAGTTTTAAATTATTCCAGTGGTCAGATGATAAATTCAATTATTTTTCCATCGTATGTTCTTTAATGCACAACACAAATGGATGCCATGTGTTAAGTACATTCCAATATAAAAGAGTCCAATTTCACATAGTTTACCGTACCAAATTTCATTTACTTTACATTCTCAGAAAAATATTGAAGCAAGTTGATAGTTACGTACTTGTATTTAAAAGAAAGATAGCCTAAATATTAGAGTGGACATCAAACCCTTTGACACAGTTTGAGAGTGTTCGCCTGACAGCTTCATATGAGGACATAATTCAGTGTCAGTAGGTCAGGTTGTGGTCAGCGAGTGGTCAGTTAATGATAAGGGAGTATCAAGTAAATTCAAGGGGTTCTTTTGATTAAATATTTTTCTTATCGTGCAGTTTTTGTTTTACATTTTGGTATTTATAGATGTATCTGTATCATTTCATGAGAACAGTTAATTAGAAGAAAGTATTATTTACATTAAGATTAATTTGACAAGTCCATCAATACAAATAGATATCCCTCTTGTATCAATACAAGTGAATGTAAACCCTAAAATAGTTGTATGATTGAGGCTTTGAGAAAATATTGACATAATTTGATGTTTTACATCGATCCTACCAAAACAGGGGTTTAATATGTTTACCCCCGTGTTATCGTGTCTTCTGGATACGCCGAGCGGTTTTTTTTAAATAGTGAGAAGTCCAGATGGCCATCTTGTCAGTGCTGCCTGCCCTGGACGAAAACTGACCAGTGGCCGCGCTTTGTACCCAGTGCCCTCGACCTCTGACCCGGCTGTCTGACCTCTGAGTATGCGCTCTGCCGTCTGTGTAATGGCTGGGGATGGGGTGAAAGATGTTGCCCCATTTTGTAAGCTTTGGAAGTGTTCGCACAACGTTACCGCAAGTAAAACTCCCCAGCCTCCAAGGTGTCAGAATGGAGTCAATGTATTCAATAGCTGTAGGCTCTCGCCAATTCATCTGATTTTATATCCCTTTTTTATCAAATCCCCAAAAAACTTTTCACAGAAACGATTATTGTGTTACAAAATGTAAATTAATTAGCTAATGAGCGGCACGATTTGTTTGTTAAAATGCGTGAAAGAAAACTACGTATATAGAGGAAAGGTAGGGGCCAGGCCTGGAACAAATATTTGCTCCAAGGTACGCATCTCATTGACATATTGGTGGCGTTGCATTCACTCTCTGTCATCAAGGCAAAATTTACACATTTTGATTTAAATTATATGTGATATATCTAAATTAATATAATCTTTAAGGAGAGGGTTTGAGAACAAAGCCTGTTTCTGTTCCGGTCTCTACAGTGGGACGTGCAGTGAGTGGCTTCTCCCAGTAACAATGTTTATATACGGAAGCGAACATAAATACAGCCAGCTCACTTTGAGTTTTTTGCTTTCTCCATAACCACCGATCATACAGTGTCACAACTCGTGAAACTTGAAATTTCATAATTTTGATGGAAAACACAAAGTATAAAATAATAATTCGATCAACTGTGATCATTTAGTCTTATTTTTAATCTATTGGTTGATATTACAGTGATTCTCAAATGCATTCACCAAACAAAGCAAATTGGGGCAAATTGATGTACCAAGAAGAAGCGCAGACAAGCTCAGATTGACCAATGGTCAGTGCTTTGGCACGGTGCCAGATGCTTGCTGGGGTCATGAACTCAGCGTCCGCCATTCTCACAGAGACGTTAGTTACGTAACTTGGGTTGCGTGCGCATCTCGGAAGCAGGTGGTCAGCACACTCACAAAGCCATGGAGGGTGAAATTAATGACGTTTGGGGGAGCGTTGTGACCCTATTCATAGTCACACTGGACCCAACTGTAACAATGACCAAAAAACTATCTAAACAAATAAGATAGAAAAAGACTGTCGTCTTTATTTTTGAATTGCGCACTTAGTCAGCCATGCCAGTTCACGAGTGCGTCTTACACGCAGAGAACACATTATGTAATTACACTATTAACATGCCATAAAACTAGGTGACACAAGGTTCTGAACATCGGTCTCAGCTGTTTTGGGAAGCCACCTTGTTTCCACTTTACCTTTCCTCTCATGAATGGCTCCCGTCCGGTGTGTCTGGGATGGCCGTCTTCAGAAAACAAACAAATCTTCTTCCACTGTCATAAAGGGCAATTTATTTGTGTATATGTAACTTATTCTTCACAATATTGAAGGACATGTGCAGATGATATGGGTGTGATTTGGGCAAGTTGAGATTGTATGGGTATGATCAGGACATGCGGAGATTGGATGGGTATGATCAGGACATGTGCAGATGATATGGGTTTGATCAAGACATGTAAAGATTGGATAGGTATGATCGGGACATGCAGAGATTGGATGGGTGTGATCAGGACATGCGGATATTGGATGGGTATGATCATGCAGTAATTGAATTGGTTTATGATCAGAAGGGAGATGTTTTTCAGGGGTATCTAGAAATTGTGTTGGTATGAAAACATGTCCAGAAAGGATACCTGCTCTCCCTTGTTCCCAAACCTTTTCCTAGTGTGAGCCCTTCAGTCCATGTCTGTCTGTAAGGTCAGCAAGCCTGTTTCTTATCTAAGGCCCATTTTGCTCTCTTTGGCCCATTTTGTTATCTAAGACCCATGTTGCTATCTTAGACCCATGTTGCTATCTAAGGTCACTGTCTCATTATATCCTGAATAATGACCCCCTCCTTCTCCATTTCCTCTCCACCAATCTACTTCCCTTATCTCCGCCTCTTTCAGCCCACCATTTTTTCCAAGAACTTATCCCCTTTCTGATCACAGCGCCTTTCTTGGATCAGACCCTTCTTTCATCTCAACCTTCCTTTTTACTGTGATTTCAGCCCTTCCTCTTCTTCCTGGGCCGGCCTGTCATCCCTTATATCAAATTAATATCCTAATTTTCTCCCATTTTCATGTAAATCTTATACCAGTCCCCCTCTGATCTCTCCTGTCACATAACTTTCTTTACTGACTACTCTCTCACTACCTTCATCTGTGATCTTAGGCTTATCCTGAATTAAACTACAGAGCTCTTTCTCAATTCTCAAACAATCTACTTTTAGCTCAGGACACCATCTTTCACCTTATCCCTGCTAATTCAGCTCCTGTTCTGGCCAGTTCACCACCTAGAATGGACCCCTCCCAACATACCTGCCTCACCAGCATATTCCCCTATTGTCTCGCTCTGGTGCTGCCTTGTCCCGCAGGAGGACACACAAGGCCTTGTCAACCCAGTCACATTAAAATGAGTGATTATTTGATTAGATGTGATTAAGCATGGGTGAAGGAGATACACCTGTGGTGAGCATCCTCCCATCAGCTTCCTCGTCCACTCCTACTACCACACACCATACATACACATGGCCGCACACCTTGTCTGCCTTACTACACCCAAACACATATCTGTATGCTAAACCTATCATATTAAACCTATTCTTCTCAAAATATCATTCAATTGATGTAAATCGATGTGTTATGCTGTTATGCACTTAGGGTAAAAAAGAAAGATTTGACGATTGACAATGAGCCTTGTACCTTTTTTACAGAAAGTTTGTATATGCTTTTGATATAATAATTTGGTCTTATCTGTAAAATCTCCATTGTGGTGGATTAGTGTACGTGCTCTCTGGTTGAAAATTGTTGACATTCTTTTGTCTCATGAACACCATGGAGGTTGGTGCATGTAGCATTGATTTTTTAAAAGTTGCATATCTTATTTTTATTAATTTGCCAGTTTAATAAAGTAACGGACCGTCCATTTTATATAATATATGCTTATCATTCTAATGGAAGATCCTAGTGGACTTTCCTAAAGAAAAATCATGAGTTATCTCTTGAGATGTCACTTTCACTTCAAAATTCCATTACTTGCAGGTTTTTTTTGTATGTAAATGTGTTAGGGTCATCTAAATTATGGGTTCATAAAATATGACTTTTCAGTGGTGTTGACCAAATGATATTACACCTTTCTTTAAATGTAAACTGAAAATTTTGCATACTCAATGCAAGGGCCGAAATGGACCTTGGAGTAATACACAGAATCGGACAAGTGTCATGCTCACGACTGTATTCAATAGCACAATTTTGTATAGCAGGAACGCATACAGTTCAAACCATTGCAATAAAGCGCCATGTTCTATATAACATGTACTTGAAAGTAATTGAATCTTATAGTGATATTCAATATTGTTATATTCTGTAACAGGAGCACTTAAAGGACACGCATCTTATTTTTATCAACATATGTTTTAAGTTCAATAACTATGATACCTGCACTGTAAAAAGTTACTGCAGAATATTTTTTGTTGTATTTTTACAGCAATTTATAATGTACCTAGGATAACAATATATATTATTCTTATGTGATAAATAGTTATACTGTAAATCATGGCAACATTCTGATACTCTAAAATCTACATCAATAGTCGTTGTATAATCCACAATTACATAACCAAATG
Source organism: Amphiduros pacificus (assembly GCA_949316495.1). Lineage (NCBI taxonomy): Eukaryota > Metazoa > Annelida > Polychaeta > Phyllodocida > Hesionidae > Amphiduros > Amphiduros pacificus. Next base: position 29,866,893 of record OX439007.1, on the reverse strand, counting down.
ATTAGCATAAGATAAACAAACTTTCCCAATCAATCTTTTTCTCAATGCTCTTCCTTTTCCCTTCCCTTCCATTTGCAAAGACATTGGCAGAGATCTCGAAAGATATATCTCACAGAATTATTGTAGAATTCTGCTATATGAAATATGAACACTAATTAACACAAATTTAAATCTGTGGATTTTGCAAATTTATATCTGTGAATTTTGCATCAAAATATACCTTAGACACAACAAAAAAGAAATAGCTGTCAATCTGCAGCCAAGATTGTTGGCAACTGTGCTGCCAACAACTTTTAGTTAATGCAGTAATTTTACTGTATTAACTAATGACGGTGTATGTAGAAATGAAATGTGATATACATATCACATTTATGCTTGAGGTCCTTTTCTTGGCAATAAAAAATCTTTCATTACAAAATACATTCCAGGATAGGGATTCTATTTGGTGTCTTTTAAGTCCGTTTGTCTATGTGTATCTGTTCATGACGCTTCCAACCTTTTAACATTATATAACATTAAATGCGAGATTAGTTAAGTTTGAGTGTAACTTTAAATGACATTTTAAGTATTCAGTCAATTATGCGTATGTTATGGAGATGCTAGATGCTAGTTCATTTTAATGATAATGGGTTTAGACTAACTGCGGTATTAGATATTGGATAACCAAGCTCTAAAATTTTATGCGCCATATTATACAACAACACTAGTGTCTATGTGAGATCATCTCTCTTAAGACAACATGATAAAAAAAGATGACATTTTGACCAAGACAAGTTTGTAATGCTTTTGACACATCATTTAATGCCTTATATTATTACCATGTTGAACTAAGGTGATGTGGCATAATGTTTGGACTTGGGTCTCATAATTCATGTTATGCTCTTATGTCATGTTCATCACTTGTCATCTGTATACACTTTCATCAAAATGTCTATTCTACCATTATATTGTACACAGTTATAATGGGGATGCTCAAATTGTTGGCGTTTATATACACATTATATATTGAATTTATTTGATACATTTATATCATAAACTGGGAGTGTCAAAATGGGCTCATCAATGATCAATCCTGGTATGTTGTGGTGAAGATTTGTCTCATTTTGAAATCACCAAGATTTTATATGATATGTAGTATTCAGCTATTACATGCAGGGCATAGGTAGCTATGAAATGGTTCTAATCTGCTGTTTTATTTCTAAGTACCTCAATATAATATGCTGACAGATTGATAGGGGAGTTGTGATAAGGTCATTTCTACCATGAGTCACCTTCATGCAATGACCGCATAGCACAGTACACATGTATACAATGCAATTATTATTCAATATGGCCGCCAACATGCAGTGCACGTCCTCCTTGGCACAGGCAGGGCGCTCAAGTAATATAGCTCAGTGTAGGATCTTGCTAAACGCGTCCATCAACTGCTGGTCTTCTTGTCACTATCAGTATATATATGAGTATCATATCAAACAAAATAGGATGAGTGATTTTCAATGAGACAAAATGTCCCGTATTGATATAATAAGAATGATGTTGTTACAAAATATAAGTCCTCTATTATTGATATTGTAAAATGGATGAAGGGCAGGTATACATTGGCTTCTAAATATTCAAGGTCACTATGTGAATGATCTTTATTTAGTCCCCTTGCGGATGCCCATAGGTACCCTAGTATGGATACACTTTGCCAATGCTTGGCCTGGGGTGAGTTTACTATGACTGAGTACTATGACTCGTAGTACACATGTCTCTACCTGAATGAAACCTAACATTGCCTTTCCCAGCAGCCCTATCAATGAAGCAGGCTTCTTCACAACTGCTCTTAAAAAGGGAACCGTATTAATGAAATTTATTTCTTCGTTATATTTATGAATATTATACGTCTAAAGGAACGGACACCCATGAAAAGACATTATGAATCATAAACTAAAAAGAATCATCAATTCTAGAAAATATTGTGATTTTGTGATGGGTCACGCCTGTAGGGGCTATGTGAATGGGTATGCTATTGACTGGCTGTGCATGAACCAAGCTTTGGCAATGTGCCTGCGTAGTAAGGCATGCTTACATCCTGGTGCACTGTAGTACAGTCCTGCCTGCGTGCCAACTTTGAGTGTAATTCACATTGCTTCTCAAATCTCGTAGTTACCATATGGCTAGTGCTGCTTTGATCTATTGGAGTGGAATGTAGCCACTCTGACCTCGACAGGGCTAAGGATTTGATATGTTCTAGATCAGAAACATTCCTAATTATATATCTATATCATTGTGTCATCTGAAGAATATGGAAATCGGATAGGAATATTAATACCATTGCCATCCTTATTGTGACCTTATCTATGAATGCTCATTCCTGAATTTTAAAAAGTGCATCATATGAATGTAATCCATAAAATAGAACATAAGAGCTTTTTGTGGAATGAGAAGAATATGGATCCTTTGACATTATCAATAGAGAAATTTTAAACATGAATGACCTTTCCATTAAAAATAACTTGTATGAAGACAATCTATTTGAAGCATGTTGTGGCTTAAACATTGGAGCATAAAGATCATCAGAATATACATATAACATATTGGAAGGATGACAAATGAGAAAATGTTTGGTTTTATTTCATAATTCTCTTGCAAGATATTTCTTTTTGTTGTCTTCCACTTAAAAGAGTTCATTTATAAATCAAACAAAGAAAGAACTGACATTTGTCTCGTTTTTGCTGCCTTTGGGCATATTTAAGTTCATGTCTAATAATATATTGATAACACACAAATATATATATATATATATATAATATATATATATATATATATTATCAGTTGTTTCATAATCTTAATCATGAAACAACTGACCATATTATATTATCATTTTGGATACGTATACCACAATAAACTCTACGTTGTTAAAATCCAAAGATCCATCCCACATTAGCGTCTTATTAGACACATTTTCAATTAAATGCATAGTTACTTCGATATTCATTTACTGATCTATTTGGGTTGTGAGTGGAACAAAATAAGACAGCAAGTTATTTGGCCTGTAGGATAATATGTTTATATGTCTCTAAGGTGACCTCTTTATCGATGGAATGTTTCACATATATTCAAACAGTAACACAAAATCTTCACTTTACAAAGTAAATTTTCTTCAAATCTGTGCTCTTTATTTTTAACGAGTCAAATTTAAGGTCAAACTTTTACTCATTTCCATATATCATGTACTGATGAGAAACTGCTTGTAACTTTTATTTAAAGAAAATGAGAAATATGTGATATAAATTTCTTCTGAAAATATGATATCAAAATTAAATAAGCAAGCGAGTCCTATGACTTTATCACCAAAAAAACGTATCCGACGAAGAGTACCGGAAGTGCCGCCATCTTGTGGCCTGACGGAGGTCACACCGCTGGGGTCAGTCAACTTGTATGTCGGTCAAATCGCATCCACGCCATTTGATCAACATACAAGTGTTTGAATGTATCAGTAACATGCCAGGTGTAAACTTGGAAGAGGAGAAAAAACAGAGTAGTTAAATCATGTCACATCTGAGCTTATGGAGATTTTGTTGTTATTTATCACCAGTTTTTTTATGACGAATTTGACACCGGAAGTGGAAAGACAGTTTCATGACTGATCTGGAAAAGCGATCAGATGTATGTCACCAATTCATTACGGCTGGCACCAGGCTTTGAGTCATTTGTGTGTCTGTAAAAAGAAAGTTATATTTGGTAAATAAACATAAAGAGCGCTAAAAAAAGAGATTTTTAATGAAAGCAGTGTGAAACAGGAAGAGTCTGTAATTTGTATTGTGGTAACTACAGCTTGTGTCCATCGACAAAAATGTCAATGGAGATGAGATATCAAGATCTTTATTTGTAATGACATTATCATAGGCGATGATCGCGATTTGCTACGTACACCAATCCATGTTGACATAGTAACCACGCAGGCTAATATAGATGTGCTTGCATAGTAACCACGCAGGCTCTTCGCCTATCTCTCCGTTGTCACCATGCAGGTTAACACACACGTGTGTTCTTGGTTATCACGAAGGCCAATTCACATGCGTCTCACACAGGTCAATCTGGTCATAATTATTAACATAATCTATGAAGGTTCATCTTCTGGTTACGGTCTCATACTGTTGGTACTATATGCTAGCCAGTTCTACTCATCCCTGTGATAAGATAACCTTGATATTCATAGTAAACATTATAGTTAACATCGGTGACACCATTCACTGATTTAACCATTAACATAACAATGTGCAATAAACATAAGGTGAAGTGTCACGTTATTTTATCGGTTATCACTATTTTATCATAAGGGCTATTGTATGTTATATGCAAAGTAAAGATATCCACTTTGTGAATTACCTGTATAGATTAGGATAGATTAATAATGACGTTTACCCATGGAGATTGGAAGTATATAAAATGCATTTAAGTATAAATGACAAGCCAGATAATGATTGTATACACACTGGAGATGTAGTGCGCATGATTAGCAAGGAGACTGGCATGGTGACCTTGAGACCTCACATGGAGCAAGGTTAGGTCATCATATATTCAGCAGCCATTTTGTTTAAGCTTGAAGTATATAATCTAGAGCCTGTTCAGGCCAAAGGTCATTTGCTGACAGATGTTTAGTTCTGGATGGCTGCCATACACATGACCTTCCTTAGTAACAAGGTGAGAGGTCACCCTAGAAAGTTATCAGATGATGCACTGTGAAATAATTGACTCATTTTGTGGCTGATAGGTTGTTAGGCAATCATGTTGGAGAAAAGGAGTAGAGACATGCATGTCTTATCTAGCAATCAATACAAGCCACACACTGTATCAGACAATATACATGCCACGATAAAAATACAAGAAAGGCCATTATGTAGCAAGAGGAACATATTCAATATGGCATCCTGGCTAAAGATGTTTAACACAACTATGTTTCCCTATGAAATTAGTATTCAATTGTTCTTCCACCTATGTCAACAAAACACAAAACCTGACAATCGACCATCGTGATATGAGTACCACATGTACCACAAGATACTGTGCATGCTGCTTCTAGATTTCAAGATAACACTCAGCTCTGTGTTTGTGAGTCTAAATAAGGTAACATTCATATTATAGCGCTGATTCTGATTGCTCATAGCGCTTCAAAGTAACTGGCAGGGATACGAATCAGGGATCTCTAGGTCTTAAAATAGAATAATCTACCAATTGAGCAATTTCTGCTAGTACCTTTTCTACTGTAGAAACCGCAGGCAATATTTCCACCCCTCGAGGGGAAAACACATATATCGCCCTGTAGACCAACATAAAGACCACCCCAGGGTAACTAGAGAGGTTGCTAAGTGCACATCTACAACCAACTACAGATACCATATTTGCGCAGAAGAGATGAGCAATGACAACATGTTTGACAGCACTGTTCTGATTGATAGATGCGGCCATTTATTCTCTACTAATGGGGTAGTGAGATTCAGTTCTAGCCCCAGATCAGATGGAGCTATGAGCTGTGCGTGGGGCATGTTTACTGTGTCCCTATGTGTGCAATGGGCAGGCCATGAATGGATCAAGTACTTGCTGCCATTGGTTAGGGCCCCCGCCATTGAGAATTGTGTCGCTGCCTCGTTCTCAATGAATCCTGGATTCCACTTCCGGTTTGCGTTACTATCGGCTCAATACGGGCTTGCTATTAGCAGTGTAGTACATATTTCTCAATGACATGTCCCTGGCAGATTTGTGTCACGATTGATGAGCCCTGTATGCGCATACATTGACAAATGCTAGCATGCGTCCTGAGTGACGGGTACCCTGTCTTTCTTTGGCATAATCTGCAGGTCCATTCAATTTTCCTTGTGAAGAATAAATCAGAATATTTCTGACTGACTTGCCAGAGCATTTTTTCAATGGTTGGCGAGAGGGGATGGAGGATGCTGGTGGATCTACTACATTATAATAATATGACCCGCATTCTGCGGCATGTGAATGAAATGCCTTAGATTGGGGCCAGCAGAACTCGCGCACCCTGCAGCAGCTAGGCGATGCGCGATCGATTCACACGCGCACGCACACACATCTTTACTACATACAGCAAAGGGCGCATTTCATTCATTGCACACTCATGGCTGAGACTTCATTCACAAATTAAAACCCATTGACATTCATGTGCATGGGCTCCATGCCATGGCAGGAAAATCACATCCACAGAAATACGCTGTGATGTTGCGTATTAGGGTAGATAGCTAGCGTATCGCATCCAAGTTCAGTCAGTGCCCGGGGGCTGCAGTGGGCACGTCTTAAAACTGAATGAGGGCAAACATGCAAAAATGCAGGAGGGTTCAAAATGGGTAAATTCGCAAAAAAAATTGAGAAACGATCATTAAATTACATATAAAGATGTCCAAACTGTGATGTCTGAGAGTGGTTTTAATGTGTATTTGGGTGATTTGAATATTGCAATTGAGGTTGATGGCGGACTGTTGCAGTAGGGAGGGGACGGAATGGCGACACGATGGAGAGAAATACTCACTGGGGTTGATCAGAACTCAGTTACTCCACAGCTGATGTGTAAACCGAGTGAATCAGAAACAATATTAGGGTCGGAGGAGATAAATAAAGGACATAGTTGATATAGTCTTTTCTTTCCAATGTATGAGTATTGCAAGTGCGATGGTACATTTCTTTTTATAGAGAATTAATAATATTGTGCGGCGGTGCCCCTTTCAGTACATTTTCCCATTTGGAGCCCCTCTCTGTACCTGGCGCGAGTGAAGGCGCGCGCTGCAGCTGCGACTTGCTGGGTGGCCGTGGGAAAACTCCCGTCTAACCTAGATGCTGCTGCATCGTGCCCTCTCTCCGCCCTCCTTTCCTTCCGGGAGCGTATCCAGATCATAGACTTCAACTAAGGGGGGATGGGGATATGCTTCAGAAATTCATGTCATGATGAAATGAATTTAGATTCAATAAATTATTAGCGAGAGAAGTCAGGTTTAAAATAATAGACATCATAAAAGGTTAATTTTTGGTTTCTCAAAGGACGTCTGTGCGGGACGTACACGCTGCAAAGGTTGACACGATTTCCGCTTAGGACCGATAGAAGCAATGGTGAACATGTACCTGTCAGTGCTCAGGGAATGCTCTCAATGACAGCGGTATAGTGCGCCTGTGTAGCACGTACAGATGCAGGCTAGCATCATGCAGGCAGCATACATTATACATCACAGGGCCATTGATCAAATCGGGCATTTGAATGATACATCATTGTATGAATAAAGAAACCATGGCAATAGTCCCCATCCCCACCATATTAGATTAGCGCATTTCTATGTTTTGACAAAGTGTAATTTATATCGCTGACCTTGCACATCATAGAGCTATTCACAGGTCTATTATGGGCGTCAGCCTAGATGGCGCTGTAGCAGGGAACGCTCGCCTGCGTACCTCTGTGGTGTGCGTGTAGTAGGGGCACCCTAGCAGCACGCGCTCATATTCAAGTCTAGATGCGTGTCATCAATATTTAGATATCATAGCTTATACCTTATGATGGACCGCAATTATAAGACAAAACTATACAGAGAATGTCATGACCTGAACATCTCTTAGGAGATAAATTTATCGCGAAATTGTATACAGAAACACAATATGTAGATATTCAATATATATTTTATACGGTAATAATAGGCAGATCTGATGCTGAGCTTCACTGTGGATCTCATTACTCGTGCACTCAAATTGCTTTCCCTCAGCACGGCGCCATCTGTTGACATCTGTTGAAATGATTATCATAGATTTTTAGCGTTTTATTTTGTAAAGATCATCACTATAATAAAATTGAATATGAAACAAAAGTAGCCATCACGAGCTCTCCACTCATTATATCTAATTCACTTGACCTTTCTTATCTGTCCTATTATCGTTCAACAACTTCCGGTTTCTATGTATTAATTTACAACTTGGTAAATCTCGGCTTGTATCTTTTCACCACAAAAGTCTATATATCACTGATAAATCGGTTTATTAGTGAAATATGTCAGTTTGATATCTGTTGATATGCGCTGATGTCCCTTTTTGCAAAGAATAAAAAAAAATAATTACACACATACAGAGATAGTGTTTAAAACTTTTTTTATGCTACCGCAAACTTTGATGTTACCGCAAACATATTACATACAAAGTCTCTTTCCTGAAGTCAGAGCAAAAGGAGCAGACCAAGCAGTTAGAAGCAGCTTCCCTACCGGTGCCTCTCTCGTACTTACAATGGCATCCAGGCCTTATGTAGGGGCACTACTGGGAGTTTCCGAAAATAGTCAATAAAAATGCCATTTTATAAATACTACTTTAACAACAAAATGTAAGGAGTAAATTCCCAATGCCATAGTCCATATACAAGGTAAAGACGATGTCAACAATTATTGCAATCCAATAAGTCCATTAAGGATAACTGCGAAGCAACATTGTCAAAATTAATTGGGGGTAAAGGCGATATGAAATATTGCCACAGTCCAACAAGGGAGAAGTTGCATTATTGCCACATTCTGTAATTATGAGAGAAGAAGGTACTCTCCTGCTATAGTTTATGACTGGTAAATGTGGGTCTGTATTACCGGAGTCCTTCTGGGATAGAAGAGGGCAAAAAGATTGCCAAAGTCTACTCAGGGTAATGAAGAGTTTGTATCGCCACAGTCCATAAGGTCTAAAGAGGAGATGTTATATTGCTAAGGTCCATTTGGGTTAAAAGAGAGTTCGTATTGCCACAGTCTATGCAGGATAAAGAGGAGATTATATATTACCAAAGTTCATTAGGGTTAAATGAGAGGTCATATTGTCACTGCCTATAAGGGGTAAGGAGGAGATTCCATATTGCCACAGTTCATTTAGGTTAGATGAGAGGTCGTATTGCCACAGCCTATAAGGGTAAGGAGGAGATTCTATATTGCCACAGTTCATTAGGGTTAAATGAGAGATGATATTTTCACTGCCTATAAGGTAAAGAGGAGATTATATATTTCCACAGTTCATTTAGGTTAGATGAGAGGTCATATTGCCACAGCCTATAAGAGTAAGGATGGAAATCTATATTGCCACAGTTCATTAAGGTTAGATGAGAGTTCATATTGCCACAGTCCGTTAATGGCAACAGGATATGTCATGTAACGGTCAATTCAGGTCAAGAATACACCACATTGGAACAGTTCACTGGTGGTGGAAAGGTTGGCACAATGTTATAATTCACTCGGGGTACTAAAATATGTTAAATGGTATCATGATCTACAAATGAAAAGAACTTCAGTGAGGTACAAAACATATGATATTTGCCTGGTAAGCCTTAGTATCTTTTCGATTATTTAACTTTTCATTTTAATTCATAACATGAAAAGGAAAACTCCAATTTTGAGTCAAGTTCAAATTTGATATGTCAATAGGGTGTATGATTGGTGGTTTATAAACAAGAGATATTGAATTAATTATCTTGAAATGCGACATCTTTATTTCGCTTAAATACAAGCAATCGGACAATCATCTTATCTCCTCTTATCTCTGCCTCGGTGTTTAATATGCAATGAGACAGACGTCAACTGACACATGTAGAGATTAACTTATGGGGTGATTGGAGGGGGTTCGTTAGCTTGATGAGCTATGTGGAATCGATAAGCGTCGTTCTCACGCTTAATACCACTGTTAGATAAACACAGTTCTAATATGTAACCTGATGTGTAAACTGTAACTCATCCAAATGACACAAATGTCTCTATAATGATCACATGGCTGTTATCACTGTCATACTCTGTAAGTGATGACATAGAGTGTATGGCTCTGCTGGGTGCAATCACTGTTTCTAGAGTTTATGCTGCTGATGGGTATCATCAATACCTCATATGAGGTATTGGTATCATACAATCACTGTTTCTGGAGTTTATGGCTCCTATGAGTTTCATACATTTACTATTAATAGAGTTTATGGCTCCGATGGGTTTCATATTTTTACTATTAATAGAGCGTATGACTCCGATGAGAATTATACAATCACTGTTTCTAGAGTGTATGGCCCTTGATGGGTATCATGCAATCACTGTTTCTGGAGTGTATGGCTCTGATGGGTGTAATCACTGTTTCTAGAGTGTATGGCTCCGATGGGTTTCATACATTTACTGTTAATAGAGCGTATGACTCCGATGAGAATTATCAAAACCTCATCTTATGAGGTATTGGAATTATACAAACACTGTTTCTAGAGTGTGTGGCTCTGATATGGTTCTATTTTTTATAAAATCAATACAACCAATCTCTGGAATGTTTGACCCTAATAGATATCGTATATTCATTGTCTATGAATGTTGATATGACTGAGAAAAGGTCTTAAACGGTCAGAGAATTTTGTAACCGGTTGTTAGTACATTATTAACTATCCATAACCGGATAATCGCGAGCTGAGCCACAGGTGAAGTTTCCTATCACCACACACTGATAATCATACTGTCTTGTGACTTGTGATGAGATTTTAAAAGATCAGATATACAAAGGATGTTGTGTGGGATATTGTTATAGTCCTCCTGAGTGATAGAGAAATGATGCTTTGACCAGTCCAAGTTTACATGTTAGGAGTCTGAAGTGAATGTGTTCCTAAGAATGCCCCATGCTGATATTACTTATTAAGCATACTTCAAAGTGGGCTCATGCTATCCTATTACTTCATAATATACACCGAATTAATTTGTTACAGCCTCGGACTGTGATAAGTAACAGAACATTGTCTCTAACCATTTTTTTTTCTTTTAACTTGCTATCGGTGTCAGCTCGGACTGACAGGTACCATTCACTTACTGTCTTAGAGGACATTGGTAATATAGCAACACACACCAAGGTCAATGTCACTACTGACCTCTCTATGTCGTCTCCATAAAAGCAAATGTTACTAGATCATGGACAATTGGACACTGTATTGTATATTGTTTGAACATTTATAGATATCTATGAACGGAACTGTATATTTGATGGGATTAAACATTGATAGGATTATCTGAAATATCAAATTTGACCTGAGAGTTATACACTATACACTGACCGAATGTTTTTTGCCATCAACTTGGTAGCTCATTTTATCACTGTAAACTTGGTGTTTTATGAGGGTATCCAGCATTAGATAGTGAATCAACAGGTCAAGTACATACTTTGCATTGAAAATATTGTAATGAAATTCTTTTAGACTTATGCAAATCGGTTGGTAAATGGCTTGATGACACCGAAGATGGGAGGGTTATTCAGCGCCCCCTGGCGATTGGAGGGCTGTATTGTCACTTCATAATATCATAGGGGTAATTTTCTATTTGGCAAAATGCATAGTATAAAATGTTATGGGCTGAAAAATGTGAAGGTGTAAACGTAGTATTCTGCATTTTATCACTCCACCGGGAAAGCTAATATAAAGGTTATCCAAAGGTCAACCAAGAAACTATTTGTTTATAGAAAGTAATTACAGTAACCACGTTACTAATTCACACTCACTCCTGTTGATATAATATAGTTTTTACTACTAAGTTTTCCTTTTGATTATATTCACAACAGAATAGAGATGAGAGTTGGAACGCATTCCTAACATCTATGTCAAATGTTTGCTTGTTTGTTTTTGGCGTGATCAAACTGATTTGGCGATTTGAAAGGCAGTTATTACAAGATAATAAATAGAATTGGTGAGTTAGCTTGAGTGTAGAGGAATGTAAAGGCTCGCATGCTACATTGTGTGGCCAGTCAAGGTGGAACTCCATATCATGTCCTGGATCCTCCTACCAACTTTCCCTTTGATCTTGCCGACACGCACCAGGTGACATTAAGAGTGGGTGCTTAGCCAGACAGAACGGTGCGTCCTCCACTTGTTAGGATCTCAGTGATCAACCTTTCCACATCACTAGGGGGCGCTATTCTCTCCCAATACACGTGGTGTTAAAGTGTCAAGCACCGAGACAGGATTGATGATCACTTTATGTCCAACTGTCACTCCCTTATCATCCGGGACATTGTACCGGCTTATTGCTGGGGTGTCATCTGGGATCTAAAGGTGTTGCAGGGGGCACCTACAACTTGATATCCACTAGCTTGACGTGTTTAGTTATCCTTCAGCATTGAGAATGGCCAATTAGTCTCACACAGCGGAGTGAGGCTCTATGAAAGGGCTCTATGTCACCTCAGTGAAGGATAGAACTTTGCTATATCGGTTTGAAAAAAATTAAAGTAACAAAAATAAGGTTGATGGAAAAATGCTTACTGTCAGTTGGGGAGGTTGATGGGAGAATGCTTACTGTCAGTTGGGGAGGTTGATGGGAGAATGCTTACTGTCAGTTGGGGAGGTTGATGGGAGAATGCTTACTGTCAGTTGGGGAGGTTGATGGGAGAATGTTTACTGTCAGTTGGGGAGGTTGGGGAGAAAATTTTAACAGTCAGTTGGGTAGGTTGATGGGAAAATGCTTACTAACAGTTAGGAAGGTTGATGGGAAAATGCTTACTGTCAGTTGGGAAGGTTGATGGGAAAATGCTTACTATCAGCTGCGGAGGTTGATTGGAAAATGTTTACTGTCAGTTGGGAAGGGAATGTCAGTTGTCAATAAGGATGATTGGGACGGGCTTGTTTTCAGTTGCCTAGTTGACAGCTAGGAAGGCCCGTGGATGAGAGTACACTCAAGCTAGGTGTGAAGAGGCAGTTGTGGTGAGGAAAGGATAGCGGTCATTCCGAGAAGGATGAGGTGGATATAGGTGTCTGTTGAGTACGGAAGTGATGTCTGTATGTCACAATTATTGATGCATAAGTGAGTTAAATGGATTTGACGGGGAGGAGCTTGTTTTAAATATTTGGTGAAAAAGGGGTAAGCTTATTAGTCTAAACTATTGGAGGGAAAGGGTGAGCTTTTTATCCAAAGTGTTGATGAAAAAGAATATGCTGTCAGTCCAAAGGATTGAAGAGAAAACGTTCTAGCTGTTAGTCCATATGCTTAGCAAAAAGGGCTAGTTGTTTATTTAACTTGTTGAAGAGAAAGGGCGAACTGGAAGTCCAAATTGTGGAGGAAAAAGAGTATGATATTAATCCAAACGGTTGTTGAGAAAGGTCTGGTTGTTTGTCCAAATGGTTGGTGAATAAGAACTATTTGTCACTCTTCGGTCTCTCATACCTGTTTGTCCAAATGGTTTATGAGAAGTAATGATAAGTAGTTGAGGAAGGGTAGAGATAATTATATTAAATTGATCAAGTTAAATGTCTGATCAAGCTACATGTCTGTGTAACATTATTACGTATCATTTTCCAAATAAACTTATTTATCTATTTTACCCCAAATATTCATATGAGTTTAAACACATTTAGTTACAATTTCCTTGCAATATTGCCAGATGCGAAAGGAATAAATATGTCAAAATGTTATTAAACAATTGTTTACAATATTACCTGGGGTAAAAGAAAAAATGTCAATATATTATTACGCATACATTATTATTTGTTGTGAAGATTAATTTAGAAGTGTGCAAGTAATATTTGACCGGCGTATATTTGCAGTCTGTGATCCAGATGCCAGGCTTCCGGAGTCTGGGTGAGGGCGAGGAAGTTGAGTTCGAGTCTAAGCCGTCAGACAAAGGGGTGGAGGCCACGTTCGTATGCGGGCCCGGAAGCTCCGACTGCCGCGGCTCGGACCGCCGTCCGCTCGGCAAGAAAAAATTCAAGAAAATTAGGTATGTATATATCAATACTGTCTGTAGTTCATTCCAATACATCACCTCATAAGGTACTTTTTAAACAATAAGCTTTTATGCCCCTATTTAATAGTTAGTTTCGGAACATTTAAATCCTGTCCTCACAAGTTATTTGATTACAATTGTATCAAATATGATACCATTTATGATATGTGTTTACTTCTTATGAACATAAAACAATTTGATTGAGTCCACACCAACTTTAGCTTCCGCGCTGAGGTCGCTCGTATTTTCTCTCTTGGTTTCCCCGTTTGCCTTTGCTGAGCACCGAGTCATCAGTCATCTTCTTTCAAAAGCCTGCCCGTCTTCATTAATAGTCTTGAAGCGAATTGCACACACTCCGTGTTAGCCAAGTGGTTTGTAAAAACCCCAGCTTTGGTCAGGAAAAAAAAGAGCCGCCATTTTTTCAAAGGGAACAATATGGCGTGTGGGCATGCGCATCGCGGAGATCGCTGTTGGGAAATGTGAGCTGCAAGAAAAAAATGTCTGATTGCCTGAGCACACACGTGCCAAAAGACCTCACGGATCAAACACTTGAACTTTTGGGATGAAAAAAGTTATTAACACTACGGAAATGTTTTTTTTTGTGGAATATGATGTAATTGATTCCCAACAAATTACTGGGATCCGATCGAATAAAACGTTATGTAATAACTTTCCTAATTGAAGTCGAAACCCCACGATTACAAAAAGAAAAAAAAGGGAAAAACCAGAGAGAAATTGACGACCAAGTGAACATTGAATACCAGAATATTGTTATCTTAAATAATCCAGATTGGTGGGGGTGGAAGGGGTGTGCCATTTCATGGAGACAATAGTAGACGTTCATACTGACGGCCTGATTTGATGTGATGTGGTGATTTCGAAGAACTTGAGCAGAGTCACACATATATGTAGATTGGTGTAATGTATGGGAATAATATGGGGATGTTCCTTGACGAGCAGGGGACCTAGAGTTTTTTTTTTGGGGGGGGGGGGGGGTTGCTGTGTTGACTATGTCTGTTATTCTGTCTGTCCGTCAAACTCGATCTTTTTGTCTGAAACTGCTGAGTAGATTTCTTACCTATTCATAGATAAGATGTTGCATTGTCAAGAGATGAATTCTATCTATTTTCTTTTAGGGTCAGATTATTTTCCAATGTGTAAAATATATTTCCAACTACATACATTTCAAGTGCAAGAAGATCAGATTGATTTCATAGCGTCCGGAAATTGATAGAAATTAATGGGTTAATCTGTAACTTGGGAATGCAATTGCTAATGGCCATAGATAAATCCTAAAAATATATTTATGACAAATATTAAAATGATATGTTGTCGATCTTTTGTTCAAGACAGTTTCAAACACATTGTGAAGATATTTTTCAGGTACCTCAAAGATATTTGTATGGGATAGTTTTAAAGATTTGTCTGTACAAAAATAAAAACTCTGTCCATTTACCCGGTAGAGGAAATAAGTTTTTCCAATTTTAGTGAATTTTGAATTTTGGAATTTTTATAATATATTCAACTTTAATGTGCCATTTATGTTATGTCAGAGATCAGTCACGTGGCCCATACATAACATGAATGATCACGTATAAATTCGTATATATTTTCATACTGTTAGCCAGTATGTAATTTTAATGCTTCACAATTTTCTGCTAAAATGATATCATTTCTCACTGTCATATAACTTTCGAAATCCGCCTCGCAAAAATCGGGATAAAATTGCCATTCCGAATGTGGTGTTTATATTTGATGGTTGCGAAAATCACTGAAAAAGAACAGTTCGAATTTTTCAAAACAATCATTCCGATTATCGCATGTGCGAAATCTTTATATGCCTACGGTATATATTTTTTGATGGGTATGAAGATTGAAACATATTTTTTAGTGTCAATGGGGTGTTGTGTGGAAACTTGCAGACAACTGACTTGTTCATCTTTTCAACACTGATTATATGAGAGGTGACAATGTCATTGCCACACTAATCCTTTCATATTGACTTGCTATGAAAGCAGTTAGGGTTGTGTGTGTCTGCTGCGGCGGATAAGATGCATTTGTCCTCCACATGACCCGTCCATCTGCGTCCCCACCCGCCATTGTTCTGGTGCCCGCCCTCTGGTCATTAGCATAATGCGCTGACCTCCAGTGGTAATGTCCCACCCGTCTTATGTAATATTTCTGCCACTTGACACCCCGAGGCCCATGACCTTGCACACACAATTCTTGCAACCCCCACCTTCTTCAATTATTAAACAAAGTAGGTAAAATTAATAGGTTAAGCTTATATTTGAATTTTCAACATTTTGAGTGACATGCTTTTCATGGAAATATTTCACATGCTGAAAGTGAAGAATTTTTCAGTAAAGAAGGAGCCCATGCAGTAGTAACCAGACATATCCTTACTATTTCTTACATAACACGTGTGGTCTGTTACATTTACATTGTGGAGACACTGGGGGAGCTCGTTGTAATCACGCACCCAGCAGACGACATTTCTGGATTTGTGGCGTCCATCATGACGTAATCGGAGACGGAGAGCGTCACAAACGACATTTTGCAAGGCCTCCCGCTAGGGGGGCCCTTACTTTCTGCTGGCTTTAAAATACCGATTCTGATTTGCAGAATATTGATAAATGTCCATCCCAAATTCAAGGGGAAATGTGAACCTTTGTTGAATTATTAATGAATGAAATATACATAGATCTGGGGAAAATAAAAAGTATATTATGAGAGAAAAATATACATTTGGACGGATGAAACATGAGATTTAAATTTCGCATTTAAGACATTGTATACCTACAGAAATTGCGAAATATATGTAAATGATATGAAGGTAGGCAAATTACACATTGTGTGACAGTCCAGCATTGTGAGCAGATGGAATTACTGATTGGACACATATAAGTAATATATACGTCCAATAGCATTTGACCATTTCCTGGTTGCTTCGTACTCTTGTTTCATTAGTTTTGTCACAAATGCTAGTCCAGTAGATGGTAATTAAATAATCCCTGAAAGTTTATCAGACGAAATCCTTTCAAATTGAAATGAGGATGATTCTAGGATCTAGTTTCGTTAAAATATAGTTTCATGCTCTAGAGAATATGCCAAGATTAACTGTGAGTCTAAAAAATATTAAGTACCTTTGAACATTACGATTCTAAGATTCTAATGAAGAATGTGGCATGTCCTTCGTGGAACGTAGGCTATATCTGATTCAGAGGTTATTTGGCAGAAGAAAATATATCAAATATAGCTGATGAAAATGTGTCAAATTGTGTATTTCAAAAGACCGTATTAGACGTATAAATGTGGTGACATCTTGTATTTCTATTGTAGGTGCTACAATTGTGGAGATTTTGGCAACCATATAGCTGCCAAGTGTCCCCACGGACCCTTACCAAAGAGATGTCACTACTGCAAATCTGAGGATCACTTGATCGCAGACTGTCCACACAGAGATCAAAATAATAAAGATAACAGGGACGATAATGGTGATGGGCCTGGTTCGGGGTCTGAGGGTGCCGGGCCGGGGCGGGGGCCGGGCACGCCGGGAACCAACGGTCACCAATCAGCTACGGGTTCGTCACCGGGAATGTCGTCCTGACAGATGTAATGTGTCATCAACGTATACCTCGCCTTGTCCAAAGATTGACTCGCTCCCCTCACGGACGGAAGTACCCAAAAGACAATGCTACGTGTCTGTGTCCTACCACGTGGGTGGCGCCCCCACCCTGCGGGACACCACCCTCCTAATAACTCGGGAGTAACCTCGTTTGAGGATTGTTATTGATAATGGAAATGTGTGGAAGTCTCGGACAAGTGGAACATGATCACGTGATCAAATGTTGCCTTAGTAACCATTGTTACTCTACAGAGGTCACATGACCCGTCAGCAGCACCACCTAGTGACAAGATAGTGGTTGACCACAGAATGTACGAAAGATGTCCATGAAGATTGTTAAATCACACATTGTGATGGAAAGCCATAGGCTTATATAATAATGCCAAAGCCCATGATACCAGTAGAGGGAGCCAGCGGCCTAGCCTAGCTCCAGGGTACTACCTTATATCAGGGATATATTAACATTTACTCAAATTGGACAACTTCAGGGACACCCACAAGTGAGCAAATGGATGTTCGTTATCACACCCAAATTTTAGAAGTTTAACACGTATTATTAACTCAGTATTTTCCCGGGATGCACGGGTATTGTTCACACGATTCTGTCTCAGTCATGGCCGCACGCCATGATATTTGTTTTGTAAGAAGACTGTAAATTATTATTTTATTGTTTTCATATTGTAGGTTTGTTTGAACACGTTCCTCAGTACATAGCGTTAAGAAACTCGATCTACCTCACTGCCAGCCAAGCTGAAATATTCACACTGTTTAGAAGAATGTAGACAAACTGTTTCTTTAATTTAGCCGAAAACTATTCCAACATATATGACCAACTCTGAAAATGACTCGTTCCAGATACCAGCAGACTAGGGCAGTGTTTTTCTAAGCACACACAATTTGATGACATGCAGCACAAACTAAGCTGACGTCAAACGCCCAAGACTACCTCAATAAGCCTTGTGTGACATCACAGTGAAGTTTTCATTGACCAATCATTGCCTTGGGGTAAACAAAAGCTTTAAATGTAATTAACAACCAATGATGCAATGGAATGTTTATTTCACAATTCATGGCAGGATAACACATATAGGAACATGATAAATTGACTTGCGCCACAAACACGTGACAATTTGTCATGTTCCTATATGTACAGCAAGATCGTGCGTATGTTGTCATGAATGCCTTTCATATTTGGTACAACCGCAGGAATACCTCTAAGTTGTGCAAATGGCAAACAGTTCTAAATGAAACCGTTTCACCTCATTGTGGAAATACAGCTCACGACGGTCACAAGGCACCTCCATAAAAAATAATAGGAAAATGGGTCACAATTGAGAGGAACAAGTGAATTATATTGTGTTTTAGTTGGAAATTGTGTGATTTTCTTGCCCAAGAGGGCATTGCTGAGTTTTTCCCGCTAGAGGGCGCTGTGTGTAGGGTCCTTGCACGCTATATCTGCATTGCTACTGCTGATTGCAAGGGTTTTGTTCTCAACAATTGGTGTATGAACAATGTTGGATCATGCTTGCTATTCCAATCGAAACTGTTACTTTTTCCAAAATTGTCTTCAAAATACGGAATACGATAACTTTAGTGATTGTCATATTGCAAGGTGTCAGATATTGTTTAGACACCAAGGACCCAGGACAAATGTATTGATGCTGAGACATGAAATAAACAGGCTGAGACATATTGTCATCAATTTATAAAACAAAATAGTGGCAGTTAAAGGCAGAGTGTTAGAACAGATATTCATTGTCATCTTTTTCTTATTTTCCTGGCATTAAATAGTAATATTATGCTGCTGTAGCAAAATGGCTTCCCATGGCTAAAAATGGTAATCATGCCTAGACACAAATAGGTACACATATAGACACAATAGTAACTGTGCTGAGACACAGGTAGGCACTTTTAATTAGATAAAAGAATAAACTTGATCAGGCGCTAATAAAACTCTAGTTAGGCGCAATAGTTACCGTGCCGGGATCACACAAACATACTTATTTACCGTGCTGAGGGACAATAGTAACTATACTGAGGGACAATAATAACTATGCTGAGGGACAATAGTAACTATGCTGGGAGCTCAAATGTTACCATGCTGAGGCATAGAAGTAAACAAAACTTACCTACTTATTTCTAATTTTTTTGATTTTATTATAATACCTCATTTGCATCATTATCCTACTCCAACAAACATACTTATGATTTCTAACTTTGTTTTGAGCAGTATAGCCATTGAGCATAAAATGGATACTAATTATGTTGTTGTTGTAAACATTTTGTGAGCATATGTTGATGAATCAATTTATCGATAATGTTGGTTTGGTTGGGTCGAGTAGCATATGTACAATCTGTAGAGTAAATACGTGTATGGTGTCTCCAAAAGGACATTGAACGATAATGTTAAATTGCTAATACCAAATATGAGTATGGTTAGAGAGTAGCTTGTGATGAAAATGTGCAATTGGATTACAGCAACAACTGGCCACAACTCTTTGTATTATTCCTTTGATGTTGCTGTGTGATGTACATGTCCACAAAATATTATTTTGCTGGTAACCAAGAAATATGCTTTTCTTATGTAACTTGAATAATCAAAAGGAAAATATAATTTGTGTTCGATATTTCAGCAGCGAAATGCACAAGCCATAAAACAAATCTCATAAATTAATATTCTTAACTTTTAAGCACCTGGATAGTGGTTTGGGTATTTTGGCATATTGTGTTATGCTTTATTACGTTGCCAGAGATGAATGATGCATTTGTTTTTCTGCAAAGTTGTGCGTTAAGACCTGTTATTGAAAGTTGGAAAACTCTCCTTGATGTTGGTTTACTATTTTGATTATAAATGGTTTAACTGTGCATTAACGTTATGATTTTCCATTATAAATGTTGTGCCTGCTCAAAGACTCATGTGGTTTACAGAATTATTTTTA
Source organism: Amphiduros pacificus (assembly GCA_949316495.1). Lineage (NCBI taxonomy): Eukaryota > Metazoa > Annelida > Polychaeta > Phyllodocida > Hesionidae > Amphiduros > Amphiduros pacificus. Next base: position 29,846,604 of record OX439007.1, on the reverse strand, counting down.
AAAAGTGTTGAATTGTTAAAGTTAATGCATTTGAAGTTTGATGTAAGACTAATACAGGGTACTGCTATACAATAATAGAAAGATATTACATTTCTAAAATGCACGACCTCTAATAAATATCATAGGTGTCAGCACTGAAGAAATAAAGGGAGTGATAGGTGGCAACACTCACAGAGGACACCCAAAATGATTTACAAACAAAACAAATGTTACAGAATCCATTTATTTTTAATCTCAGAGAACAACCAACTGTCGTGGTTGATACACAAAAAGCAATAAAACAAAAATGGAATTTTTAGACCAATAGAGTTTATGTAAACTTTGAATTGTGATAATACTACACATTGCATGGCTTGAGGGAAAGGAAAGGAAGACAAAGATGATCATCTTCATTGATTGTTTGTTTATTTGCCCTAATCTTTACTGGATTCGTTCCTACTATTACCGTAGATGCTATGACCATCAAATATTAGGACTAAGGTCCAGGCTTAACTAATATCCATACATTGACTTCTTCTTGTTAAGAAACAAAGTAAAGTCATAGTTTTGAAACGGAATTTATATCTTTATCCTTTTTCAAAAATTAATCACGTTTATCATTTAAGATAACATTTTTTCCCGAGATTACCTTACTGGTATCACATGCATGAAATACGTTGAAGCCTTGACCTCAATCCTATCTGATATACCACACAAACTGCTATCAAAACTGTATATATTCCATGTAAATTTTCACACAAGGGGAGAAGTATTGTACATGTTCTAAATTCATTCACATTTCAATTCAAGTGACGGATAAGCTATAGTGGCTGATTGGCTAACTGGATTGGTTCTTTTGCATTGGGTTAGTTAGAATGTCTTGTAGGTGTCAGGCAAATTGTCAGGCAAATGGTCAGCCAAATGTTCCAGTCTTTCACAAGGTTTTATTGGTCTGCATGCCAAGTTGATATGAACCAAACAGAACATGAAAGCAAGCTGTATGTTAAATGCTGACTGAGGCACCATCCCAGGAAATATGGCATAATATATTGTACTGTTATCGTAAAAAAGGGATATGTTATTTTGATGTGACTGTGTAAATGTGAAACGATATACAGGTTTTTGATTGGTTGAAACAATTTCTCTGTGAACAACCACAAGGATATTGTTCTGGACACCAGGGGGCAGTCACACCTTATCACCATACAAACTCATTTAGTGATGTTATCAATAATTATCAATTCTGTAGAAGGGAAAAGATTGTTCCTGTTCATGTTTGTTAATGGAATAATTTAACGTAATGTTTTTCATGACCGCATGATTCCATAAATATCACGTGACTTGACCCTCACCAAACTATATATAAGTTATAATATACCACAGGACCCTGTATATAACTTGAACTGAAAACCAAAGATTTGTCAAAAGGCGAGCATATTGTTATACAAAGAATGCGGCGTTATCGCGATAGTTATAATGATAGTGTATTGCCATAGTTTGTTCACCAATAAGGTAAACATATCCACAGTTACCCGGATGTTTCATATATTTATAAGTGAGCGGAAAGAGGACGTAACTTCATTGTCAGGTTTGATATCAATGTTCATTCTAATACTCATATATTACTGCAAACATAATTATTCGATAAAAAATATATGTTCATTCCATTCATTGCATATTAATATCTTGTTATTTTAGTGTGATGAATTTATTTCATTACTTATTTTACAATTCCAACTTCAAAATAACAATCTCGAGTAGAACAATGGGACAATGGGACGAGACATCCATCTGAATATCTTTTAGTTCTCTAAAAAGTGTTTATTTGCTACAGCCCCAAATCGCTGCAAAATACCTGTGTTTAATCACAAAGTTTTATCATTTACATTATATGTAAACCAGCTAATATGCATTTCACATTAGAGGACAACCCCAGTTAAACATAATTTTATTATTATTGTGAACATTGTAAAGATTATATTGAGCCTGACAATTTGAAGTTTGGATCCATTAACTACAACTTGGGTCTTGGTGTTTGCATATACACGCTTCCACTCAGGGATATATGACGTTAATATGACGTCATCACGTTACTTGATGACGTCATATGCGTTATAACGTCGTCATTTCCGTGCCAAATGATTAGGCACCAATATGTACATATAGGGTTATAAAATTCTAATATATTAAAGAGGTCCCATATGCACATATAGGAAAAGTAATGTATGACACAAGCTAGCTGAAACGTGGAACGATAACCTCAGTACGTATTCCCCCAAAATGGAATTTAATGTTGATATTAGTAGTAGCTCTTTGATTGGTTTATACTTTGATTTTGGGGGATATCGCTTATTTTGTTTTGTCTGTATGAGTGCAGTTAATTGATTTTACGGCAGAGTTTAAACTTGTGTGTTTGGTCTCTGTGTGGGTGGGGTTATAATCAAAGAACAGAGTTTAAAGTTTGTGAGATTGTCTGGGAGGTATATGTGTTTACTGTTTTTTTTGTCATTATTTTCTGTGTATTATTAACATACATTAATGCATCTGCATCACAAAACAGAAACACTTACAACAAACACAAACACAACAAAACACACCTCCGAAATATCTTGTTCTATTTTAATGTCTTTGGGCATTTAGAATGGCATATTGGAAATATATCCATGCAAACAAGACATTTTGTACATTAGTGCATTATCAAACATAGTGTTAATAAATACATGCAGAAAAGTTACCAAAGAAAATTGTGTGAATTTACATTTTTTAACCACGTGACCTCACCTTCTTCTGGATGGAGGTTTGGGTCATTTAAGGATGGAAATAAAATCATTGTTTTCACTGAAGCAGTGACATTAATGCATTTTCGTCGGTCCCATTTGTTAAGGTCAAGGTCACATGTTATGATAACTATATCATGCAATATCTTCTTTAATGTATCATTTCGAGGTCACGTGTTTAAAAGATGTAAATGTGAATAACTATGGGGTTATTGTTATATGTTGTATGTTCTTACATGGAGTGTAAATAAACCGCAAATGCCTTGGGGCAATCTGGCCGCCAGGGGGCCATCACACCGGAGCACAGACGCCGTGCGGATGGTCCCATGATCTTATGGACGTCTCTCTCTTCGTTGGTCAATACTTTTAAACAAAGAGTTCTGAGAATTCATTCTCTATAATCGTTCATACTTTATTTGATATTTCCATCTTTAGTATATACCATTTATCTTGAAATTAGATGGTTCATAATTCGAAACAATTTTAATCTCTGAAAACAGCAAAACGAGAATAATAATAATAAAATCTTGAAAACATAAAGTTCAGAAAAAATGTTTATATTGTCTTGAAAGAAAAAAATGCTTATATTGTCCTGAAAGTTGTGAGACATCTTGGCTAGCAAGGAGAGAGATTTGCTGTAATGTGTTCTGCCAAAGATCTACATTGATGTGCGAGCCCTGCCATTGTACAAAACAGGGTAAGAAGCTGTCTGGGGGGTAACCACCCCCCAGGGCGGCACAATATCATAACGTGGAGTATTGGTGTCAAACGCGAGAAGCACCTCTCGCTAAAAATGTCAACTATTATTATGTAATTATGAGAGTAAAAGTAGATTTTATATAAAAGTTTATGGTGTTGTGTATGTTTTTTATTCTCTCTTCCATTCACTTGCCACCTATCGGATCTTCCCTCTCTCTCATTTGCCGCAACTCAGATCTCACTTGCCACCAATCAAATCTTCCCTCTCACTTGCCACCAATCAAATCTTCCCTCTCACTTGCCACCAATCAAATCTTCCCTCTCACTTGCCAACAATCAGATCTTTACTCTCACTTGCCACCAATCAGATCTTTCCTCTCACTTGCCACCAATCAAATCTTCCCTCTCACTTGCCACCAATCAGATATTCCCTCTCACTTGCCACCAATCAGATCTTCCCTCTCACTTGCCAACATTCTTACTTGACTTGCTGTTATAATTCAATATATTTAAAAATATATTTAAAGCCCCCCATTTCTGTAGTGAAGAAGTGATACCCCTTTTAAAATATGAATATATATAATACGAATGTAGAAAAGAAATAATATATTTTGGTTTCTAGTATGTGTCTTTATTACTTTCATCAATCATATATATATATATATATATATATATATATATATACATATATGTATATTTACCAAAAACCCTATTCATCATCCCAATAGTATCTTGATAGTTTTAATTTTCCTTATTCAAATTTCAACAAGGAAAATCAACTTTTCAAATTTGTAATTAGACTTTCATTGTAGTTTAATCTATAATTAGATTATTATTCGATATCAGTATTTTAGAAAAAAAGCAAGAATATCTAGTGTTTTTCAGAAATAAATCTTATATATCCTATCCTGTTCCAATTTGAGTGAATCATACATTCATTTTATTATTTCCACCATTGTATTGGCTAAATGTGAAATTGAAATTATGTTTAAAAAGGGCTCCATGGTATTTTGACTATTTTTTCATGTAGAACAAATAGTTCCTTTCTGTATCTGAGAAGTATATAATATATTTAGATGAAAGTAAACGTGAAATGCCAATGACAAGTAGTCTATCAATTTAATATGTGGACATTTTCTGACAATTGAATAAATATCAGGTTCGATGAAATGTAGAAAGTCATATCAAGATTTACATCAATGTAAATATTTATTATTCTTTCACATTTCGATGGTATTTGTGACTTTGTAGATTATGGAATTTAATGATGAATGAAAATGATCCATTTCAATATAAAATTAGACAAATAATGACTGCATTCATAGGTATCTATAAAAAAATATATAGACATCAGAGATAACTTATAGATCCAGTAACCACGAGAAAGTTTCTCTCCCGGCACAGTTAAATCAAGCATTCCTAGCGAGGGATTTTGCCGTAGTGACAGATCTACCCGGTGAGCACGTGGAAGACCCTAGTATCGAGCATAGCAACCTGCCACGGTTAGCACTGGACGTCTGTATATTATACGGCCTTGTCCTCAGATGAACCCGGCTATCATCACACCCTTTCTCTGTGCAAATTTAGGATTCGTTATGTATTGAACGATACTATTTAATGAGCAATCAATGTGGTCGATTCACGCAATACATATCCTCTTTTCTGTAGGTTTTGTAGTTAGATTTGACAGTGTGACAAGCGAATGGAATGAAGAGTATGCCATAAATTTCAATGCGCGATATGATAGCTCTCCAGACCTGACATCTCCCTATTCATACATATTCATAAGATGTACATTTCTTATGTGGCAGTTTCTGGGATAATTATGTTAAGCGTAAGATTTTTGTCAGTACTATTTTGTGATGAGCGGAAGCATATCTGGGCGGAAGTATGTTGTTTGGCACATCATGTTCAGCTGGCGGGAAGTTTAATATCAGTATTGCCACCTGGTGATTAAAATATCGTTATTTTTCTAAATCTTGCCAACAGATGTCAGACAAGTATTTGTTCAAACATCGCCATCCATTCTTGAACTCGACTGTCAATTCGATATTCACAACACTGTCCTTTCTGCCGCGGAGTGATATGACATATTTCCTTCATGTTCATACAGACCTTGAAGTAAAATTATCATCATGCTCCAAGATACCTTCAAGGTTTGCTTCAATGATGCAGGCAAACTTACTCGAAGTTTATAAATTATGATATTATCATGTTTTCATTGCTTTAATCATATCTGATAACATCCATTATCAATTCTTGATATCGCCAGCTTTGTTGCCTCCTGGCTATAGTTTCTTTGTAAGTCTGTCTGTCCTCCAAGAATCGCTCAAATAAAATCCTAGTATAAAGATTTCTGGGTGGTACAAGAACCTTTTTCGTGCTGAAGGTAACATATTTGGGTTTTATTTGAGCGATTTAGACAAACACTAATGGAAAAAATGGCAAAGAGGCCTCTCCATAAGCCAAATCATTCCAGTGTCCGAATTTAAAGGTACCCCCCTTGTTTAATAAGCAGGTGTTTGCACTAGATCACTGGTAAGCTCAACAAAGTTTGTTGATAAAGTGTTCAATAGATGATTTGGATTTTACTCATCTAAATTTCCTAGAATTTAGGTAGGGGTAATATGATGGGTAATAACATTTGATCACAAAGTATAGGGTATAAATATTTATATTATGCAAGGAAAAATTGCTTGAAAATCTGATTTTATGGAGGGTATATAATATGGAGGCTATTAATCTAATTTCATTATGAATTTTAAACTTCGCGGAAGTTGGCCATGAGGTCAACCTTGAGCTTGTAGTTGATAACAGATTCAAAAAAGTGTCAGATATTTGCTTTTTGGTAAATATTTGATATAAAGTATTCGCAAGGTAAACATCTGTGAAATTGGACATTTAACGACCATGTCTGAGGCGGGTGTTATTAGGCGTCTGGAGACTGACATATTTGAACTGTTCACTTCGTGAAGAAGGGACGTTCATTTGTTGTTCATTTGTACGAAGAAGTTGGACTGGTGCTGCCATCTGTATATCATGTGTTTAAGATAGGAAGGCGCGGTGAGCACAGAGCAGAAATACCGAGAGCATAGTGGAGAAATCACCAAGCTGGATGTCCTCATTGTCATGTTTTGGCGTGGGGGATCAAAAGAGTCTTAATCTCTATTTTAACATCAAATAATTCATATAGGCTAATTCTTCATTGGCATCGAACATAGATAAATGGTTTGATGAATTGTTTCATTGGTTAAACATATATTTATGAAAACATTTTATGAATGTTCAAACATTCACAAATATAATTGCAAGATTGAAAATTGTACGTGTGTATTTTGATTTTGAAAACCCATACACTGGCCTCAACATATATATTGAAAAGTTTGGTATAAGATTGACCTCTTGATATGAAATGCTTTCTATAATACCATTACGGATCATACGAACCTGACATTTGACCTTTGATTTTTTTATTGATCAATGTAAATAATATAACGTATAACATGAAATTCCATATCTTACAAATATATCATGACTGGTCAAGATAGGCATAATGAATTTATCATATGACACCAGAAATTATTTGTGACATTTCCATTGATGAGCATAAATCCTTCCCCAAAATTGTATTTAATTCATGAAATTGAGGTGCCAAACCTTTGCCTGATTCTGTAATATTGTAGCCCTTGTGACTCTACATGCACTATCTGATAACACATGACTAAAAACAAAATGTTGCGAACATGCGTCCTCTGGTGGTAAATATTCATCAGATGCGTCCTCTGGTGGTAAATATTCATCAGATGCGTCCTCTGATGTTGATTTTGTACAAATCGAGCCTCAGTGAGCGTTGGATACCACCAAATATTACACCCATTGAAGCCCAGTATAAATGCTTGCTATTGCAGGCTCAATATATCACATATGAAACATTATGAGGGCATATGTATTGCATTATTTTAAACACTAGTGTGTTCTCATCATTCTCATATACAGAGATATGGGGGTTGATAGATTTTTTTTTTTGCAATTTGACAAAGTTTGAACATACCGCCATTACTGCCTTGCTCCGAACCTACTGTGGGCTGTCAGAAGGTGAAATTCCCAAAAATATATTTCACATCCAATCATTTAATAAATTAGTCTTTAAAATATCACAAATTGGTACACTGGAAATAAATTACTGAAACATATATGAACTACTTTGTAGATAATTTTTATCTCAGAATTATGGCCAACCGGAAATGCAAAACATTGTTTGCTGCGGAGCTCTATCTACTGGAACAAACATGTATGAGCGATGTTTGGTGGTGTCCAACCCTCAGTATGCACATAGTGGCCCATACACTAGACGTGATACCTATTTATTTTGTTTGACAGTGTGTTGATAACATAAATATTAGTTAAAATAAAAATAAAAAAGCAAAAAATTATTTATGTGACCACAATGATATCAGTCAACAGTTTTTTTCTAAAAGTTACATGATCTTTACCTAATGCATTTTTAACGAAATAAAACATAATAAAATGCTTTTTTATAGATTATGTTGTGATGTTGTAGATAAATCCTCATATTGACATACCTTAAATACTATAATAAGATAATAATAATAAGATCCATAATAATATGTAAATTTATGTGGATAAAAGTTGACTATTGTTAGGCTTCCTAAACAGACAGTTTTGATATTTGCTCGAAGGTACTGTACACCTGCTCATCATAAACTTTCCTAAAAATCTTTATTTGATCTAAACCTCTTTACAAATATTTTTATCATAGAAAACAACACAAAGTTGGAGGTGTAAAGGTGCATAGCTGCACAGACAGTTGATAGGACTGATACACCCTAACATAGAGGTTCCTGCCTTAACAACGCCCTAAAGTGGAGATTCCTACCCTAACGACGCTCGAACGTGGAGGTTCCTGCCTTAACAACGCCCTAACGTGGAGGTTCCTGCCTTAACGACGCCCTAACCTGGAGGTCCCTCTCCTAACGACAACCTAACCTGGAGGTCCCTGTCCTAACGACACCCTAACGTGGAGGTTCTTGCCCTAACGACGCCCTAACGTGGAGGTTCCTATCCTAACGACGCCCTAACCTGGAGGTCCCTGTCCTAACGACGCCCTAACCTGGAGGTCCCTGTCCTAACGATGCCCTAACGTGTAGGTCCCTGTCCTAACGACGCCCTAACGTGGAGGTTCCTACCCTAACGATGCCCTAACATGGAGGTTCCTAACCTAACGACGCCCTAACGTGGAGGTTCCTATCCTAACGACGCCCTAACCTGGAGGTCCCTGTCCTAACGACGCCCTAACCTGGAGGTCCCTGTCCTAACGACGCCCTAACGTGGAGGTTCCTAACCTAACGATGCCCTAACATGGAGGTTCCTAACCTAACGACGCCCTAATGTAGAGGTTCCTGCCCTAACGACGTCCTAACGTAGAGGTTCCTGGCGTAGCAGGTGTCATTTCAGATCTTATTGGAAATCAGAGGCCGTAGCAGATAATATCATATTTACAGAGCACAATTTGTGATGTTAGATAGACTGGATAATACTGAAATCTTTTTCTAGTAACACTGTAGAAAGTCAGTGTACTGTCACGCTATCTACTTCATATTTTTTCAACATTATAGTCTTTCAAACGTTTTCCACTAGCCCATTTGAACAATATGAACAGGCATTCCATTGAGCTGATTGAGCTGGTTGCTATGTAGTTGCTAAGGACCTTTGTTCTGTCTGAACAATACCCGGTGGTCAAGGATTATAAGCGATGGCCATTTTTTGCGGTTAATGGAAACAATAGAGAACTTTTTTTCAGAAAATAACGGTTTTGGAAATGTTTTTGCCATAGCAGATAAGTAAATTACCGAGACAATGGTAGAAAATGCTTTCTGTTTTAGTTGAACAGTCCAAAAAGACAATGGTTTCCAGAATGTATCACAGAAAATTACGACCAGAACAAAACTTACGATCAAATTCTTTTATGAACGTTTTGATAGCATGGATGCGTATACACTAATACATTAGATCAAATAACTTTGGCTTGCGACCACTTTGCGTACATATCTCCAGTACAAATAATCATTAAATAGATTGAGACCAACTTACAATCGGCTAAAATTACAAGTCATAATAATCGTAATAGGTTTGAATTATAATTTCATTATTGACTGCAAAATATATTGAATTTTGACCTAGTATATAAGGGTCTAGCATGAAGACTCTTTGGTCCAAGACATACAAGGTGTAGATTCTGTAATTTCAGCATTTGTCATGCAAGGTGTAGATGCTGTAGTTTCAGCATTTGTCATGCAAGGTGTAGACGCTGTTATGTCACAGCCCGTTAGACTCTCTCCACCCTCAGCATATCGGAATGCTGACCGGAAATGGCTCCTCAAAACAAAGAAAAATAGAATTCTGATGTATTGAAAATTGAATACATACTTCATGAACAGGTAAATCAGACAATAAGAGAAGATATGAGACAATACAAGAAAGTATTGTGTCAAATACAATATTAATATATTTCTGGCCTTATATTTTCTTATCTTGCTTAATACTTAATATTGAATTCAAATGATACACATAATGACATTTTCAACGTTATAAATGTACAAAAACAAATGATTGCATATATCATATACTTACAAAAGTGCGCCATCTGGTGTAAAAAAATACAACATTAAAATGTATTGGTAAATATATATATAACAGCTCAAATACAAATATCACATTCATAGAACAAAATAAATACTTATAAATATCACAATAACTATATTTAACTGAATATTGCACCACAACCTGGGGTATGGCACATATGATATAGATTTAATCAGTCATATTATTGCTGCGCATGCGTATTATTTTGCTTGAAATACCACAGCCTGATACAGTATGTGTGGAATATTAGACTTTATATACAGGGTTCTCATACCAAATTATACCAAAAAACTGAAAAAGATGTCAAAAGCTTTGCCGTCACGCTTTGCTACCAACATTCTTTAAACCCAGAGCTAGCGCCAACTTGCAGAACATGAACCCAAATAGTATATATTCTATATTTTCATTTAATCATATATCCATATATTCTATATTTTCATTTAATCATATAAACATCTGCAAATTTCTAGGAAACAGAAATATTTTATGACAAAGTTAGAATATTGTTAAAAACTGCACCGAAAAAAACAGATGTCTTCTACCAAATACAAACACATGGCTACAGTACCAAATACATTATTCACAGCACAGATACCTATTTTACCAAATACATCACTCACAACACAAATGCCTGTTTCACCAAATACATTACTGACAACACAATTGTCTGTTTTACAAAATTCATTTAAAATTGCAAAAATCTATTTTGTAACAAATACATCAATAAGCACATCTCTATTATACCAAATACATACTTGACCATGCAGTCTACTAGATATAATACAGTGAATATAGCAGATTTCCTCTCAGCTAATCTATAACCGAAGAGATCTCCATTATGACACATCTTACATTTAACCACAAATGTCTCTAACTTTCTAAAAACATCAATAACCACACATATTCTGTTCAAAATACACACACACACACACACACACACACACACACACATATATATATATATATATATAAATATATATATATATATATAAATATATATATATATATATATATATATATATATATATATATATATATATATATATATATATATATATATATATATATATATATATATATATATATATATATATATATATATATATATATATATATATATATATATATGATTGATCAAAATAATAAAGACACTCGCTAGAAACCAAAACACATGTAAGAAAGATTCAAGAAAAAAGATTTTACATTACTTTCATATATGTTCATATTTTAAAAAAGGTATCAGGTATTACCACGTAGACCTGGATAATATCAAAAACAATCTATAGCCACACAGATGTTGACAACGCCGTGTATATCTACGACACCACATTTAACTAATACAGCGTCAAGGGATTACAGCTCTACAGGATGTCTAATGAGGAGAGCATACCTCTGTTAGAGCCACTTTGGAGGCGTGATGCGCGCGCACTCAGCCTCCTTCTGACAGCATTCTGCACATCCGACTTCAGAAGACAATAGAAGACAAAGATGAATAGTCCTTGAGAAGAGTTAAAGATGGCGAACAAGTAGTGAAACACCAATCCGATCCCATCCGATGTGAAACTGAGGAAGGCGAATGTCCAGGTGAGTCCGAGAAGCATGACTATACCGAAAGCCCCCCGGACCCGGGAGAGTATATCCGCCCGGCGGGACTTGTTGCCCTCCTGGTGTGGGATCTTGTAAAGTTCTCTTACCACGAGAATGAAGATGACAAGATTTATCATCAAAATCAAACTGATGGGCCCAACGAAGAAGTAGTAGAACGGCCGACCACCCAACCAGCATCTACAGTATGTCAAGTAATGTATTTGTTCTAAACTATGACTGATTGCATTTCCAACTATTTTCAAATGGAGTTTCTTATAATTTAAACTAGACCTTAAAAAAAATTCAATTAGCAACACATTATTTTTTTTATTATACTCACAAAGATTGCACCCCAGTAGATAGATAATTTTCTGAATATACCGCCATTGTCACTATCACGACCAACAGAGGCAAGCCTATAAAATAAATAATTAGACATCAAGTGTAATTAACGAAGCCGATATATTGGCTGCTAATAATAAGTACTTTTTGTTCAAATTTCAAAGTTACTTACCCCACCCAACAAGGCTGCATTTGAGCATGAAGTGGGAGAAGTATTGATGGAAGACCCTAACGACAGCCAGGTACATATAGACAGCTTCTATGGTCATCCAGGTGAAGCTGGAGAGGCAGCAATAATGCAGCAGACATCCCATAATCTGCGCAGCAACAAGCAAAGACATCTTGACAAAGAAACTGGCTGAGATAAGGCATACTAGATTTTAAACTTCATATTTATGGCAGGGCATTGTAGTTCCCTAGCAACGGCATGGGTCACGTGGTAGATGCAGCAGACATCCCATAATCTGCTCAGCAAGAAGCAAAGACATCTTGCTTGTGTGAAATACTGCTTTGATTTTATCATTTGAAAAAGAGGCCTGTTTAATGCTTCCTTCTAAGATATAGCATACTAGGTCCTAAACTTCATAATTATGGCAGGGCATTGTAGTCCCCTAGCAACGGCATGGGTCACGTGGTAGACGCTACAATTTGGAGGGCATTTGCCTCAACGACATTCTGTTCCAGAATTTTGTACTGGTTATGATTAAGGGTCTTTTAAAGTGTACTGCTTAATGTTTGTTCACACGTATTTTGAAATTTATTCAGTTTCATTCAGTTTCGGTTATTTGCTGTTGCAATATCATTGTCTATTTTATACGTTTTTACACCTATTTTGTATGTTTGTACACCTGTCATTCATCCACATTTATAATAGTTTTAATTCATACCTTATTGGCACTGAATGACCTAAATTTGTCGATGTGTAGTTAAGAATCCATTCATTCATGGTATGGATTACTTAAACATACTTGAGCCTCTTTCATTCGACATTTTAAGCAGCCACGTTCGGGTCAAACAAACTTGAGTTATTTTGGCGAAAGATGACGCGTGTCATTGGATCCCATACACACTGGCAAAGCTGATATTAATGGTTTGATAATACAATAATATGAGTTGATCAAATAAATACACCTGAATTGAACTTACCTTGCAGAAGAGGATTGACCTGACCGTAGCTCTCAGTGTGGCTATCACAAAGAACATCATGGTCAACAGCAATGCCACACACAGGTTCAACAATATCTTTGATGGCTTGTCATTCCTTAGCTTCCTGCACAAGAAATCAATCAACGCAATTTGCATTCTTATAGTATTTATAACTATGCCCCTGTGATATCGACCTTAATGGAATATTTCAATGCCTTTTTATATTTTCAAATGTCATGTTCCCAACATGCACGTGTAGAAAACATTAAGCAAAAAGCATTTCATTCTGGTGAAGGGTACTGGGTTTCCTCTTGCAACGACCTAGATAAACAAGTATGATGTAGCCTGAATATTATAATTATGTTATTATTGTTAATGTAGTAAATTGGACCTACTTGAAGGAGGCATATACCACCAATGTTGTAAGCAAGCCTGCGAAAGCAATACTACAGCCAACATAGGAGATGATAGACAGCGCCCTCTGGTTGCTGGAAGACAATTGACGACCCGTTCCATGCACATCCTGGACAAAAAATAATTTACAGCAGTCTTAATATATTGACAGTCTGGAGTACCGTGAAATGTAATGTGGATCTCCATATCACCGATATTTGTTTCTTCCATGATGCATTTTGATCAAGACTATCAGTCAAGGGCATGGGTTCATTCACCAGAACCAACTTGAGATATCTGTCTCCGTGAACACTGCACGAGCCCACGTTATTGTCTTTATCTCATACTTATCCACTGCAGATAGATGGTTTGTGTTCAACTTTATCTTCAAAGCAAAGCAGTGAAAACATGGTATAAAACTATTTTGTGTGTGGCTCATTGAAGTTTACATAAGTTTACATTTACATAATGTAATCAATCGTATATTAATGCATGCATTGAAACTAGGCCACCTATAAAGCATTATATGAAATGGGTGTACATGTAATCTGTCGCAACAGGGTGAACAGTCATTAGTTTCGAGATTCCCATGAAAGGTTGCAGTCTCTGCCAACAGGGGGCCCACCTGTCTGTGTTTCAATGTCCCCATGACCCAAATCTAAAATGTCATCTGCTCAAGGTCAAAACGAATCCAGACAGTCATCATATTCATTTCAGAGAAATTAACACATGAAATGTTGATGAATTGGCCTAAGACTAATTACATTTATTATATATTTGACATTTTATGACATAAAATGCACAAATATATTTAAACAAACATTTTATTCATTTCCAAATATAATGTAAATGTGAAATGAATCATTAAAAAAGATAAGAGGAAAGTAGTTCAGCAGAGGGGTGATCTGCAAAAAAATATCTCATAGGTGCAAAACACTCTCTTGAGGCACCATGTATAAGAAAATGATTAATATCCCTTCTTAGAAAACATCATGTAAGGTAGTAATGCTTTGTTTTGATGGAAATAATTTCTCATCACCTTTTTGTGTTGGAAGAAAGGTATTTTCTGTAACCCAATCATTATTTCTCTTCTCTACATTCATATAGGCTTTGTTTATTCTCGGTGCAAATGGGTGGAATGATCAATATAATAATTTATTGCCAGGTTTTAGAACTGCAACTGGCGTGGCAAACATTTAACTTATGATGAGAAAAACGTCATCACATTGTGTGCTCTTAAAACATGCTCCTGATATTTATGAAAACATATTTTGAAACCTTCTGAATATCTTGTACTGATCATCTTAAGAATGATGATTCCTTTAAGAAAACCACAAAAAGTGCTCCAAAAAGGCTCCTAAAATGTTTTGTTATAAAAAGTAAAACCTCTAACTACTGTGTCAAAATCTACTCTGTCCTTTATAGTAAAATATGCACACCACATTATGCTTTCTTTGTCTGAGAAATCTTTCTTGCAAAAGTTGGTGCTTGGAGCATGTTTTACTCAAAAAGTGAAGAAGGTCAATGAGAAACTAAATGCATTTTTCCTGGTATAATCAATTCTAAATTCAAAACCTTCAGATGTTTGAAGAGTTATTAGGATGAATTGTATTACAAAACAAACATTACATACATATGATTGTTCTTTATAATAATGGTCATATTTCACAATTTGTTTCACAATACTTACCAAGAGCAGAGCAAAGTTAGTAAGATGATTGCAGTCACACCTGGTCTTATGGTCACTGAGTACTATAGTATTACATCCATCTTGTGACCACACTCCTCCAAACCCGACACCAGCAAAATCCCAGAACACACACACCACAGAACCATTGTCCTTATTTAAGTGAAAAGTAGATCATTATAACACAGTATAAGTTTGTATCAATGAGTAAATGAGAATTAATGTTGAGTACAGACCATCAAATTTTGTTGACCAGGAATCGTGGCACCCATAAAAGTAAGTTGAACATGTTGCTCAATTACAACTCACAGCATGGTAGCAAATAAAGGAGTTGGCGGTTAGATTATTTCCACCCTTATTCCACCCCCATTGCACATTTTGTAAATATTTAATCTAATTTCTTCATGATAATTACAAGCTAACTGTATTTATCTTTTATCTTCTCATGTTGTCACACCACAAGATTTTTGAGGTGATTATAAACTACACTTAGCTATGTGAAGAAATACTTGAAAATTGAGATAGTTACCACAATATCGTGTTTGAATGTGATTTTAACAGGTGTCCTGAGATTGGTAACCATCTGTCCATGGATGGTAGCTGAAACGACCTTACTCATGATTTTATAATCACCACCACTAAGGCCATGGACACTGGTCACCATACTCGATGAAGTGTTGTCTTCCTTTGCTGTATCAATGGCCTGTGTAGGGAACAATGTAAAAAAACCTGTTTTATGTATACAAACACATTGGACATATTTAAAATAACATTAGAAAATTAAGGGTATATTCACAAACCATAAAGCAATAACTTTTAAAAGGTCAGATACAGATCCCATACATAGTACACAATGTGGTATGACATGAAATCACTCTACCTGTAAGAAATGAAGCACCCTAAACTGGAAGGAGAGTTGTGAGTGGTATGAAATAAAGCACCCTTAACTGGAAGAAGAGTGGTGAGTGGTATCAAGTTAAGTAACTTAACCTGAAGGAAGAGTGGTGAGTGGTATGAAATGAAGCACCCTTAACTGGAAGAAGAGTGGTATGAAGTAAAACACCCTTATCTGGAAGAGTGGGGAGTGGTATGAAGTGAAACCCTTACCTGGAAGAAGAGAGGCGTGTGGTAAGTAATCAAGTGCGTGTTAGCTTGCTTTGACATATCGGAGAATGCACCTTGTGGGAGCTCTATCACTATTCCTTGGCTGTCCATTCCCTCAGTATTTGACTGCAAAATATAACAATAATATAATACTGAATAAAACCACGAATTATGACTTAATTGTCATATTACTTATATCCAAATGAATCTTTGATTCATGAATACCTTGTTCATAGGTTTAATTTTTAAAGAAATACAAAGCTGTTTCGAAGGTTTGACTGGCTTCTTAAGACAATGGGTTTCTACTGATGATGATAAATATATAATCCTCTTAACCCTTTTCTCTTGCCTATCGGAGCACTATCTTAGTAGATAGTTCTGATTCGGGGAAAGGAGCCATTAATGAGTATACATCTTGACCTAATCCTATCAGCAGGAAGGTTAAGAGTGGGGCTCTGTTCATGACTGACTGGCTTTTTGGCTATTTTCTGCATATATATTTGGAAGGAGATGCGATAACTGATAGAAAATCACTGCATAATCAAATCTGGTATGAATTTTTGACATCTAACAATTATTATATGAATAAGATGAACTGTTCTTAACAGTTGTATATGAGCATATCATATTAAAATGTATTTGTCTCAGAATATCAGAGACCATGCAGGCGTAGAGACAGCGTGTGAAGGTGTTAATGTTAAAAACTGAACCTGGTTTTCCCCTGAGGCAGGAATCGTACAACTCACTTCTCTCACAACTCACAACTCTCTTCTCACTACCCGCCCACCAACATATCATACAATCGGAATTGCCCAGCCTCAGTTGGCTGACTTGGATCCTCACCAATCAGTACAATGCATGATCTGTATGAATAGTTATTTATTCTTTCTCCAATCCATTTTTTTGTGAGAGAAGTCCTATTTTGGAGGGTAACAACTCACTTGAGTTTTGAACAAATATTAAACGCTCATATCAGCATGAACATACATATACAACATCAAAATAGGTCCGAATTTACCAAATTTACCTCATTAATCATCATTTTTATGGTTTTTCCTGAGGAGATAACCCTGGTAGATTGTAAAACAGGTGATGGCATAACTAACACTGATAGGGAGTTTATATCAAATTCCATTGGTCTGCTATAGGGTGATAGAGTGGCCATTTTACCCCCAAATTTGTCCATCTCTTGCAGCAATCTGAAAAGAAACAAGGGGTTGTTTTCAGATTCCTTAGGTTAAGGAAGATTTAATTAAATGCTTATCTTACAAGGGACACACAATTGGAAATCATCGTTATCATTATTTACAAATAAGGTAGAGTTTCATATTAGACAAAATTACTTTTGTAACAGTTCAGAAAGAGAAGAAAAATCACACTTCACTACAATATTTACATGAGAGTATATTGGTACCCTTAGTCATTAAAGCTACGTTCTTAGCAAGAAACAATCTAATGTGAAATGAAATTTAATAAAGATAAAGATAAAGAACTTACCCAGTCACAGAATGTCTTTCTCTCTCCATGTTTACCAACACGGTGAGATTAATATTATGCATGTGATCTATGGCAGACAGGAGATCTGAAGCTGATCCTGCATCCAAGGTCACATTGTCTCCTGATCCCAAGATATTACACGCAATCTGAAAGGCCAAATGCACATCCGGGAGACTGGTTCCTGACCAATCAGAAGTGACATTGCTCAGCTCCTTGGCAATAGTACTCACTGAATCTGCAAGATGCAATTCAGAAATCATAATCAATTTCGCTATTTTAAAAAATGAAAACCAATTATCTCTTTACAATGTATGAATCTTATATTTTTCAAATTCAAACTGACATCTTTGAGATGATGATTATATATTGCACCTTTCATCATAATTCAAATATAAATATAAGACATTGTTCCAACATGCCTAAGATGAATGCATCCGATTCTTAATTGTTTTACAATCATTTAAATATTGCCATTTTTGTTAGATTTTACATATTGTCCTCTTGAAAAGGTTCATTTAATATTTCATCAAATTTAAGGTTTACCTTATTCCGTCAGATACAAAGATATTATCAACAGGCTGATAATCCCAATACATAACAAACAATTAGGGATCCTTCCATTTCTTTCAGGCAATCATCATGACAGACTAAGCAATAACTCAACATATCAGGATTATATTATATGGTGTCAATGACTTTTACCTTTATCAATAATTTTGTCAGCCAGGCTGCTCAAACTTGTTGATGGCACATCATCTGATATAGTATCACAGTCCTCAGCCCTTGTATTGGTCCAGTCTGGATATCCCAGGTCTTTGCTTTCTTTACTGATACAATATGTTCATATATTAAGAAGGTCGACAAAGTTGGTATTCAATCACAGGATTCAATCACATTTAGATATCACTTAATTTTGGAGCAGATTTTATGTGTTTTACCTTTTCAAGTTTCATTTAGTAATTTGTCGAATTGTACCAATTGATTAATTAAAGATTAAATGGGTGGACTTTATGGAACTCAAGGCTGTCTTATCAAGAGGAAAATACACAGAGAGGAATAAACGTGTCATCACACTGTGTCCCATCGCAATTATTAGTTGGCATTTTCTTATTGTTATTCGTCCAGTCATGACGTGTTATTCACTTGAGAAAAAAGACCAAACTTTAAAAGGAAATGAAACCAGCGTGGGAGATAAACAAGTTAACTTGGGCGTAATCGCGAGTGCATTCGCACGTATTGTGTTGTCAAAACCAATAGTGGAAGCCAAGCTGTGAGAGCACTAAAACATGGTGGCTAAAGGATGGTTGACATATGCCTCAAAATCCCTCAAGAGCCGAACACAATATGTGAATAAATGTTAAGACTAGTGTAGCGCATCATGAGCTCATGTTTCGCTTGAAGAATTTTAAATATTGAGGAACAGATGTACACTGGCGTAAAATGAACATTAATGTATGAAAAGTAAAAACTGCTTGTTGCAATGTTCAGTCTTGTGAACTGTGAAGAAATAATCATGATGAGACATTTATTTTACATGCGATTACAAACTGTAAAATAGTTTTTGTGCATATGTACATCATGTGTTAGGCCCTTAAGACATTTTGAAGCGTTTCTTGACCGATTTCCAGTCACCATGTGTTTAGTGCTTTAACACTTAGCTACCGCTATCACAAATTATTTTGTCTTGAACACAGTTAGTGTGAATGCACTCGTGACTATGCCCTACCCAACTACCCAAATTCCTCAGGCTGGTTCCAACTTTTTCATTTTTCAGCTATAAGAGACATATTATAATTGGACTGTTACCTAATCTGATCATAATGAAACCATGGAGATCATGATGAAACCATGGAGATCATGATGGAACCATGGAGATCATGATGAAACCATGGGGATCATGATGAAACCATGGAGATCATAATGAAACCATGGGGATCATGGAAACCATGGGGATCATGATGAAACCATGGGGATCATGATGAAACCATGGGGATCATGATGAAACCATGGGGATCATAATGAAACCATGGGGATCATGATGAAACCATGGAGATCATGATGAAACCATGGAGATGTGTAGTAATTAAAATACAGATTTTCATATCTGTTTTCATTTAAAATAGGCTAATCAGGTTGGTTAAATTTCAGCTATTACTTCATATAAATGTTCCAAACAACTAACCGAATTCATAAAGCTTTTTGTGTGTGATAAAAAATGAAAACAATATTTACCAAGAGACATGGAAACTCCTCGATGAATCTTGAGGGCAGCGTGCACTGTCAATGCTCGTGTTTACTAGTGTTGAAGGATACTTATATGACTTCACACACATTCCTGAAGAAAAATAAATATTTGTTAATGACGGTTCCACAGCTTGATTGCACTTATGGTGAATATTGTTTATGTGCTCATAAATCCAGCAACTGTCTCCAAATGCAAACAATGAATATCGCTTTAAAATAGATTTACTTAGTCTTAAATTAACTACATCTGTGGCCTGAATTGAAGTGTTATTTGAGCACATTTGTTGTATCTGATATGTTGAGGAGAAAATAAGATTTTATTAAACCTATTTTGCATCTAGGATTTAAACACAATGGTTGTATACAGAGTAAATATTACAAAGGTGATGCCACGTGATTCGCTATATGCTAACTGGGAACATAAAAAATGGTATAATATACCTTTTGTGTAAATTGTTACATTGTTGTTGTTGAACCTATTTTGTAGAACGTTTGCCAGATTATCCATGACATTCAACAAATCACAACCCAGCTTGATATGCAGATATGCTACAAACATATCACTGGATTTCGTCCCTCTTGGATTTTGTTCAAGATACTTCCTGTCCAAAACATACCTTAGAAATTAAAATCCAGGAGGCTTAAAATATCCCTTTAAAGAACAAACAGATCAGAGAATAGTAATAAGAGATTTCACATGGTTTTCTATTTTAATGTTTGTTGCTTGTAAGCACCATACAGGACAGTCAATATGTTTGGATTCATCTTATGTTGTATTAAAGACTTTAACTTATGACAGTCCATATGCTTAGATTCATCTTATGTTGTATTAAAGACTTTAACTTATGCCACGCCTGAAGCTTATCCTACTTAACATATTCTACGAATCCCTGAATGAATCTTTCTTCAGTCATTTATATATTATCTAAAACAGGTTATTATCATGTAACCCATCACAAATAACTTTGTTTTGTCACAATCGCAAGTAAGGTCACAAATGTCCCGTGACTCCCGTGAGAGGTTTTCATCATAAAAATCTAAATATACATAAATAATAACCATATCTATTGGATGTGTCGTCCAACAATGGAAGCCCTTAAATAGTTTATATACATCATGTTTCAAACATGTCTGTGAAATTTAACTAATCTAAATGTCATGTTTTTATATCTTTAATGAATTCTGCCATATATTGTACTTAATCGTGCATTACAGGATGCAACGATTGAATTAGGTTCACCCAATTTATTGGTCCTTTTGCAATAAACTCTACCTCTTTCTATGACTTATGACTGCCGTAATATGCTCGCCATTTTGTGCATTATTAGGTTCTCCTTGCTAACTAATACCAAAGAATAAGGATGATTCAACGGCTTGATACGCTGTGAGACAAGAAATGGTGGATACTTGAAAAAAAAGCCGATAGAATCCAGGTACATGCGCACCTGAATGTGAGACAACACCTGCAAGAATCAAACCAGTCTCTTATAATATGGGGGTAGAACCAGATAATGAAAATAAAGTGTTTGTTCCGTCCAACTTAATATTGGCCTGTGCAATATTCAATCCATTACATCCAAAATACTACACTGCATTACATAGGTAGTATTCAATTACTACATCTGCAGGCATTGCCCTATAATTGATACCATTCTCAATTTGGAATTCCTCAAATTATAAATGCTTGCCTTGCTCACAGAAATATAATCAAATCTGAATTGACCAACATCAGGTTATAAACTGTAATCAGGTCTCTGATACATAAACTGGCCAATCAGTACAAATGCCAGTACAAAACAGGTATATTCTTTCACCTATCAGTGGACAGCCAGATTTTTATGAATACTGATCTAAATTAGAGTTATCTCAGTAGAACTTAAACCAGGCAAGAAAGAATTTGATTCCGAGATGTTAAGATCTTAAACAAAGAACCTTCAAAATGCTATTGTATTTTTTAAATTCTGAGCTCCACTTAAAATTGAATGATTCACAACTTGACAATACGGCATCTTTCCCACAAATCGCTACGAACTCAAGTCAGCAATTTCAGAGGAGAAGATCGAGTTTCATGGACAGACAGAATGATAGGAAATTCCCCTACTGAATACGCTATTCTGACATGTCAGGACAGGTAATTATGATTCATGCTGTCGGTAAAATATGTCTATCGAAGGAGAGAGCGGTAAAGGGAAAATCTAAACACTTTTCGGGACTTTTGGTAGAAAACAAGAACAACTTAAAATGAGTTTAAGGATTATTGATACTGTAATATATAAATCTAGATAAATCTCTTAGCCGGACACAAATAACTTCCCCTGAGAACAAATTCAATGTTCTTCTATGGAAAGCATGACAATCTATGCAAGGAAATGGATTATCACTAATGGACTGGATCTTATGATGTCAAAGATTCATTCACCATGGACCCAGGTTTGACATCAAAAAGGTTGATTGCCTTGACAGCAAAATGTATGAAATGGAATGATAAAAGTTGAATAATAATTCCGAGAGGAAAAGGTCTTTGCATCCTTCAGATTATATTACATTTAGAATGATATACATAATATATTACACTGTAAAATATTAAAATTATATATTATGATAATATGATATTGAGTTAGTCTCTGAACTTAATGTATCAGATATACATACCAGTTTAAACTGTCAATTGACTTGTCAGAGACCTAAAATATTAGAAATATAATAAATGTCACGTTTTCATGAATACATTAAAACAAACTGAAAACAAATGGATATTGCTTTTTAGATGACAAATATACACCTTTTCCAATTGGCTGTTTAAACTTTTGGCAAACTTTTCATCTATCTTCTCCTTCTCCTGTAACTTAACTTGTACTTCTTTCCAGTATGTGAACCCTGTATAAAAACATGCAAATTATATCATATAAAACTATACACTTCATGTATTTTATAAACTAAAAGGTTGAAGCTTAGTGTATGATATATCTGTAGGATACACTCACAATGCTAAATACAACATATGAGGTGATCCTATTAGAATTTTACATGACCAATCTCAAAATTTATTTCTACAATGAATACTCCATCACATTTGCGCAGATTTCAGTAAAGGCGCCCAGGGGATGCGGATTTTTTGTTGCCCAAACATCCTTCAGGCTACCCAGTCTATCATGCTCACCCTTCAGCCTACCCAGTCTATCATTCTCACCTTTCAGTCTACCCAGTCTATCATACTCACCCTTCAGTCTACCCAGTTTATTATGCTCACCCTTCAGTCTACCCAGTCTATCATTCTCACCTTTCAGTCTACCCAGTCTATCATACTCACCCTTCAGTCTACCCAGTTTATTATGCTCACCCTTCAGTCTACCCAGTCTATCATTCTCACCTTTCAGTCTACCCAGTCTATCATACTCACCCTTCAGTCTACCCAGTCTATCATGCTCACCCTTCAGTCTACCCAGTTTATCATACTCGCCCTTCAGTCTACCCAGTCTATCATGCTCACCCTTCAGTCTAACCAGTCTCTCATTCTGACCCTTCAGTCTACCCAGTCTATCATTCTCACCCTTCAGTCTACCCAGTCTATCATACCCATCCATCAGTCTAACCAGTCTATCATGCTCACCCTTCCGTCTACCCAGTCTATCATACTCACCCTTCAGTCTACCCAGTCTATCATTCTCACCCTTCAGTCTACCCAGTCTATCATACTCACCCTTCAGTCTACCCAGTCTATCATGCTCACCCTTCAGTCTACCCAGTTTATCATACTCGCCCTTCAGTCTACCCAGTCTATCATACTCACCCTTCAGTCTACCCAGTCTATCATTCTCACCCTTCAGTCTACCCAGTCTATTATGCTCACCCTTCAGTCTATCCAGTCTATCATGCTCACCCTTCAGTCTACCCAGTCTCTCATGCTCACCCTTAAGTCTACCCAGTCTCTCATGCTCACCCTTCAGTCTAACCAGTCTCTCATTCTGACCCTTCAGTCTACCCAGTCTATCATTCTCACCCTTCAGTCTACCCAGTCTATCATACCCATCCATCAGTCTAACCAGTCTATCATGCTCACCCTTCCGTCTACCCAGTCTATCATACTCACCCTTCAGTCTACCCAGTCTATCATTCTCACCCTTCAGTCTACCCAGTCTATCATACTCACCCTCCATTGGCCAGTGGCTCTGCTTTGTACACGTGCTTCCCACACAGCAGAAGGAACACTCCATTGAGGAATCAATATTTTCACAACTCTGCACATTTTTAGCCATGTATTGAGTAGAGCAGTTCTTTCTGTCCACACAGGATGACTGGAGAGAGGGGAATCCTTCCTTGACAACAAAAGATATGCGACACACCATATCTCGCTCATTGTCCTGAAACAGACCAATTGTTAGAATTTCCAAATATTGTAGAGGAAAAAGCCAATAACCGCAAACATCATACACCACTGAAATATTTTTAAAGAATTTAAAATAGCGTTACAGAAACTGAATATAGACGATATGCCATAAGGTTTGTTTTCCAACAAACAACAGTTCTTAGCATAATGCCAGCTCAGATTTTTAATCTCCCACCGTAATTTTCATTTTCATTGAGGCCTTTCCCAAGTCAGGTATTTTGGTTTGGAAAAACTCATCACATATACTCTGTGCGTAATTTGAAGTAAGACCTTCAGCGAGAATTTAATTCCGAGTGGGCAACCGGTTCAAAAACAAGAAAGTCATGGCCATACAAGGCAACTCAACCTATTCAAATTCAATCTCAGCCTATTCTAATCTGTGAGTAAAGGGAAATTGAGAATCACCTTCAAGATTTGGGAAATGCAATAATATAATGACCAACACAAAAATAATTCACTTTTGTCATCTTTAATATCCTGGATATACAAGGAGCCTATGAATTTGACACTCACACAAGCATCTGTGGCTTGGAAACAGTTAGTGAGACTTGTGGCTCCCTCTGGGCAACGTGGACATATCTGAGTGGAAGATGGGTCTATAAATTTAACAAAAAAGAAAGTCGTTAAAAAATGAATTTATATATTTCCTTTCAGAAAATGATATTTATATTTCCAGTGCATCACAGAATGACATGTATACAGAAATCTCTGACGTATACGCACCAGCCCTCGTCGTCTCTGATCACTATATATACAATTTGTTACAATATAGTCTATATTATTACATATATTTATTATTACTGTAAGAGCTGTATACTAATAAAAACTCCTATGAAACTCTTTGTGTCCAGTATCATTTAATGATATACTTTTGGTAAACAGTCCTGCTATTAAATAGTGATGCACAATTATTTTGGTTGATTTATATCATATGTTATTGAAACCAAGACATTACTATCACCAACTCACTTTGGCAATGTTTTATATCTGTTACATTAATGCGTTTGTTGTCACCATCTAAGCATTGTTGGAAGCCCTCTACTGTAATATTGTTCTCCTCAATTCTTTTAGACAGATTATGGGCTCCACACCATTGGCAATGCAATATATTTCCAGTGATATTTCTGCAATTAGTGCAATTATTATCATTTTTGTTGGTGTCAAGATCCAATGCCTTTAAGTATAATACGGGACATCCTTATTAAAGATCTTTGTCAAACATATTAAGTACATACATTGTTAATTTTCGGTTGTGTTAAAAAAAACAATACCCCCCCCCACCCCAAATAGAAAACACAGTTGGTCAAGCATACACATTGAAAAAGACATTTTGAGTTTCCATAAATTCCCGGTTGCCAGTTATGAACTAGGAATACTCACACATTTTGCAGGTTGGGCAGGAGCTGGAAGGCATTCTCTGATATTAGTCTGATGCCATTATTTGCTAAATTGCTGCAATATGAACTTAATATTGCATTTTGTGTCAAAATATAATACAATTCACCAATTTAATCATACGTCATCTGAAATAATTATGTTAAAGGAATGACGGGTTTACTTTGTTAACAGTTTCAGATTGTTTCTGTTTCTTTCCTTGTAATATTTTAAATGATCAACATTGTCATATTTCTTTTTCACTTTAGCATTATATCGTTATTGTATTGTGATAGTTTCAATATTCCAAATTATTGCTTTTCTGAAATTTAATTTAATTATCCGTAAAATGCCACGGTGTAAGTGGCGTGGCCCCATAATATCATAAGAGCATATTTCCATCTTAGAGTTACTTCCATACTTTATTTCCCATTATGAAATTCACAGCCTCGTATATAGGCTGTACAAAGAAGAGATTATATATTATTCAACCAGGTAATTATTTCATAGTCATATATATTCACTTTTGGAAAAAAAACATGCAATCAAAACATGTTTTGAACATTTTAATCAAATTCTCGAATATAACCTTATAATCTATTATCAAATGTTGACTTCATTATTATAAGTTTTTTTGGCACGACTGTAGACATATATTATATTACATATATTATGCTTTTAGAATCTAAAAAGGTCATGCTGATAGAATAACAATGTATATCGCAAACAATTCGAAAATGAATTAATGCCAGGCGAGTTAATGGTAAAGGATATGAATTAATAATAAGCTTAAGTAAGCCCAAACTTATTTATCCACCAATGCCCCGGAAAAATGTGCTTTAAAAATACTTTCTTCCATTTGTATTTCAAATAATCGTTGCAGAATTTAACAGATTTATTTTAAGTTGTATTGAGTGGATGTTTTGAAGGTCTCAAAAAGAAAGAACTACTCTTATTTTTTTCTTGAAAAAATGAAACATCAATAAAATGTTGGTTTAATTATTTTATTAATAATAGATTTTTAATTCTCCATTGTTCTGAAGTCGGCGACTGTGATAGGATGAAAGTATTTTGAATCCAATGTGTAAAACAATGCGTTGCCATGGTGCCATGCCTCATACATGCCTTCATATATATATTTACTCCAAGTTATAAACAGATCATTTTTGGGCATGGTACGTTATTAGAATAGTTTATGCCATGTTAGTGAATGTGGCATTAAAAGAGGATTGATACCAGTCAGAAAGGTGCATGATTTTAGTAAATGTTGAACTAAAAGCGTGATAAGAACAGTCAAGATTACATCATTTTGGTGAATGCTCGTCAAATGCATTTTAAGACAAATAAGAGATTTATAATTTTAGCAAATGTTGTACTAACAGCATGGTAAGTTTAGTCAAGAACATAAATGTGGAATATGTGACATTGTCACTGATATTGTTGAAGGATAGATTTCTACAAATGGCATGAAATAAAATCATTATTAATAATCTTTGTAATTATTTTTAAGATTATATAGATTTATTAGATTATACGCATTTAAGCGCTATGTTATCATTTTATGTTATCATTTGGGTATTATCCAATCAATATAAGTTCTACAATTGTGAATGAAACACGGTTTAAAATAAATTATCACATACATTTCTGTAACACTGGGAAGATGAAGGAATGTACTTGCTGAAATTACATTGATTTTATTCCCATGTAGATCTCTGAAAATATATGCATGTAATTAAGAATACCGATTAAACATGATGACCACCGGGTCTATAGGAACATTATGGGACATGGTATTCTTAATGAGTACAAGTCTATTACCTAGGGAGTCACGTTCTCATTCTTAATGAAAAATACCCGAAAAAGGTAAACAATTCCTCATAAGATTAAATGTTAAATTTATCTTTTGTGGTGAAGATGATTATGTCTACATTACTCTTAAATGAGAAAAATGACAACGATCAACAGAAAGCTTCTCCCTAAATCTGGTTAGAACATGACTAAATATCATTAAACGTAGAAACCTTCTGTATCCCAGTCCAAAAATCAATAAATAGACAGATAAAATAAATAAACAGCGCAAAACCTCAATAAACACAACTGAATTGATATCAATCAGCGCAAAACTTAAAACTATAACAAACCAAAAATTGCAATAGATAAAATATAAATTATAACAAACAAAACAATTAATAAATAATCATTTCATACAGAGTTAGTTGAAAATATCTTTGTCTTGTTAAAACATTCATTTGGAGTTGTGTTTTTATTCTGGAAAAAGTAACATCATCTAATTTCGCTCAGGGCTACACTAGAAACAACAACCATGGGAAATGATGCCCAGTAAGATGTTATCTGTTAATTATCTTGAAGCTGGAGACCCTTTAGATCATGAACAATTTAATCTGAGCTTGGTTTTTCATAATTGACTAAAAACTAAAAATAAGCCTCATTTACTGAAATATACTTGTTATATCATCTATTCCAAAATCTCCAAATCATATGTTCAAAGTTCTTCAAATCGTGTACTAAAAATTCTCAAATTCATTCATTCAATTCATTCAAAATAACCTGCTCAAATGTATACAAATCAAATATTCAAAATTGTCCAAATCATCAACTCAAAAATCTCTAAATCACCTCCTCAAAAGTCTCCAAATCATCTGCTCAAAAATCTCAAAATTATCTGCTCAAAATCGTCAAAAATATCCTGCCCAAAAATCTACAAATCATATATTCAAAAATCTCAAAATCATCTCCTCAAAAATCTATTATCTATTCAAAAATCTCAAAATCATCTACTCCATATTCTCCAAATCAGCACTTAAAAATCTCAAAATCATCTACTCCATATTCTCAAAATCATCCACTTAAAAATCTCAAAATTGTCAACTCCAAATCTCTTAATCATCTACTCAAAAATCTCCAAAAATAACCTGGTCAAAAATCTCCAAATCATATACACACTAATCTTCAAAAATAATCTGCTAGAAAATCTTCAAATCATCTGCTCAAATATTCAAATCATATATTCAAAAATCTCCATAATCTACTCACAGTTTCTCGAGCGCGTAGAGTCCCCTGAATGCGTGAGGTTCAATAGAGGAAATGTCGTTATTGTTGATCATCCTTCAATAAAAAGAATAACTTGGTCAGCCACATATATCATTTATGTAATTAATGAATAAACATAATGCATGAAAAAATGGCCGGTAGAGTTCGTATTAAGCACAGAATGGTCCATTTCAACATTGAAGATGATCAAGGGTAGGAATTGTTTGTAAATCTGGTACATATTTCTTCCTTCGACTTTAACTACACACTCTATATCATCTTTCCAAAGTTTCTTTATTTTGATTTTGTTGTGAAATATTGAAGGATTGGCCACATCTTTAGGTTTCATCTAGTCTTTACAAATGGATCTATAGCTACTTTTAATGCAAATCTCACTTAGCCCTGTCCTGAGTGAAATCAATGAGACACCTCAGAGAAGTGATCAAAATGGCCGCCATCATATGCACGGAGGCAATATACAGATTAACATTTACATTTTTTAGAGCAACCCAGTTCCTTTTCAATGATACATTGAATGTTGTAATATATTAGGATTTGACAAATTATGAATCAAATAACAACAGCTTTTACCTTGTGACAGATGGGGAATAGAGCTACCCCGAATCTGTTCTCCTACATAATACATGTCAGAACAGATAGAATTTTTTTTTGCACACATACATGTAGAATATTTAAAAGCTGTGGAAATCCCGTTTATGTGAAAATGCCCAAAATGACTGCCCCCTCCAATAACTATAATTAAAAAGATGGTGGCTGAGTCAAGGTGTGAAATACATTCACTTGAAGTACAATTAAAATAGTTAATATGTGGCTATTACTGTTGAATATGTTATGTAATTAAAATTTTAGTGAATTCCTTGAATTCAACACCAATTAACTTTTCACAAATTTGTTAGAAATTGCATTAGCCAGTAATTTGACTGAGGCGTTTATTTTCGCTAAAATCCCTTTTCAACTTACTGCAAAAGATGGGTGCTAATTAATAGGTCACAAATATCATTTCCGGTAATTTAAACTTTAATCATGGATATTTCTTGACCTAATTAAAGGGATTAAGCACCGATTTTGAAAAAAATGTTTAAAATTCACATATTGGTAATAAATGAACTCGTCTTTCATGTCCATAAATATTTTTAAAAATGCATCCCCATCATTGTCTGTAAAACCTATTTGAACAAGACCTTAATATATGGGCCCCTAATAAAATCACACTCCTTTCTTGGCGTCATTTCTATGTGGAGTGTCATCATAGAGGCACTGAAAGGTAAAATGACATCATAAGAGTATGGCAATATGCTTATGACGTCATGAAATGTATTGTCCTTTGAATAGTACCAAAATGACGTCAAACAGTGCTACCCTACTTTGGGCCTCAATTGAGGTCAAATAAAGTTCACGCTACCCGTGTTTACCCGTCACGTGCAGCTTATGGCTCAGACAGACCTCTGCTAGGAGTGCAACTGCTATGTCTCATAGCAACATATCTTATTACTTTATTATAATTTCAATCTGACAATATGTTGACATGTGGCTAAGCTTTCAAAAACACCAACTTGTGGAATTGATGCTTAATACCTTTAAATATTTGCAGTGATGCCTTTTGGATATGACGGCAAAATACTAATTGTCCAGAGGATATTTCCATGATGGCCTTGTGACCATCAATAGTCACCCCAAAGTCAGGCCATGACGGGCCGTGGCGCAGTTGGTTAGAGCGCCAGCTTATTAGCACCAGTTCCTCTGTGGTGATCCAAAGGTCGTGGGTTCGATCCCCGGCCGTGGCGAGGTTGAATTCATGATACAATTTCACACATGAGCTGAGGCCCGTGCGCGAAGGGTTAACCCGTTGTCCTTGTAAATCTGTGACCGGGCGGGTTGTCATGTCAAGGACCTGCGACATGACAATTCAGTGAGGCAGCACTATATCTGCTACAAGTAGGTCTCATCACGAAATGACCGAAATAATGTTGAAAGTGATGTAAAGCCCCAAACAAACAAACAAACAAACATGACGGCGATTGGGTGCAGCAATTTTGGCAATTTGAAAACCCATAATTTGAAACGTTACTTTTCGTGTGGGCAAAATGTTGAATTTAAGCTTCTCTGCCTGCACTATTTTACAGTGAATCAAAGATAAACTATGAGAAAAATATATTATACTTACAGTGTTTTTAGATCAGACAGCCCGAAGAATGAGTTGGTTCTCAACTTTTTAATGTTGTTCTTGGGGAGAACTCTGTAATAATATAACTTTTTTGGCAGCTGATAGATAATGATGATAGATGATAGCTGATAGATAATATTAGAGAATACCTGAAGGCTTGATCACAAACAAATTGGCATTCATATAAATATATTATTTCACAGAGAAAAGGTCACAAACTGTAGATGTAACTCCTCTCGAAATTTAAAGATTCTTCAAGGATGAATGAATATATATATATATATATATATATATATATATATTTATATATATATATATATATATACATTTAAATTTTGAAGATTTTCACAA
Organism: Amphiduros pacificus; assembly: GCA_949316495.1. NCBI lineage: Eukaryota > Metazoa > Annelida > Polychaeta > Phyllodocida > Hesionidae > Amphiduros > Amphiduros pacificus. The sequence continues at coordinate 29,815,135 of OX439007.1, read as the reverse complement.
TTCACAAAATGAAAAGTGCATAACATTGATAATAAAGAGAAACTTGGTATTCCTGGTTGTAGTGGAAGTCATAGAATTTAAGCATGAATTCCTCAGAAACATCCGGGCAGTTTTTAAATGATACAGAAGCTCTTAATGAATTTGATATATACATTTATAAAATAAAATACTTAAATAATAAACCAGTAAGGTAAAACATATAATCACATAGCGATTAAATGTTTGGCCTTGGAGTGGATGTGCCGGACAAGATATCCATGCATGAAGGATAACATGTTAAATACACTAACAACAGGCATCAATCAACACTATGTATAGACTGACACTAATTTATATGTCATGCAAAACTGTCAAACAAAGTGTGACAATAGGCAAGAACATTGAATGGGAATGTAACAGATTGCTTATCTCGCATATTGTCATATTCTGATGTATGCGAAATGATGATATTAAATTTAACTTTTATTTGATTCTGAAGCTAGTGATCAATATTACAGTAATAATTATTATATGATGCCATGCTATTGTTAAACATGATAAAATGACTGTTATCCTCAATAATGATATCTGTTATTATACCATTTCATACCACACATCAAGATTCTATTAATATCGATATATACGTCTTATACATCATGTAGTTATAGTTATATGTGAATATTATTTTACTCACAAGACTTTTATCAATGCAATGTCATTGACGATCAAATCCAAACTTTTGATAATGGAGTCCGATACATTTTCCAAATTAAAGCCAATTATTTCCCTGTAACACGACACATTCTTATCAGTGTTTTTGATAATTTAAGATATGAAATGTTTCACATGTTACAACATTTAATTAGTTTTAAGGAAGAAACATTGCATTCAACGTACTGTTTAGTAATATAGATATATCTCTAATATTACAGTGTGCCTAATAGACATTTTAAAACTATAAGAATGTTTTCAAATTCATGTACATGTTTATAGATTGTAAAATATCCTTATTTGAGAGTTGAACCAATCAATAATATGCAATGTTTTCCAATTCTACAATACGCAAGTCAGTGTTGTCAAGGGGGAAACGTTCTGTAAAATTACATCTGGGGGAAACGTTCTGTAAAAATACACCTGGGGGGAACCTTCTGTAAAATTACACCTGGGGGGAACCTTCTGTAAAATTACACCTAGGGGGGAACCTTCTGTAAATTTACACCTGGGGGAAAACCTTCTGTAAAATTACACCTGGGGGGGGGGACATTCTGTAAAATTACATCTGGGGGGAAACCTTCTGTAAAATTACACCTAGGGGGAAACCTTCTGTAAAATTACAGCTGGGGGGAAACCTTCTGTAAAATCACAACTGGGGGAACCTTCTGTAAAATTACACCTGGGGGGAACCTTCTGTAAAATTACATCTGGGGGGAATCTTCTGTAAAATTACATCTGGGGGGAACCTTCTGTAAAATTACATCTGGGGGGAATCTTCTGTAAAATTACATCTGGGGGGAATCTTCTGTAAAATTAAACCTGGGGGGGGGGACATTCTGTAAAATTACATCTGGGGGGAATCTTCTGTAAAATTAAACCTGGGGGGGGGGGGGACATTCTGTAAAATTACATCTGGGGGGAACCTTCTGTAAAATTACACCTGGGGGGGGGGACATTCTGTAAAATTACATCTGGGGGGAACCTTCTGTAAAATTACATCTGACCTTGCAGTTTTTGGTCTGAATCAAGTCGCTAAGGGAAAAACATAAACCTTTTTAAATCAATTTCTCACAAGAAAGTAATTTATAAACTAACTTACAGACGATGGATTTCTTTTCTGTCACTTTCTGTCACTTTTGGCAATTCAGTACAAGGTTTCTCTTCACATGTGTACTGGCATTGATTGGCTGTAACATCACAGTATGTCTCAGCAAAGGTCCAGAGGGAGCACACGATTACAATCTCCATCCCCATTCTCATCTGCTCTGAGGCCGAAGTGTACATACACTGTACTGCCATCTTAAAATTGACACCTCCGGTCTCAAATACTGAAATTTGAATATAATGTTGTCAGGGAATCAAGGTTCTTTATGTATCATATATCTGGGAACTTCCCATGGCCAGTACTCACAGATCTATACCAGACTCTGCACGTAAAGGTCAGAAATGACTTTTCGTGTCAGACCTGGGAAAGCACGATGCATGTCAGAATTGCAGATCAACACGTTCTTCTGTAACAGAACATCTGGAATTGAATTCTGAAGACAATTTATATATAATCAAAGAAATGTATCCCAGTTTTTTTTATTTAGAGTAATCCAGATTGGCACAAACCTGAAAACGTTAAAGACTTTTTTCAAATAAAATTTTTCAAATAAAATTTTTCCCCGTCATAAGTTTTTGTTATACTCAACTTTGACAAAATTCGTGACATGTTTTGAAGAGATTTTGGTTCGATTTTTGTGACTCTTGTGAGAAGCTAAAAAGTCGTTATTATCCCCTAACGGTCAGGAATGACATCAACATCCACTACCAGCAACGGACAAGAGGGACGTTAACGTCCCCATTGGTCTGGTATCATGATGTCAATTTGTGGCATTCTCTTGAGCTGCAACTTGTTACAATGTAAATAATATAGAGTAAGATTTGTGGGTCATTTTTGAATTTATGGAAGAGCACCAATATGATATCATATTAGGGACAATGTCTGCCCAAAAGTTATCTACGGACATGTATTAAGATATAAAGAGTTTTAAAATAGTTTTAAAATGTATTTTAGAAGTACGTATAAAAGCGACCTTTCAGGATCTTTGTTTTTTTTTAAAAAGACAAAAGATCAAAATAAAATATGATTGGGTTGGTAGTAGATTTTCAGGATTGTTCAGAAGTCCCCCCTGCCGGGGTTCATCAGCAATTTCCAGGGCATTTATAATAAGCGGAAAAAATTCCATATCTGTTTGATGTCCTTGGGTCAAGCAGTGGTCAGTGGTGCTGGGACCCTACATTCTAACTGAGCTGCAGGTACAAAAGTACACGTCTTGATGGAATGAAGGTTGCAGAGGAAGGGTCCGGAGGCCTTTATTTGTATGCATTATATACTGGGGGTATATTTACGGGGCTGTGCAGCATAGTAGGGAAGGCATACAATAACATTGTTACACATTTCAGTGTTAATATGGCGTTTATTTTTCTTTGATAGATTGTCGTTTCAATTTGTGTATAAATACGTATATTTTGTATACATTTGTGTAAAGACCGATAAGAGAATGCATAGATATTGCAATAAGAAAACATATATGTGAACCTCATGATAAACATAAAGTGATGAGACAAATCAAAATAACACTGGACTATTTAAAACAACAATTTACTATGTCGTACATTGACAAACATTTGTGATTGAGATGTGGAGACGGGAGGAGTAAAGAGTGATAATTGTCCGGCAGAATGAAAGTATGGAGAAAATGTTTGTATTCTGCCATCTCTTTAACATCAGCATGAAACATGTGCAGGGCTATCAAAGCTAATCGTGAGCCCATGATGAAAGTTTGACAGGTGGAAATAGCGTAGTTTCAAGAGGGAAAGTCAGGGTGTGCCTTGTAGTGGTAGTTTATTTCACATATTAAGAGGGATTTTGGGAGATAATTAGTTTTTTTACCCCATCCATCGCTACCCCCTTAAAGGAAGCTAGTCCCGTGCATTTCACACGTTGGTATAAATGTTTGTATTTTGTCATCTCCTAACCATCAGCATGAACGTATGAACGCCAGCCTGTCAAGGCTTAGGTTACTTTGTTAAAACTCGGACAAACTGCTGGTTGGCTAAATGTGTGACCCATGCTAATTTCCAGGAAATTCGGTTGAGAGTGAATACGTATCAATTTTACTCTACATCCTTTTTAATGTTTGGTCGGCCTTTGCGGACTCGCTTGATTGTCACCATGATAATAATCAGGATACTGTAATTGTATGATATTAGCTTTGAAATAATACACCTCCATTTTTTTAAAAGAATTTAAGTTATACTTTTTGTGGAACATTCTTCCTTCTGACACGTAGCATAGAAATTTCGTGATCATCTGACCCAGAGAGGGACACTCTGACACTTGATACCATCCACTCACTCTCCATGCCACAGTGTCCATGCAGTGGACTAAAGCTCTCTTGAACATTTCAGTATCATCATGGACTAAATGGCATCATGCATCACATCTTAAAATACACCAAGAGGTGACAAGTTGTAAAAAGTACCCCACAGAGAACAGAGAGAGGTGATGACCACATCACAGGAATGATTTGAGAGAAGCCTTGACCTTGACCCAAAATCACAAAAAGTTCAACCCAAAAAATTTCCCAGGCCTACATATTATCATAATATAGTATCTACTCCTCATGTCCAAGCATAAAGGAATGATGAAGAAAACAAAGTGTGGCGGTGGACGCGGCGGCGGGTGGCGGATGCGGCGGCGGGCGGCAGATGCGGTGGCGGGCGGCGGCTTGTGTTGACTTAATTAATAATTCAACACTGTTTTCTTACACTTGTACAGCAGTTTTAAAAGCGGGATAAAAAGTGCCGACCATTCCATTTTAAATGGATGTCTTGTCCCTGTCTGCTCTCCTGCATTTTCACAGCGCGACAATCGTATTTGACTACTTGACCCCATTCTTTGCACACGGCACATCCGGCGATAGCCTGTTTGGGATATTGTCACCTCTGCCTTTCAACTTTACATTTGTTTTTCTCAGTTTTGCCCCTGTAATGACGACGAACATTATACACTTTACAGCCACGTGCCATGGCGCAGTTGGTAAGAGCGCCAGCTTATAAGCAACAGATCCTATGTGATGATTCAAAGGTCGTGGGTTCGATCCTTGGCCATGTTGAAATTAAACTCAGGATACAATTTACCATATGAGCTGAGGCCCGTGCCTAAAGGGTTAATCCGTTGTCCTTGTAAATCTGTGACTGGGTGGGTTGTCATGTCAAGGACCTGCGACATGATAGTTCAGTGAGGCAGCACTATATATCTGTTACAAGTAGGTCACATCACGACATGACTGAAATAATGTTGAAAGTGATGAAAGTACCCAAACAAACAAACAAAATTTAGACTCTTCGTGCACAATGTCGCTTGACATATGTTCTGAGCATTCCCAGTTTTTGACAGATGGCACTCAAGACGTGTTTTATCCTTAGGAAAAAATCACAAACATGGAAGGAAAAGTCTTTGGTATGGAACCATCATGGGGTATTAAAAAGTAGGATAAGACATGGCGTGCCAATTCGAGCAAATTGTTAATAAATTCATTTGTGATATTATGATGATTTATGATACCTGTAGCCAAGGTGTGAAAGCAACCGAAAACATTGTGGCTGTACGTTGGCCGAAGAATGGCTCATAATCTTTTACTGAGGGCATGAAACGTAATGTCATGATGATTATGAACCTACCCCCTTATTCAAAGAATGTGAGATCATCAGAAAGTAAAATATAAAACTACAACCCCCTGAGAGGGCTAACTCCTGATTCTAGAGAGATACAAGAGTTACAAGGGTCTCACCACTGAAATTCAGGAATAGAAGTTATGTCCACAGAAATCATCTCTTTGTTGGGAGGAAAGTATTGTGTAACAGTGTTGTCGTTATGTCTAATTCTTTGAACCCTTGAATGTAAATCAATAAGCATTTCAATATGTTTCTAATTGTTTAACGAGCATGGAACAATATACATCATTGAACCCTTACCAAAGATGGTACTATGTGTACTTTATACTGACAACAATGGACTGAATAATATTCATGGAACACACACACACACACACACATAAATATATATATATATATATATATCTAAGTTTTGAATTAGAATCTAATGGCATTCACAGATGCGCATATAGACTTGCCTTTATTTGAAGATGCTGCTGTAGGCGATGGCGTCTACCGATATTATGAATGACAATTATTAAAATTATTAAATCCTGGAATCATACAGGGATGTCATATGTCCATATTACTGACATGCTACTAGTTGATATTATTCACAGATTAAGCGAGTTCCGTGTTTTATCTTCTCATATTCTAAAAACATAATACCAACAGATATCCATTATCATCAAGTCTATAAATCTGTTGTCCAATCCAAACCAATGTTTCTCAGAGAGTGATTGGCTCTTGCATGCCCGTTCTGTTTTAGTTCATTGTTTATGGTGCTTCAATAGAGAGCAGAATCAGTGTGCCACAGAGAGTGGACATCTGTGTTTCCAGGAAGTGACACCGGAAGCTCCCTCCGCATTGAATGTTGGGTAATACCAATACAATATATGGGGAAATCCAATTGTATTTCATGAATGAAAAAAATCCTGATTTAATGTTGAAATAATTTGCATTGAATTGACTAATATTTGTAACAGAAAATGCTTTAAATATGATTGGGTAATCTTAGAAACAGATTATTCGCCTTCATGCGTCGTGTAATAGTGACCATTTATATAACTGGTATCAGAGAGACCACAAGTGTCTGTTTTAAATTGTCAAGGCTGATTGAATAGGTCCAAAGATCACCCAAAATACATCAGAAACATCATGTACCCATTTGGAGTGTTAATACATAATGAAATATGATATGTCCCCGTAAGGCATCATCATATGACACAAATTCAGTAATTTAAGTTTCTAATCAATCCAAATACATATTTTATATCATTGACATATTGAAACTAAAAGATAAATAAAAAACAAATTTATCAATATTCAAAAATGAATAACCACCAGGATAAAAGTACACCATATTCTCTATATTTCCATTGAAGTGTTAGAGTGCAATATTGAGAATAAAGGAGGAAATCTGTGTGATATTTGTGTAACAAGGTTTATGAGGTAATATTGGCTCATGAGTTCTACTGGAGAGCAGGAATAACAAATGAATAAGAGATAAGGCTGTGGCCATTTGAGTGAGTAGGTCGACACAAACACCAGTTATTTATTATTTCATAATCAAGATAAAATTATGGTTGCCGTTATGAAGACGTTGAATATAACATAATCCACTTGAAATTATCTTTGGTTCCATATATGTATTTGGGTCTTCAAGGCCATATAATATGTATTTTGGTCTTCAAGGCCATATGATATGTATTTGGCTCCTCAATGCTTGCTACACTATCTCATTGTGAGAAATTGTGAGAATTGTGGACGGCAAGATTTACATTGAGAAGAACACAAGACACAGTAATTCATATTTTACCCTAATATTATAATGTGCGTTTATTTAAACCATTTCTATCGGCTACTGGCCAGAGTGACCCTCATTAAGATATGTTACTTGCTGCTAAGACTTTGACCACCCTGGCATAAGGGGGTGTGATAAAGAAATAATAATTCTCATTTAATGGTTTAACTTAATGTTTGGGGAACAGTGTCTTCCAAAGTTCTTTTTCCCGTCAAACATGTCCCCCATATAGTACAAGCTAATTGCTTTTGTTGATCTAGCTACAAAAATGATTTCAATTATTGTGTCAACTGCAACGGGAGACATTTTTGTTCTGATTTGGTCTATGCTTTACTCTGAACATATGATCAATTACACTCATTTTAGATTGAAAGTTGAAGTTTGAATTGTGGTAACAATTAAAGAAAGGATGTAGTCCATTTGAACAACATTTTCATGATAACTGTATTACCAATCTGTATGACTAATACATTTATCTTCAGCTAGAGTAATGCATTCTCGTTTAGATAAACAAAACATTTTAAAAAGGTCATATAATCCAAGTAACTTTTGTTTTTGTAAATAATAATATTCACATTTATGTACACTTTTGACACCATTTGGTAATTTTAACTTGACTGTGAAGTAAATGAAGTATTTCAAATTACAGATCATTAATCAAAATTCCCTCTATCTAAACAAAATAGAACAATATATGCAGTAAAACTATGCTCATGTTTTATCAATTAAGCTTTTGCCAATTAAAAATTCTCGATTTTGTCACAAACTGTGGGAATTTTAGAAAATTACGTTTTTTATTCTTCTAAAATGATGTGGCAAGGCTCATTCCGGCATATTATTGCAAATAATGTAGACAAATAGGAATACTAGCTAGATTGAAATTGTAAAATGTACTAATATTGCTTTGTAAAATGTACTAATCTGGCTTTGGTCTTTTCATTTGTGCACTATTTCATATATTGGAAGAGCATTTTATAACGGTACTTTGGCTATTTATTAATGAAATAGTGGTGAGTCTAAGCAATGGGCAACAACCGAAAATATATAGTCTGTACCCATTCCCCTTAATGTTAACAAATACATTATCTTTTAACAGAAATTGATTAAAGCTAACAAGGAAGTCATGATTAATGTGTTAAATTAAATTGATCTATTCCAGAGGGATTTATGACAAAGAGCGGGATGACAGAATAAATCACATTTACTCTTGATTCATACAAAACCTATATTGATGTATATATGCCACTTGCAGCTTATTATGCCTACCTTTCTAAGAGAAGATAGGCTTATTGTGACATATATTAGACCAACATTATCAAAGTTATGAAAAAAATGATTTATTAACAAGTGCATTCAGCTGGGTTTTGTCCATTAAATCATAAATAACTGCTAAAGCATTCATGTAATCACAGTTTCACAGGCAATTTTACGGAGATTTGGGGTATGCTCAAAATGTTAATATACTTGTCCAAAGCCTTTGATTGCATACCACACACTCTCCTTGTTTGTAAAATGAAGGCATATGGACTCTCTGAATGATCAGTTATCTGACAGGTCGATTACAAAGAGTTAAAATATCAGAGTACAGAAGCTCATGGAAACCAGTGAAAAAGGGGGTCCACAAGGGTCTTGCCTTGGGCCTCTCCTCTTCAATATTTTCATCAATGACTTATTCTGTTTTTTGGAAATGTGCACACTTAGTAAATTATGCAGATGACAGCACCTTAGTGCCATAGGACTAACCATAGAGATCATGATACATGCACTAAAAGTTGATACTAAGAATGCTTTAAAATGGTTTAAATAAAATTTCATGCAGGCCAATCCAGAAATTCAGGTCATGTTTCTCAAGTCTTTCACCAGTTCAAAAGAATTTCAAAATTGCCTTGTTTTAGATATCAACCCAGAAACAGAAATTGAAAGAAAGTTAAATGTCAAACTGCTAGGTGTCACAATTGATTATAAGTTAAAATTTGATACACATGTAGATAACATATGCAAGAAGGCATCAAGACAGGTGAATGTTCTATACCACACATGCACAGATAACCCTCAATACGTCCACCCATGATTGTCTATGTTCAGGATCTACTTCCTGTTTCTAAATATTTTTGATCATAATTTCTCAAATAATTGGCCTATCAACATGCGTAATACATCAATCAAAACCTGAAAATTTTCCAGATTAAAAATTATTTAAAAAAATTATATCACGTGACCTAATTTGCATAATTTTACATAATGAATAAATACAAAAAAAAATACTTTTAAAGTAAAATAAGAAATGGTATGATATTCCGATAAAATTCTAGGTAGTTTTGATATTTCAAAGAAATTAATCAGACAATTCTTAAGTGCATAAAAAGCATTTGAAAAAAGGGGTGGAGCCTAAAATCATGTTGAATTTAAGCTCCGCCCACTGTTTTAAATGTCATTTATGCAATAAATAATGTTTCGATTTTCACAAATAAATTATGAAATCCAGCTAGAATTTTAGATTTTAAGTTTCTGTAAAATTAAAAAATCACATATTTTAATGAGGTATCAATATGCTAATTAAGTCGCGTGACCAGACTAAAAAAATATTCAGAATTGGAAACTTTTGAGCTTTCCATAGATGTGTCAAACATGCTGATTGGACATGCATTTTGGAAACTTTGATCAAAAACTCTTTTCATCAATTTTAACAATCTCCAAAACTGAAGAGTTCACCAACCAAACGTATGGAGAGCTGTGCCTGTGTGTACCGTTTTAAGAATGTTTTCACTGTGAAAGAAATGGCAGATATAAACAGAACTTTCATATTGGCAAATTTTAATTACTGCCCGATTGTTTGGAGTTTCTGTAGCCACACCCAACTGAAACAAATGGTGAAAATACAAGAACGTGCTCTCAGATTCAAGTTGAATGATTTTATTAGTATTTACCCAAAATTGTGTAAGGACAAACATTAATAGACAAACAAGCCTCTCTGTAAGCCAAATCACTCCAATATGAAGGTGTCCCATTAATATTTTTAGCAAAACCCTACTAAGCTGATGTTTGCACTAGATCACAGGTCAGCCAAACAATTTTTGATGACAAAGTGTCCAATGGATGATTTGGATTTAAGTGGAAGACTCACAGAAATATAGGGAAATGTAGGGAAATATCATGGATAATAACATTTGATCACAAAGTTTGAGGTATATACATGTATATTATGCAAGGAAAAAATACTTTGAAAACCTCATTCCGTGAATGCTTTAAATCATAAATGAATGACAATCTTAGCCAAAGGACACATATAATATATGTATCAAATAACAGCATCATAGATGATTCTTCTTAAATTACAGCATCATAGTGTGATTCCTTTTCTATTACAGCATCATAGTGTGATTCCTCTTCTATTACAGCATCATAGTATGATTCCTCTTCTATTACAGCATCATAGTATGATTCCTCTTCTATTACAGCATCATAGTGTGATTCCTCTTCTATTACAGCATTATAGTATGATTCCTCTTCTATTACAGCATCATAGTATGATTCTTCTTCTACTACAGCATCATAGTATGATTCCTCTTCTATTACAGCATCATAGTGTGATTCCTCTTCTATTACAGCATAATAGTATGATTCCTCTTCTATTACAGAATCATAGTTTGATTCCTCTTCTATTACAGCATCATATTGTGATTCCTCTTCTATTACAGCATCATAGTATGATTCCTCTTCTATTACAGCATCATAGTGTGATTCCTCTTCTATTACAGCATTATAGTATGATTCCTCTTAAGTTACAGCATTAAAGTAGGATTCCTGAACTTCAGTTAACATAATTATATATTGCTCTGGTCCTTGTCGGTTAGTACAAGATATACAAGAAAAAAATATAAGTCTATATAGGTCTTACTGAACTGTGTAACTAACAAACAGCTTATGGTTTTCCATACATGGATACTAGTACCAAAGAAAATCACATTGACAAAGATAACTACTGTAACAGTTGTTATCATGTTATCCAGCAGGATCATCCGCAAAACCTACAATAGTCTCATTAAATAAATCGTTGACATCTCTGAATACCAAGTATGATGTACATCCTGTAAGCGGTTGCTGAGAAACACTCCACCCAAAATTTGTGACTTTAAGGTCACTGCATTCAGGTCAATGGGTGCCGGGGGAAAATAAACTGACAGTGTACAACTCAGTGTTGGCCAAAATCGTCAACCCATCGAACATTTCTGATGTTTAATCACACAGTTCGGCTAGGGATAGCATTCCAACCTGTGTATTTGTCTGTATTTGTCTGGAGATAAATGTTTGACGTGGGTCAAAAACTTTTAGCGAACACTGACAACTTCAGCTTGTGGTTGCCATGCATGCGCAACATTTAGTATCTCCAGTTCATTAGTTATAGCCTGCACTACATTAAAAAGGTCAAGGTCGCAGCATCAAGGTCAAAAGTCAGATCTGTAAAAATGTTTATGTGGCTCGACATGGTGTTGATGTATAATATATATATAGTACTTTTTACTGACTTTTAATAGTTGTGAGATGTTGCATGTACGCATATTTTGAGTTCAAGGTCAATGTGTCAATGTCAAAGGTCAAATGACAAAAAGTACAACCTTTCTGTACACTAAGCTTTAATTTTCTCTAATAAGCGGTTGTCGATATATGCTCCATAGAAAATTTGTGACATCGAGGTTACTGCACGAAGGTCAATGGTGACATTACTAAGTTTTTAAGAAATTTGAATCTTTACCTCCCCATCTACCTTTATCAAATTTAAAACATATATTACTGATAGTTTTGAAGAAGAGTTTTAAAGAAAATGTTGACAGATGGACAGACATTTTTCCCCCTCCTAATGCTCTGCGACTCCAAAGAAGTCAACAGAGCTAAAAGCATGCTTGTGAATGAATGATGTCGGTATGTGATATTTGTTTAGTAATACAAATAATTGTGTGTGAAACTAATTTATGTTTATGTTATTAAAACAAAGTTCCCCACAAGTTGCAATGCATAATAAATGGGTTTTTGTTTGCCCTATTTCCACCGTGTTGTTCTCGTCTGTTGCACATTGTTATACATTGTTGTTCAATAAATAGATAAAGCACTGTTTTGATAACTTGGGAGATATAACTCTTATGCAGGGCTTGAACTAATATGATATTGGACAACCTTTAGCTATTTTAAATATTACAGTATTTTTCCAGATTTTTCGGTATAATGCATTGACCTCGGTCATAGTGACCTAATTAAAGGCCGAAAACATCTGGAAGCTGAACCCTTACTCATGGAAGGACTCAACATTATTTCGTTATAAATACACATAAAGATTATTTGTTTTGTTGACTGTCGAGTTATGTTGGGTTAAGGTCAGGACCTGCTCAAGAGCAACTTTACTTGTGATACATTTTCTGAAATTATACAGCAATGTCAATCTTACTTAACAGTTATGATTTTCCTGTGCAAAGCTTGGACTACTTGTACATAAGGTAACCTTGAGCTATTTTCAAGGTCACAGGAGACAATTTTTAAAATAAAAAATGTGATATTTTGCAAAAAATATTCTTCAAATTGCATTCCACATTTTTTGCACAATATTTGATGTCCAATATTTATGGCATAATTCATTCAACTTGATTACAGGGACCTACAAATGGCAAGATAGGTCATAACTTCCTATATGAATATGAATCATATATCAGGTCAGCTAAAAACCTGTCACCGGGACTCAATGCCCTATTATTTTCGAAGAGGGACTTGGGATTTTTCTTTGGCATTATTACAAAGACAAAATAACACGGCCTTTGATAACCACGGCCTTTGATAACCAGTTAATCGAACCCTGGACATTTAGCAAGGGAGACAGACGCCATTATGCCTTCCTGACTGTACAGATATAGCAATATGAATGTTGCTTAGCATTTGTGTGAACTATGGTGGAATCTGAGGATTTGGTAAATAGATGACCCTGAGTGTTTTTTAAGGTCACAGAACCCAATTTTATATTTAGGAAAAATGTGATATTTTGTAGAATACATATCTCATTTACGGCCCCTGCACTAATCTTACATATTGGAAATAATTTGAGTAAATAGATCAATGTGACCTACTTTAAGGTAAGATATCTCAAAACCCCCAGAATTCACAGATGATTCTTTAACTAATAGCTTTGAAAGATGGGAAATGGAAATTGTGTTTGTACGACCCTGTCAGCAATTATGGCCATATCAGGTCGTCTTTCGAGCCTTTTGACCAGTGTGAGAGTGACACTGCCAGCAATGAGAGTTGAACCCACCACCTCCCATCTTCCACTTCCTCCATATAACCATTAAAGACACAGATCCTACACTCTACCAACTGTGCTAGTGGGGCCGGTTTGAAAGATGGGCCCTGTAACTTTTTTAAATAAATGAAATAGAATGCACCTGCTATTTTTGTGAAGGGACTAAGCAAAAAATTAACAAATTATATATATATGTATATATATATATATATATATATATATATATATATATATATATATATATATACATATGTAATTAATTCAAATGTATTTAACATTAAAAAGTGTTCCCAATGAATGTTTTTGCAATCAGAAGATGATAAATGCAAATCTATTATTATAAGCATTGAAATGTATTAAATCACATATTTCATATTTTTCTTGTATATAGTGTGAAAAAGAAAGTGCAGAAACAAAACTCCAAATTCTGATCATCGGGTAGATCATGTTTGAACCACTTTGGCTTTTCAAAGCCAGCTTCTTGAACTGCAGTATCAATCTGCTCTTGGGTGAGTGACAAAGAGAAGAAAATATCATTTCCCACATAATATTTAGATTGTTCACCCACCCCAGCCAACACAAACAATCCACCAGGTTTTAGGCAGTTAGCTAGCTTTTTCAGTGACCTTTTGTAGACTTCGATGTCCTGACACGCAGCCTCCAAACAGAGGCTTGATGTTATGACATCAAAAGGTCCTCTATGTGAGGAAGGCAGTATGTCTTGGTCATTGACGTCACAAGGTATGATTTGTTTCATAGATGACCTGACACGCTGAGTTACCTCCTCCACTGTCCTGAAATAAATCAAACATGATACATGAGAACCACATTTTGAATAAAGGGAAAAAACATGATTCTTTAACATGGCATAATATACCTTAAGAGAAACCTAACTTTGGGGAGACCTTTCAGGGTTGGGGATTGAAGTTTTAACCCATTTTATTTTGGGGAAAGGACAGCCTCAGGAAGGACTGCATGAAGACATACAACAAACTTGTTGATTTTTTTATTGTTGTACTCCTGTGTGACTGGGCAATAGTAATGGATGCCCCAGTCAAACTGTTGCATAGAGAATATGAATGAATAAAAAAAAATATTTCTGTTGTTGAAAGTCTCTGCAATTCATCCGATGTCACTTTGTGTTTTTCATTGTTCTTTATATATCCCTTGGTGTTCATCAAGTCCTGGGAAATGTTTAGAACTGTTAAAAATATTCACAATACATTACACGAATTTTAGAAATCATATTAAATGTAACTTGGTGTGTTTTATTTCAGGATTTCAAGATGTTATACAGTTGTTAGCACTGTTTAATATATTGGTTTGCAAAATCATACACAATTCTGGGTGAATTCGCCAGAAAAAGTTTATATTCTCTCTACATAACATGTACTACTCTGAAGAGAAATCAAGCACATTCTCAACCAGTATTCAGTTATCTTGATTTCTGTTATGAGTGAACTCATTGAGTACATATCAACACATTAACTCCTTATGAAACTAACATCCTAACCTTATATACCTACCTACAGTGAATCAACTAGAAAATGATTAGTTATATATATCTGTTTCACCATTTAACTATGCACATCCATTCAGTGTGTAGGTACCTCCTCTATACAAAACATGATATGGAATTCGAGACAGATATAAAAGTAACTACACACCTCTCTTCTAGTTTTGCTATGAATTGAAGCGTTTTATTCCAGTCACAGGCCAGGGGTTGGTCATCACGCCATGCTAATAATTGATCCCTGTTCACCTGCGCATATTCAGCACAAGTGATATTACTACACAGACGACTTGAGCTCAGAAATGAATGAATGGATGGACCAGTGCCAAAATCCAGCTGATTGTCCCCATTGACTTTCTCTGAAATATTTTAATTAATCATGGAATTATTTGGTTTAACAAATTCATGTGTAAGAGAGGTCAATGATATATGCACATGTCAAGAACAAAACAGTTAATAAACAATACAATATATTTACTGTTGCGATATAACGTGGTCATTATCTGAAGGATGGCATGAAGATGTTATGATAATAGTATATTTTAGTGAATATTGATATGATTTATTAAAAAATTCAACTCATAGCGAGTTGAGTTTTATAAGTTCGTCCCATAAGAAGTTTTAGTTTATAGTTAAGTGCATTTTGAATGACTCCATGATTATCTCATTTGAAACTCACATATCTAATCAAGCATTAATGAATGCACTGAAGTCTATTGGATTTCCCATCCCTCAATATATTATTATCATTTACCATGGGTTGTTTTTACTGCTAAGACTTAATCATCACTGTGTGGCAGACCGATCGTGGAATTAGCCTCATAATTCCAACACAAAGATATGATATCCTCACCAGATACAACGTAATGAGCACCAGTTCTCAAATGTGCTAATCCAGAAAAAATTTCAACATGCCCTGATATTAAGCCAAAATAGACATTGGTCAAATGGAGCCTTTCAGGCATATATTACCAAAAATGAAGAAATGATCATGTCTAAATGGACTATAGACATATTTGCACTGGAATGATTTTGATAGTATAGAGCACACCATATGTAGGTGACCTAAAAACGATTGGCTTGACAAAAGGTACATCAACACTTGTATGAAACACCACACAAATCTGCTGGCAATACCAACAATTTTCTCAAAGTAGGATTATCAGTCATCTACAATTTAATAGACATTTAATGTGATTTAATAGACCAAAACCCAGCTTAGTATGCCATAAATATCCTCTCTTAGAAAGACAGGCATAATAAGCAGTATTAAAAGAAAGTGAACAATGTCATTTTGGGCCTATTTTGAAGGAAAAATTATATCGTTTATATAAAGAGATTGACCAAGCATACGTCATTTCAAAATAATAACATCACGATATTGAGTTCAAAACGTAGACATGCACAAAAAAGGTTGTTCAGACACTTCATACTAAAGGTACTCAAAATTATATCTACCTGTCTGAAATATTTGGTGCAAATCTTCCAAATAATATTTCACAGCCCAAAATGATTCCCCAAGACACCAGAAAGACGATAAATACACTGTAGGAAAGTCTGCATTATTGTAATCCTTCCCACATTTATATTCCGCCATCTTATCACCATTTGTACACAGACCAAATGAGGTCAATGTGGCCACTGGTGCATGATAAAAACTAGTTCAAACAGAGGTAAAAAAGAGAATAACCACAAGAATAAACGACGATCACTGTCCGTGGCCAATACCAACAACGGTTTCAATTTTATTAGATCTCATCAGTTGGATGGGGACTGACTGCGTTTTCCTAACTCTTGTTTATATTGGATCTGGTGGAGGTGCCAGCACCTCTGGAGGTGCTGTTCCTTCACACATAGCACCTCAAGTGTGGAGGTGTTATTGGTTTCTGTCAGCTCCTGGCTGGAGGTGCTATCAAGAAACCTTTATTTTTCAAGGTTTATACGGGTTACAAGTGAGTTGTAACACATTCTACTTATGTTGTTGTCTTTTCTGCATTTTCGTGAGAGGTGTTTTCGACATTTTATCGATTCGAATTGGTTTGATCTCTATTCTTTAATTCTTAAATTTAAGGACCCTCTCCCTTGAGGCCTCCAGACTATTTCGTTTATTTCGCGCTTCATAATTTCAAAAGTTTTTTTTAGCGTATTCCAATAGCGATTAGCAACCTGGTTTAGTTGAGTACAAACTCGGAAAAGAAACATTTTTTGCAAAAATAAGTTTTATTTTCATTTTTTATTTGTTCTTGATTCATGTTTGATATATAGACTTTATTTTAATATTGCAAGTAAAGTTCTTGTTGAGGTGGGATAGGTGGGAATTCATGTGCAAGAGAGGCCGATGAGAGAGCTCATGTGCAACTGAGAAGATCCCAACAGTTCTTAAATATCAATTGCATAAAGACTAACATGAGACTCAATAAATCGTCATCACTTACAACGGGTTGCCAATATTGCTCAGACGTAACGGATCAGTCATTCAAGACCGATCTTTGAAGACTGATCTTTGAATTGAACTCATTTTTTTTCTACAGAATGATATCCCTGTCGTACCCACATCATTAAAGCAAGATATTAGGACAAAAAAAATCTGAATTCAAAAATCCATCTACTTTAAGATTGTAAATATTTGAATATTTTTTTTTTATTATTACAATTTTGACTTTGCTTCACTCCGTGTATCATTATGTTTGGGGGATAGACTTAAATAGGTTTGTCAGTAACAAACACAATTTACATATCTAAGACCAAGAAAAGCCCATTTCAAATTCCAATTATGCCATCCTTGAAACAAGCCCTTTTCAACCAATGAAATTGTGCACCTGAAAATCTTTCCCTGTTATCGCTCAAATTTAGAACTTCGCCTTTTTACATTCCACAGTAAATTATTACATCAAAGTATAAATAACTAACATTTAAGCAGTCTGCAGTTTTAAAAAAAAAGTCATAGAAGATGAAAATGGCATGTCTTAATTATTTGTAAATGTCAAAAGCTTGTAAATTTTGATTGAAGTAACTTTATATGGTTTGATATATTTTTCCAAAACACAGTAACTGTCTTTAACATTTCAGGGACTTCATATCATTGCATACCTGAAGGCTAAGTTTGATAAAATTCTACCTGTTCAGATGGTCACTGCAAGTTGGGCATGCACATAAAATGTTTCAAAGTTTCAGACTGAAGGTACCAAAATGGTACCTACCTGTTTGGAATATTTGGTGTAAATCTTCCAAATAATTGCTCACAGCCCAGGATGATTCCCCACGGAAGTAAGACAAATACACAGTGGGAAAGTCTGCAGTGTTGTAGTCCTTCCCAAATTTATATTCCGCCATCTTATCGCCATTCGATACAGCAGTAGGTCAATATGAACACCGGAGTACTTGTTTAAATATTCTCAATTGTGTTTACTGTGGCTTGAAATAGTGAAATGGAGGTGTACATTCCATTTTAAGTTTGCTTGCTTGCTTGGCCGATGCAACCAGTGATGTGTGCAGATGCATTGATCGGAGTTTTTGCGCCATCTAATTTTAATGTAAATTCTCCAGTCAACAACATCTTCATCTCTCAACTCCTGTACCATTTCCTTGTCTGAGGTGACGTGTAGATATAAGCATTTAACAACACCTTTCTTGCAACTTAAAGTCCTTAGTGTCATTGTATTTTCACTGAAACCATTACTAAAGTATAAGATTTTAGTCCATTGTCTGCATGAGAATGAGAATGTTATTGCCCATTTCCGAATATTTTTAAATAGCTTCGCCTGTTGCCCTTTAGATACCCTTTGCAATGACAGAAGGTAGCTTGTTGCCCTTTCGATACCCTTTGCAATGGCAAAAGGTCATTGTCAGAATTTCTGTTACAATTGGGTGTTGATCGTTTGGGGTATGGAGGTGCCATCTTATGTTATGCAATTCTTCACCCAGGCCCCCAACCACCACAATGGTAACCAAGGAGACACTAACTTGGATCTCATATTCCTAGCTCCAAAGCCAAAGATTTCCAAACATACTATAAAACAATCTGGATTATAATATAATATTATATTCCTTGATTAACTCAATTAGGCTATACTCTCCCGTTCAAACCACACTTCACTGAATTGTTTAACCAAAATGTAATTTCAAATTTTTAATTATCTCTATTTAAAGATACAAATCTAAGCAGATGTGTTTTTTTCAAATATTCAGAAAATATGAATAAACAAATGGGAAATAGCATAAAATGATTAAATCAGACTGGGTCTATCTAATCCTCCCGTTTCGGTGAATTGAAGGCACAGCACTTCTTATACTCCTGGATCCTGTCTTCCACCGCCATGGGTCACCTCCCATGGCAAGCCTCTGACAAAACCGAGGGGCGTCAGGTCGATTCTTTTCATCTCTGAACCCGCAGAGGATTATATTTTAGAAAGAAAAAGAAAGAACAAAAAATAGATGAGTATAACATGAAACTTTAGAGGCAGTAATACTTAATACCTTCTAACCAGTGATGGTAAAAAAACAAGGTATTTCACAGCACACAGACGATGCCAAGCAATTGAAAAATCCTGCCACCTGGAGGGAAATGATGAACAGTCCAGGGAAGGGGTCTTTCTTCACCGAAATTTATTTTGCCATATTTCTTATTATATTATACTACGACATATCCGGTTACGCTCACCAATCAGAGACCAGCTAACAAAAAGGTTAAAAGAGGTATCCATAGGAACAATGGTGGGATATTTCACTTGGACACCGAATTAATCAAAAGTGTGCCAACAAAATATTGACCAAGTGGTAATAGTTACAATAAATGCATACAAATGTCTCCTTGTCAAAGCCTTTAAGCGTCTACCCTTCTCTGTAAGCACAACAGATCCCCTCACTCCTAAATAATATTAAATATTGTTTTTAATTAAAAGTGTACACCTATGTACATGTGGTAAGAAATGTTGAATTGTTCCGACGGATGGTCTAGTATATATACATATATTGTTGCTAACCCCATATGGTGCTTTAACATTAATAGGATATTTTTGCACAAAATACTTTTAGCATCAATATAAAGTTCCTAATATTTTGTTGAGAATTTAAAATAAAAAATATTTTATGTTGAAAGACCTAAAATGAGGTTTTGCACATTTTTCATTGTTATTGCACATTTTTCCTTAGGACACATTGCTTTATTTCCCTGAACATTAATTTTAAGGTAAAGTATCCATCAAACTGTGTGATAAGGAAGCACATATGCAACGAAATTATGACAAATGTCAAATTAGATATGGCAATAAAAGCACAATGTATTAACTTTGAGTAAGTTGGTCTCATTGCGATATAATCAGAAATATGTAGTTTATGTCAGATATAAATATTATTTCGGCATCAAATTAATTCATTACGTTTTAGGCCCTTTAGAGATTTGATACATTATTTAACCAACTTTTGGTCATCTTGGTTTTGGTGCTCTCCAAGCTTGGCTAAAGCGATAACAAATGAATTTGACAATAGGTGCAAATATATTCGCCAATCTCCCCTATTCAACTTTGGAATAAATATATCCGTGAGACCACTAGTTCGAATAAAATATGCCAACCCTGAGGGGAAAACTAGACTCAGGTTTGAGGTTAAAACATGATCAAAGTGTAGAAATGTTGGGGAAAATGGAGTTTTTAGCTTGTACAAGTCAGTTTTAGAGGGTGAAATGGGAAAAAAGTAATAAGTTGGCCTTGTATGTTCAGCAATATGTACAATCTATCGAAAGTTTGTTTTGGGGAGCCAATCTGTCCTCTGTCATCACAGAAGCACTAAAAGGTAAAATTACATCATGGCTATATGACATTAGTTTATGACGTCAAAGGCGTCTTCCTTTTAAGAGGCCAGAATTTCATCAAACAGTGCAAACCTCCTTTGAGCCTCTTCTGGGGTTACACAGAGTTTATGCTGATTGTGTTTAATAAAATACGTATTTAGTGGTTACATTATCAGTGACTGGCTGTTTCACATCGGATCCTATTCAATCGTTCCCCTGTTTGACTGGAAGCTGTTTGGCTGTAAACTAATTTTAGTTCAATCACCTTTCTATTCTTTCTTCTCTACATTAGTTTGGACTTCAAATAGCCTTCTCGAAGGGAGGTTTGAACATTATAGAGTGAATATTTTCTGATATTTTTCATGTTGAGCATTGTTTTTCTAATTTATGTAAATGTAACATTTGTAATTAAAAATAATTTTCCTGAAGCCCAAAATACTAAAATTGACTGTCACAAAGATTAATACGTATATATTCTCAAAATGTTAGAGAACAATGTAATCTTCATGCTTATGTGATATCCTAATAATAAGAATTATTCGACTGTCACACACACATTCAAGAGTTCACTGACCAATCGGTGCAGCTGAGACAATGGAGGGATACTGAGCATTATTTTAACCAATCAGGGCCATGTTTAAAAACTCGCGAAACTCCATAATTGGTATAGCTTCGAATTTCAATTTTACAGTTAATTGCAATACTTTCCTTATTAATTTACTTTCAATACTTTCCTTATTAATTGTTGGCCCAATCACATGCGGAATGTCAGTGAGAAGTCAACAAGATAGCTGCATGGTGACTAATACATTTAGACCAAGAACGCAAAATGAATTCTGGGATTTAATGTAAACATGATTTGTTTCCATGACTAGCAGAAAATCTCTGATGAGGTTGTCACCAAATTCAATGAAAATCTATTGCATATTCAGGTGATGATGGATCCACCTTGTGATATGTCAGATATAAATATTATTTCGGCATCAAATTAATTCATTACGTTTTAGGCCCTTTAGAGATTTGATACATTATTTAACCAACTTTTGGTCATCTTGGTTTTGGTGCTCTCCAAGCTTGGCTAAAGCGATAACAAATGAATTTGACAATAGGTGCAAATATATTCGCCAATCTCCCCTATTCAACTTTGGAATAAATATATCCGTGAGACCACTAGTTCGAATAAAATATGCCAACCCTGAGGGGAAAACTAGACTCAGGTTTGAGGTTAAAACATGATCAAAGTGTAGAAATGTTGGGGAAAATGGAGTTTTTAGCTTGTACAAGTCAGTTTTAGAGGGTGAAATGGGAAAAAAGTAATAAGTTGGCCTTGTATGTTCAGCAATATGTACAATCTATCGAAAGTTTGTTTTGGGGAGCCAATCTGTCCTCTGTCATCACAGAAGCACTAAAAGGTAAAATTACATCATGGCTATATGACATTAGTTTATGACGTCAAAGGCGTCTTCCTTTTAAGAGGCCAGAATTTCATCAAACAGTGCAAACCTCCTTTGAGCCTCTTCTGGGGTTACACAGAGTTTATGCTGATTGTGTTTAATAAAATACGTATTTAGTGGTTACATTATCAGTGACTGGCTGTTTCACATCGGATCCTATTCAATCGTTCCCCTGTTTGACTTGAAGCTGTTTGGCTGTAAACTAATTTTAGTTCAATCACCTTTCTATTCTTTCTTCTCTACATTAGTTTGGACTTCAAATAGCCTTCTCGAAGGGAGGTTTGAACATTATAGAGTGAATATTTTCTGATATTTTTCATGTTGAGCATTGTTTTTCTAATTTATGTAAATGTAACATTTGTAATTAAAAATAATTTTCCTGAAGCCCAAAATACTAAAATTGACTGTCACAAAGATTAATACGTATATATTCTCAAAATGTTAGAGAACAATGTAATCTTCATGCTTATGTGATATCCTAATAATAAGAATTATTCGACTGTCACACACACATTCAAGAGTTCACTGACCAATCGGTGCAGCTGAGACAATGGAGGGATACTGAGCATTATTTTAACCAATCAGGGCCATGTTTAAAAACTCGCGAAACTCCATAATTGGTATAGCTTCGAATTTCAATTTTACAGTTAATTGCAATACTTTCCTTATTAATTTACTTTCAATACTTTCCTTATTAATTGTTGGCCCAATCACATGCGGAATGTCAGTGAGAAGTCAACAAGATAGCTGCATGGTGACTAATACATTTAGACCGAGAACGCAAAATGAATTCTGGGATTTAATGTAAACATGATTTGTTTCCATGACTAGCAGAAAATCTCTGATGAGGTTGTCACCAAATTCAATGAAAATCTATTGCATATTCAGGTGATGATGGATCCACCTTGTGATATGTATGGACTGACATTCACACACACAAAAAATCATTTGTGAAGGAAAACTGCACAACCAAGAGTGTTTGTTCGGTACGAAATTATGGGTTTGAACAGTATTTTACAGCACGAAGTACACAGTGAGATCTCTGTGGACGTTGTCACCATATTTTCAAGCACAGAAGAAAGTTCAAATTAGGGTCATTCAATCACAGTATCATCAACACAGTATTTTGGGACTGTCAATTGGGGCTGCTATGGATGGCTTGGTTTGCCATTATGTAATAAAACTTTTCAGAAATTATAAAATTTTCATTAAGTATACATCAGTGTAGATAAAGCATTATATCATTTTCTGATGAACAACATTAACACATAAGTGTATGCAGGCTGTAATTATAGGATGCATCTGGGGAAAAATTGTGGCTCAATCAATAAAGAAAAAATATGGAGAAACGTTTTGGTTTGGAAAGAAAAACTGAGAATATATTATGACAGTTTGTTAAAGATAGATGGCAAGCAACAATCCACTAGAGGGCACTACTTCTGTCATTACTCTTAATAGATATTGATGATGGTAAAACGGTAATGCTGGTACTACTTGACCTATCAGCGGCTTTCGACACTATTGATCATGATATATTATTGAATAGATTGGAAAAAAGATGTGGTATTAAAGGGACTGCCCTAAAATGGTTTAGATCGTACTTATCAAATAGAAAACAATGTGTTACAATAGATGGTAAAAGATCTGAAAATATGAATATTAAATATGGCGTCCCACAGGGCTCAGTTTTGGGACCATTATTATTTACAGCATATATGGAGCCATTATCAGACATTATTGGTAAATATGGTCTCAAGCATCATATTTATGCTGATGACACGCAATTATACATCACCATTGATCCTAAATCTGAAGAAACTAGAGATAAGGCTTGTAAAGAGATGGAAAATTGTATTATAAATGTCAAAAAATTCCTTATAGAGAATAAAATGAAGATAAATGATGGAAAGACAGAAATGCTTTTATGTGGTAAAAGCTGTGAATTTAGAAGAAACAATGTACCTAATGAAATTTTAGTAGGTGAAACCAAAATCTCTAGATCAAATACTGTTAAGGATCTAGGGGTTATTCTAGATCAAGAACTATCTATGAAATCACAAATCAAAAAAATGTGTAAAAACGGTTACTTTCATGTAAAAAACCTAGCACGCATAAGAAATTGTTTAGATGAAAAAACTGCTAATACTCTAGCTCATGCATTTGTCACCTCTACCCTTGACTATGGAAATGCACTTCTAGCCGGCTTACCTGGGTGTGAATTAGCCAAACTGCAAAAATTACAGAATGCTGCAGCCAGGGTAGTAGGTAAACTTAAAAAGAGAGATCATATCACACAAAAACTTATGGAACTGCATTGGTTGCCTGTTAAGGCTAGGATTGATTTCAAAATATCTTTATTGACATGGAAGGTGCAAAATGGCTTTGCCCCAAAATACCTATCTCAGTTATTAGAGTACAAACAGCTAGGTATGGGACTGCGATCTAATGACAAAAATGAATATGTAGTACCTATGACTAATATGAAATCATATGGAGATAGGGCTTTCATGGTATATGCGCCAAGGAATTGGAATGCCCTTCCCCTTGAAGTGAAAAACTGTAAAACTGTGGACACTTTCAAGAAGCAACTTAAGACATATCTATTTAGAAAGCACTATCTTGGTAAAGCGCTTTGAGCAGACCTAGTCTGATAAGGCGCTATACAAATTGTTATTATTATTATTATTATATTACTATTAATATCATAGAATCAGTGGCGTAGCCAGGGGGGCTGAGTGGGCTACAGCCCCCCCCCCCCAACATTAAAAAAAAAGATTTTTTACTAGTACTTTGGGGCTGCAAAGGAGGAAGGGGGCTGATAATGACTAGGAGGCCAACATATCCAGATTTCAGCCCCCCCCCTTCAGAAAATCCTGGCTACACCACTGTAGAATATTATATTAAAAACAATATTATATTAAATAAATGGGAATCACCAATTTAATACTAACAATATTATATTAAATAAATGGGAATCACCAATTTAATACTGATTGACATTGGGGGGGGGGGTCACCTGAGACGAAAGCAAGGAATCATAAACACAAAGAACACAAACAGAACAAATATTTTGTAATGTTTAATGTATTCTTTGTCAAAGCTTTGCATTAACAAGGAAGATGACCCGATTTGAATTCAGTCATCTTAGAAAATAAACTAAAAATATGTAATTGTGCCATCATTTAGAATAAATAAATACAAGCCAAACAGGAGTCCTTATCTGTATGCCTCTCGCTGTTGAGCGCCACCTGTTGATAGCCATTGAAAACTCTAAATCATTGAGCAAAATATATCAATGGAATGAGATTGAGATCCTTTTAATTTGATGAAAATTAACAATACTAAATTCCAGAGACCTTCAATGATAATTTGGCAGGCAGCAAAATATATCTTTATAAAGATAACGTTTAGGCCTGTGACATAACATAAAGTTCTTGAGTAATATTAACTTTTGGACAATTTTCTTTTTTAACAAAAAGTAATATTCGTCGGCAGATGGCAGCACTCATCAGCAAACTGCATACAGACCCTTAAGCCTTAACATAAATACATGCACATCACTTGCTACTTATCACATTTGAGTTTCAGGCAAGATAAACATGACTAATTACAAACAACATATAAAGCAAAGAGATAAATTAACTCAATCAAAATGAATTATATGATACATCATATATCTCTAACTTCAGCAAAACCTTAAAATACTAAAATAGTTTCCAAACCGTTACGTAAGTATCTGAGCGTATGAAATTGAGAAGTAACAAACTGGGCGATGAGATGACTATTTGTAGTGTACAACGGGGTTCCTAACTAGTTGCCAAGTTTATTACAGAAGATAATGAAAAATGAGATACTCATAATAAATAAGAATTAAATGAAATTATGTCATATTTACATTATATCATTAAATTACTTTAAAGGTGTATAGCAAGGTGAAGCTTGAGAATGACAAAGTGCATCTCAGCACACAGTCATGACAATATACTGATTGAAGTAATATGAGTGTCTTCTTTAACCTTTCAAACATGCACACATGTGAGTCATCTTTCATGAGCAAAGCATCCTCCATGAGATAGTATCCTTTATGAGATAATCATCCTTTATGAGATAATCATCCTTTATGAGATAATCATCCTTTATGAGATAATCATCCTTTATGAGATAATCATTCTTTACGAGATGACATCTTTCATGAGAAAAACATCTTTCATGAGATAACAACCTTCATAAGATAGCAACCTTCATGAGATAGCAACCTCCATGAGATAGCATCCTCCATGAGATAGCATCCTCCATGAGATAGCATCCTCCATGAGATAACATAATTCGATCCTCTCCGTTAGATTCATATATAAGATTTCTAGTGAGGATTAAATGGCCATGTTAAGGAGTTCAGGGGAGGATTATCAGTCTGTCTGAATTACACAGTGGGGTTCATAGGATGACATCCCTCAAGTGAATTTTCAAATGCAGGATTCATATAAGAGGCGGGTAGATTTCCTCCAGTGATTGTGCCCAGATCTTGTTCCATGTATGTGGATCCTGCTGAATTCCTGTTGGATCCTGCTGAGTTCCTATTGGATCCTCCTGAGTTCCTGTTGGATCCTGCTGAATTCCTGTTGGATCCTGGTGAATGTCTATTGGATCCTGCTGGGAGGGATGTATCATTGCTTCTCATTGAGGACTGTCTACTGTCACTGCTCAGAGTGGAGTATTGTTTCTCACCCTGTATTCTACTGGACGCCAGTGAAGAATATTTTTTCAGTGTATTATAACTTTTATCCAGAGGAGAGGCCTCGACACTCTCTGGAACTGGAGGCAGTATATCTTTCTTATTTCTAAAATGAAAAATTAAAGCAACGTCCTTTATATTGATGGAACAATTTTAATCTTATCTTACTGTAATTCTCTTTTATTATAACTGCAGCGCTATGAACAGACTTGTCTGGTATCAGCGCTATACAAATTTTATTATTATTATTTATTAATAGGGTTATAAAATATTATTTTCTCTTCATAATTTATCTACCTATTGCCTGGCATAATTATGCAATTGTCCTTTGGATACACTATACATTTCAAAATAAAAGTTCCTGTCATGATAAATACCTTCTGAATTTATAAAAAGCCATAATTGCAAGAACAAGAATCATTAGCACCGCCAAAGCACTGAGTCCCGCTACAAGACCTGAAACAAACAAAATATTGATGGCATGAAACAGCATTTCTAAAAAGTGTGTTCTCGTTAAATGAAAGTGTCTTTTTAGCGTACTCCACTATGATATACAGGTGCAGCGAGGATACAAATAGTTACCAAGGTTTCCCTGTGCTTCATCGGGATTGGCAGATTCTTTAGGGTTACCGTCGGACACCGTGGGGACGGCGGGGGGAGGGCTGAAATCTCCGCAACTGATGCTAACGGGCTGCTCCGTGCCATCGTGGTGCCAGGCTGCAAACATAGAAACAACAAGTCACCGATAGTTGGGCCATTTTTTTGTGTTGGTATTTTTTCAAGAATTTAATAAAATTCACCCAAAAATGCTTTCTTCTTAAATTTCTAGATTAAAAATCTAGTATGTGTAGCTGAATTATACAGACATAGGCCCCGCTAGTTGCCATTATCATTAATCAAATTCAGGGGAGTTGTACAGTACTGGTTCCGGTAAAGTTGTACAGTACAATTCCTCTACATTTAATCATTGATCCTGGAGGCAAGGGACTTATGGAGATCGGTAATTGGCCTTTATAATTTAGCCAATAGTAAGTGGCATGGGTCACATACCTGAGTATTCCAGCCAGAAGCCTCTGTCCTCCTTCTCCGAGTCTACAAAGAAGTCTATATAGACCTCATTAGTCTCCGTGTGTATCCACTGCCCCAGCGTCTCATCACACAACTTCCGGCCTGTGTCCCAAGCTTGGTGAGGCTGGCGGAACTCCAACCAGTCGCGACCACACACCCCGGCGCCCTCTGGCGTCAGCTGGATGTCTAACAGCTTGATCCGGATGGTGGAATCTGGGAAGGTAGAGAGGCGACAATAGCAAGCCTCACTGGGTGGGTAGTCTGCCGGATAGTTTGGGGATTCTATGTAACCATGGCGACGATGAATATAAGGCGTTGTCATGGAATCTCCGCAAATATCAATGATGTAGTTTGGCTCAAATGCGCCTGTAAAATGCATCACAGCGACGGAAGATTAGTACATGCATCTGAGCATTTTGTTCATTTGATCCAGGACTATCAAGTTTAGGTTAAAAAGGCTTACTTTAGTTGGGTTATTAATGTTGAATGATATTATGCAATAAATGTGTAAGAAATGTGGTAATATGTAAGTGGAGTATGCTGAACTCAATTGACTTAGCAAATCAATTATTGCTGACAGGTTTTGGACTTGGCATCACCCCAATTACATTTATAGAAACTCCAAGATTCTTGCTTCGGCTGCCATGACAACGAATCACAATATCAATACAACAACATGGGCATGACTCCAATTGATTAGATGAGAGTTCACCCATCCATGACCATTGAACAGGCAATACCCCTATTTCATGGATCAGCTGACATGAAATGCAGTCTCCAGCCCGAATGTGCACCGACAGCTTATTTCAATAACGACAACGCGTTAATTAATGTATCGGAGTGTTTAATTGACATGCACAATTCTCATGAAAAAAATATAAGAACATCATGAACACATTGCTTTATGACATTCTGTACCTGCCACTCCACTGGTCAGCTCAAAGTTTGTCGAAATGTGTTGAAAGGATGAGCTTGATTTCAGCATAAGGTTCATCTTCATTCAAATGGCACAGATATTTATGCAGGGGCAATATAATGGAATATAACATTTGATCACAAATCTGATTGTAAGAAAGCTTTAATACTATATATAATAGTTGTTAGATACTATATATGTATGTGCTGACTGGTCACATCAGTAGATATCTAGATACTCACTGAGGTTACATCAGTAGATACCTAGATACTTACTGGGGTCATATCAGTATATATCTAGATACCTACTAGGGTTACATCAGTAGATACCTAGATACTTACTGGGGTTACATCAGTAGATATCAAGATACTTACTGAGATTACATCGGTAGATATCTAGATACTCACTGGGGTCACATCAGTAGATATCTAGTTACTTACTGGGGTTACATCAATAGCTATCTAGCTACTTACTGATGTTATATCAGTAGATACCTAGATACTTACTGGGGTTACATCAGTAGATACCTAGATACTTACTGGGGCCACATCAGTAGATATCTAGATACTTACTGGGGTTACATCAGTAGATATCTAGATACTTACTGGGGTTACATCAGTAGATATCAAGATACTTACTGGGGCCACATCAGTAGATATCAAGATACTTACTGAGGTTACATCAGTAGATATCTAGATACTTACTGAGGTTACATCAGTATATATCTAGATACTTACTGGGGTTACATCAGTAGATATCAAGATACTTACTGAGGTTACATCAGTATATATCTAGATACTTACTGGGGTTACATCAGTGGATATCAAGATACTTACTGAGGTTACATCAATAGATATCTAGATACTTACTGAGGTTACATCAGTAGATATCAAGATACTTACTGAGGTTTCATCAGTAGATATCTAGATACTTACTGAGGTTACATCGGTAGATATCTAGATACTTACTGAGGTTACATCAGTAGATATCTAGATACTTACTGAGGTTTCATCAGTAGATACCTAGATACTTACTGGGGTTACATCAGTAGATATCAAGATACTTACTGAGGTTACATCAGTATATATCTAGATACTTACTGGGGTTACATCAGTGGATATCAAGATACTTACTGAGGTTACATCAATAGATATCTAGATACTTACTGAGGTTACATCAGTAGATATCAAGATACTTACTGAGGTTTCATCAGTAGATATCTAGATACTTACTGAGGTTACATCGGTAGATATCTAGATACTTACTGAGGTTACATCAGTAGATATCTAGATACTTACTGAGGTTACATCAGTAGATATCTAGATACTTACTGAGGTTTCATCAGTAGATACCTAGATACTTACTGGGGTTACATCAGTAGATATCTAGATACTTACTGAGGTTACATCAGTAGATACCTAGATACTTACTGGGGTTACATCAGTAGATATCTAGATACTTACTGGGGTTACATCAGTAGATATCTAGATACTTACTGGGGTTACATCAGTAGATATCTAGATACTTACTGGGGTTACATCAGTAGATATCTAGATACTTACTGGGGTTACATCAATAGCTATCTAGCTACTTACTGATGTTATATCAGTAGATATCTAGATACTAACTGAGGTTACATCTGTAATTATCTAGTTATGTACTGGGATTCACTTATATCAAACATGACATGAACTTTGAATTAACCAGATACTTATTGGAAATACACGTACAGATGTTTCCCGATATTTGACTAGAAACTAAATGGGGATTCACTTGTATTAGGTCAGATGCTATCTTGAGACACACTTGTGTATCATTACTGGGAATACACTTGAAATTATTAGTCTAGATACTCTCTGGGGATACACTTTAGTTATTTTGGTACTGTCTGGGAATACACCTTTAATTCTGTTGGTACTCTCTGGGGATACAGTTTTAGTTGCCTTGGTACTCTCTGGGGATTCACTTTTAATTCTGTTGGTACTCTCTGAGGATACAGTTTTAGTTGCCTTGGTACTCTCTGGGGATACACTTTTAGTTGTTTTGGTACTCTCTGGGGATACACTTTTAGGTGTCTCGGTACTCTCTGGGGACACACTTTTAGTTGTTTTGGTACTCTCTGGGGATACACTTTTAATTCTGTTGGTACTCTCTGGGGATACACTTTTAGGTGTCTCGGTACTCTCTGGGGACACACTTTTAGTTGTCTCAATACCCTCTGGGGATACACTTTTAATTCTGTTGGTACTCTCTGGGGATACACTTTTAGGTGTCTCGGTACTCTCTGGGGATACACTTTTAGTGGTCTCGGTACTCTCTGGGGATACAGTTTTAGTTGTCTCAATACTCTATGGGGATACACTTTTAGTTGTCTTGGTACTCTCTGGGGATGCACTTTTAGTTGACCAGATATTACTTTGGATGCGCTTATAGTTGACTAGATACTTACTGGGGATACACTGATAGTTGACGTGGAAATAGTTGCTTTCTCCCCCACATGTCGGCAGAGGCACCATTATGACATCCACCGTGCAGGAGGCCTCTCCCATGCAGCTTCTCAGCATTGCTTGCTTGTTAGCAGGCTCTGTGGCACACACATTCTGGACATCACGAGGCACAGAACATTCCCCATCCACAACTGGTCTTATACTGTGCTGCGCTGTTATAATGTCAATCACACCTTCAAAAAATGGGCAAATAACATTGTGTTTTATACAGCCGTAGGAATAATACAATTTATTACATGTTGGGTTTTTGAGTCATCTTGGGACACTTTTAAGCCAACTTCCACCTATCTTGTTTTCAATGCTATTTGATTTATGCTTATCAAGCAACAAAGTATTCAACTACTTCTTTATTTGAAGTATGTTTCTAATTAGAAATATTCTCTTAAGTGGAATTATAGAGCATTATCAAACTTATTACTTTTTTCTAGTCTCCACATTCCAATAAGACATATGATAGATTAACTCGGATCCCTCCTTATAGCGTATTCCTAAAGTGATAATCTAATCTAAATCTCCCAATTATAATATGTGTTTTATCATTTTAATCACTATAATTTCTTATAAACCCTTATTTTAAATCCAGATGTGAGAGACTTACCAATATGCTTGCAGTCCATGAAGATCTCGCTCTCCTCCTCGGTGGGAAGACACAGACTGGCATTCTTCAAAACTTAAAAAGCAAATTTATACAGTCAGCATAAAAAACTATGGCAATAATTATACAAAATCTATTTCTACCAATCTTCAACAACAATGAGATCCTTGTCCCCAATTCAATTAAGCAAAAGATCACATGGACTGCCATGATCCTATTTAATGTGACTTTCACCCGTCAACATTTTTTGTTCTTATATTTTTTTGTTCACATTTCACTTCAAAAGAGATCAAAGGTAGTATCAAGCATAGCTCTGGAGGGGGAAATCAATGGTTGCTCAGATATGCCAGTAATGCTACCTCAGTGTCGACACTGTCAACGTCTATTGTACCTTTATGGGCCAATCATTACATATCAGGGAGGCGCCCGATCGGTGATATTCTTATTTAAAGTGTTTACCCAAAAAGCTAAATGGTCGTGTAAAAAATAATGCAACAATTTATTTGTCCTTGTGTCTTGTAAGCTTTATAATGTACTCATTCTTTGTAATCAAGATCAATAACGAACCTTGAGACAAAATCTGAGAAGCTGTCATGGTTGACTTCTCAAAGCAATCAATGCCACTTGACTAAATTAAACTCACTAATGCTGACAAGGAATAACTCATCACACCCACATTACACTAATCCATGATGTAATGCTTGGTTAGTCACCACATCAGTTCTTACCTTATTACTCCATTTATCAATACATACTTGCAGTAACTTTAATCAGACTCTGATTATCGAGGTGATAAGTAAACATTATATGTGTGAAAGGGGTATTTCCTTGTACTGTGATAAGAGATGAATTGCATAATATATCAGAACATTGAGATAGTGTTCTACTTACTTATGGGTCTAATAGTCCCGCAAGAAACCTTGACAGTAGAAGAAACACCTGTGGCGGTAACACCTGCCAAACACAAATCATAGAAAGCTGTTTAGCAATATACGCCATAAGCATTAATCATAATAAATAAATAATAAAATATTTATGCTTATTTACAATTTAATAACAGTACATTTTATCCTGAAACATACACATTCGTTTTTTTTTGCCACAGACTTACCTCGATATTTTAACCAAAATCCTCTAGATTCGAGATGGTCATCAGACCGGAAGTTGAGCTGTATGTTGCTACTTCCGGTGTTTGAACCATTAGCGGGAGCAGTCCCACAGAGTTTAGTTCCTGTGCTCCACCACTGTCCATCTACTAGGTATTCCAACCAATCAGCGCCGCATTTACCTGAATGTGCTGAGGCCAAATTGATGTCCAATACATCTAATACTATATGTGCGTTTGGAATGGAAGTTGACAGGTTACATGAACATGAAATGTCTGGACCATACAGTTCTGGATATACTGGAGATTTTATGTATCCTTCAGTCCTGCTGATAGGTAAACCATTCATTTGATTGCCACATATATCCACAATGTTATTAGTATCTTTAAAGTTGTCTGAAACAAACAAATATTATTAGTATACACTTAGCCCAACAATGAAAATACCAATATTGAAAATATAGGCTTGCTTAAACGTGAAATATTGAATATTAATTACATTTTACTTTTTGGAACCTATCAACATTTCAAAGGTTTTATGTTTTACATCTACATGTCTCAATTATATATCTCACCTGGTACACATTCATAGTCAACCTGAAGGTAATCACTCGCTTTTGACAGACATCCGGGCAATTTGGGGTTCTGAGCAAGGAGCCGACACTGATTCCTGCCCATACATGCTTGTTTGATGTTCTCATGAAACTCCTCTGATGACCATGCGCATGTGTCCTGGCCTCGTTCCTGATAGACGCAGGTGCCTGAGTCGAGCGCCACCTCTTGGTAACCAAACTGATGGTGCAGGATTCTGATGACTGTGCTAGTGTTGCACCTCAGTAACAATTCAGAGTTGATGTCCGCATCAGGGTTGCATACTATCACATAGGCTTGACTGGAAGATCCACCTACACAAATGAAATAGAAGACATGATCATTATTTGGTAAAGTACAGAAGTGTATTTGTGGGTCGCGCGTCTTTTGACGCTCACAAACAAATATTCTTGTTAGCTCTTTTCTCTAACGTTTGAAATAGACAGTTTTTCTTTACCCAATTGATTGCCTCGCGGCACCTTTTATACTTAATTCCTAAACGTTGGAAACAAGTGTGTTCGCAATGCATCTTCGTCATAACTGATTAGTTTAAATTGTTTATCGCAATTAAAATAGACATATTTTAAAATAGCAAACCCCGTTTGTTGCTTGTTAAGGAACTGATTTTAGTGAAAAGAGATGAATTGTTTTCTCTGATGGCATGCTTTACAACTATCATGACACTATTGTCCAGTATGTACATTGAGAGACTTAATCGCCCAAAATGGTGCCTCATCGCCCACAATGTTTTGAGCTCTGATGGGGCATTTTTAGGGTGACAAGTATATAAATATAAAACTTTGGAATAATGACTTCAAATCTTGCTACGTCTTGCTTAAATAACTATCCATCAATATAACCATGGCTAATACACGCATGCGCGCCTGCCACGGAACCGGAAACATCAGCTTGTCCTTGTTGTGTGCAGCTTAAGCCATCAACCAAGAAGAATTGTGAGTTTTCAGTGTCTGATCACAAACACTTTGCCTGCTTTCCCTCCATTTAATACAAATCCAACATCCCTAATATCCTCCTTACATGCTAACCCTACCTGAATCTGCAACTTTTATGGTTTTGTTCTATATAAGTACACTCACTACGCATTCCCGTACATTGTACTTACAGACATTTCCAATACCATAACTCATAAGTGTTTTTTTGTTTTATTATTATATCTTACAGCCTCTGTATCGAAAACACTGCCACATTATGGCTTTGATTTAGGTTATGGATCATGGTTATAAACCAACCACAAATAATCACACGTGAATGTGATGTAAAGAACTGTCCCAAACCAACCACGGATATATGATGAGCCAGTGCAGCTATAGATTATGAAAGGTCTTTAGGAAATGTCCTGGTATAATGAGTGTAGAACACAAAAAATAGTTTTCTATCAAACCCAAGGTTAGACCATTTCCTCATTTCCCTTCCTGGTGAATATGTTATCATTGAGATAATATGTAACCACTGAGATAACATCATATCAAACAAAGCACTTCATTGGTTCTCTACAAATGTAGAACATCTGACAAAATAAAAATGTCATCAACAGGGTAAAGAATATATCTTGTGGAGAAACAAAACAAAAATTAACGATACACCCTCGTACATATGTGTGCAAAATTGTCCTTCAGATATTTATTCATCAGACCATTGCATTGAACAAATTGGATCCAAACTTCAGAGGTAAGCGTGTAAAGTAGAATTGTAGTATGGCTGTGTATAGGAGGGCTTTGTGAGTGTCCTATTGGTTGTGATCTGGAGGTGAATGGTACCAGGGGAAGTGAGCTCCTTGCCCTCCAGTCATCCACTGATTCTCTCACGGATTAGAACTCAACATAATTACAAGCCTATATTAAATTATTTATTAACATAGTTAAAGCTTTAAGCTTTTGACATTGCCAAATACATTATATAAGTAGATAGCGTGTAGATATCAAATACGGCAAAGATATAATTCAGACTAGACAATACACCAAAAAGCTATAAAAAAAATGTCAAGGCCTTTACTTGATCTGAAACCCCTTGTCATGATTTTGCCGTGACTTATATTAAGGTCTTCTCGACAGTGAAGCCACTTTTAAAATGTAAATTGTAAGTCAAAATTGCATATTATTGAAGTTTGTCAAAGCTTAAATATTAAAATTTAGTAAAAAAAACTTCTTGATCAGAAGAAAGTCTCATTAGTAAGTTGGCACGGCCTCAGATATTTTTATATGCTTACAATTGGCAATGTTTTGCATGACGTGACATTGCTAATCTGAAGACATTGCATGTGATTTTATGAAATCGTGGCCGATATGTTGTTATAGTTACAAGAAACAAACAGTGTAATGCATGAGACTTGTTAAGTGGTAAACGACAAAACCAGAGCAAACATTTTGCAAAAAAAATGTCTTGTGATTTAAATGAAGATATAGATCTTCATAAAAAACTACACTTGCATGATATATTTTGTAAATTGTGGTCAAAACTGTGTATGAAACCGAACAGAATATACATGGAGTCATGAAAGTGTCTGACTGTTAATGATAGAAAATGAGCAACATATTACGATAGGATCTCAAAGGAAAGAGTAGCCTTAGGCAATGTTGGCAAAGCTCACTGGGCGATGATAGGGTCACTTACCTATACCGTAACAGATTGACGTCTTTAGATACAGTCTACTTCCTGTGTGGCTATTTCACAGAATATGTGTAAATATCACAGATAAACAGCTGCTATATAAGATATGAATACTCACCGGATAACACTATCTGTTTGATCCTTGAGGTGATGCTCACAAAATCAAAAATCGCATTTTTTGGTCATTTAATGCAAACTTGGACAATACTTTTTGACGAAGTGTTATCAGAGTCTCATAAAATCAATGAAAGTTTGACCAATTTTTGTCCTTGATCATGTTTATTCATTGAAACTTTGGTTGATTTCTAACGTTCACTGCGATATTTGGTTAAACATGATGATGTATAGGTAGTTAGTATAGTGGGGAGGGAAGGATGGCCCCGGGGTTGTGAGGGTGTGTAATTGCCGTGTGTCGGGATGGTTTTGTCACAATTGTCTGGTGACGTGAATTCCCTCTTCCTTGAGGCATATTTATTACACATTCCACATTCTATTCTTGTAGCTGTGAGAAAGGTGAACATTTCGTCAAGATAATCATACACAGGTATATCTTTGCAAGTAACTACGGTTAGGCGATGTTCTACTATCCTATGTCAGAAATATGTATGATAAATTCTTTCCTGAAGTTATCACGTTGAAAAAATGTTGTGGTGAATGCAGTATTTTAATACATAAAAGACAGATAAGATATGTGAGGTCGATAGCTGTAATAAGAATTTCACTTTTTAAAATACATGGTATGATTTTTGTTCAGATGTTTTTTTTATCGTAAATTGTCCTTTATTTGTAAATATACATGGTAATTGTCAAGCAACAAATTATATGTCATAAACGGTACACGTCAAACAACGGGGGCTGGTACCAGATGACTGTCGCGGCAAATGTCGTCTGGTAATTATCAAACGAAACGACAAATCTGCACCCGATCTCCTTGATAAGAGCCAGGCGGAATGTATTAGACCACTAATAGTGTATATTTAAAACAAGCAATGAATGCGTCTGTAAATATACCGATTACACTGTCAGATGTGGTACCAGGCACTCAGAAACTCAACTAGTATTTGTATTGTAGATTTGTCTGTTTGTCCAGGTCCTATGTCCGCTAATACTGACAATTTTCAAACAATATATATCATGGTACCAATTGGCACCCTCGGGTCACGAGAAGTCTATTATCCTTCATTCGACGCATTTTATGTTCTTTGAAAAAACTTTCTCTTTGATCATGTCTATGGAAATAAAATGAACACAACTGTATGAAGGTTTATGAAATAAGATTTTGAGTTTCGGCTGGTTCTGAAAGATAATTATCTCATTTTGATACTCCTCAATATCATATTTGGGTGAGATATGTTGTTTATCTGAAATAATTCTCATCGCACTATCATATTTTGATGCCTTTTCAAATGTATTGAAGGATCACATGAACTAGTCTGATAAAATGTTATTCTCCACTTCAGACATGTTTGTAAATGTACTTTGATTTTTGCTAAGAGAAGTTCTAGATATGTGTGTTCTAGATAATTGGTAATTTCATATAGATGTCTTGAGGCTCTTCGGAGTATATGATATACTTAACCTTTTGAAGAGTCTCCACAACATCTCATCTCGTTTACAGATCAAGTTGACCGGATATTAAAATCTGTATCTACCTTGTGAATGTCAATGTTAAATAAAACCTTAAAATTAATGTGTAAAATTTTATAACGCTTTTGAACATGATTTTATCCAATATACCCAATCATATTAGACCTTACTTCACTTTTTCACTTGACATTAGAAACCAAATAAAATTGAATCTTTTTTAATTTCTTGACAATATGGTGATAGACTATCGGAACTGATGGCTGATTTACAGATTCAGCTGTCCTCAAAACAAGATAACTATGCTTACATATTCCCCATCAAAACTATCGATCCATGGTTTTTAAAAAATGTCAATAAAGCGGAAATAGATTTATTAAATGATAATTTTGACACAGTAGGCCACTGAACACGTCCCACGATCCTTTAATTGGTCTTTGGTTGTATCAACACAGACCACTTCACACCGTATTGATCTGGCCATAATATATCGATTGATTTTATTGGTTTATATGTCAAGTGTGCATAACAAATTGCTGGTTTGTAACACATGGCTATGAATGCTATTGATTATATTGTGTTGTTTTATTCTATTGTGCAGTTTTATTCTATTGCATAGAAGTTGTGTCTTAATTTTATATTTAGGAATAATTTCTTGGAGTGAGTGTCATATATTTCTCTCGTTTAAGAGGAACAAATTCTGGCAAAAGATAATTTACGTTTTGAGCATTTCAAGAGCAAATAGCAGCAAAGCAACAAATTTGAAAATATCAACATGTGACACATGTTGGGTATATATTGCTGTGATAATATCTTGTTGAATCTATATAAACATATCCGATAATAGGAGACCACATGTGATTTATAGACACATTGTAAATGAACTAATCTAGTATATTTATTATGGTTTAACAGAACCCCAATATGCGGTATCTGTGGTGATCAATATGGCCCAGTGAATGGTGGACCTCCTGTTGTCAGAGTGAACCATCAGGTGCTCAACCAGTCGACTGACCTTCATATTCTAATACATGCACAGACTACTAATAAACTATTGATCTCTGAAATGACTTGTCATATTGTAATCCCACAAAATGGAATTTCATATGTGAAATATATGGATAACTTTGATGTTGCAACTGTAAACAACTTTGAGAATTGTCATTTTCCCATATCATATGAGTATCTCTATGAATTATACAGATTCTATCGATGGACAAATAACAAACAGCAGGCATTTAACATATAGTTTTGGAATTCACAGCATTAATTGTTTGGCAACATGTTTGTCATCACATGAATCACTCTCTATAACTGCCATTAAGTCAATACCAACTCAAACCATTTTACAATAATCATTATTGCGGTTTTACTGGCGTGGACATGCTTTAATATCTCAATATGAGCCATTCCAATCAATGAAAAAACCTGAAATCAGTAATGGCAAGTCTGGCTGCTTTGGAAAGAAGTCCTTAGGAACGTTTGGCTGATTGGGGGGGGGGGGGGGGGGGGGCGTAGGGAGCAGTTTAGTTCGGAATGGAATAGTGGCCCGGTGGCTGGATGGCCGGGTGGCTGGATGGCTTAGTGGGTAGATGGCTTAGTGGGTAGATGGCTTAGTGGGTGGTTGGATTTATTAGTGGCTAGATGGTTTAGTGGCTGCATGACTTAGTGGGTAGATGGCTTATTGGATGGGTGGCTTTGTGGCTGGATGACGGTATGATTGGATGTTTGGATGGCTGAGTAGCTTAGTGGTTGGTGGCTGGGTAGCTGATGGTTTGGGGACTGGCTGTTAAAATTTAAAGTATGGATTAGTGGAGGTATGGATTAGTGAAGACATGACATTGAGAATGTATGGTTTAATGGAGGTATAGCTTGTCTCAATTATCAGTGAACGTATGTCTTAGTTAAGGTATGTCTTAGTGAAGATTGATTAGTGGAGGTATGGATTAGTGAAGATATGGATTAGTGGAGGAATGGATTAGTGAAGGCATGGATTAGTGAAGGTATGGATTAGTGAAGGTATGACTAAGTGATGGTATGGCTTAGTGATGGTATGGCTTAGTGATGGTATGGCTTAGTGATGGTATGGCTTAGTGAAGGTATGGCTTAGTGAAGGTATGGCTTATTGAAGGTATGGCTTAGTGAAGGTATGGCTTAGTGATGGTATGGCTTATTGAAGGTATGGCTTAGTGAAGGTATGGCTTAGTGAAGGTATGGCTTAGTGAAGGTATGGCTTAGTGATGGTATGGCTTAGTGATGGTATGGCTTATCGAAGGTATGGCTTAGTGAAGGTATGGCTTAGTGAAGGTATGGCTTAGTGATGGTATGGCTTAGTGATGGTATGGCTTATCGAAGGTATGGCTTAGTGATGGTATGGCTTATTGAAGGTATGGCTTAGTGAAGGTATGGCTTAGTGAAGGTATGGCTTAGTGATGGTATGGCTTAGTGAAGGTATGGCTTAGTGAAGGTATGGCTTAGTGAAGGTATGGCTTAGTGAAGGTATGGCTAAGTGAAGGTATGGCTTAGTGATGGTATGGCTTAGTGAAGGTATGGCTTAGTGAAGGTATGGCTTAGTGAAGGTATGGCTTAGTGAAGGTATGGCTTAGTGAATGTATGGCTTGGTGAAGGTATGTATGGCTTAGTGAAGGTATGACATTGAGAATGTATGGCTCAGTGAAGGTATGGCTTAGCCGCTGATGAACACTTTCTGGTCCCAGTGGATAGAGTCCGAGGGCTGGTGGTTTATACCTTACCTGGTGTAAGCTGTGCCCACACGGCAGCATCCATGCACATCAGCAGCATCAGGCATACAACTCTCCTCATCTTTAAACCTTCATTCATGTGCTCAGTCATTTTAAATCTCTCCAAACTTCAACAGAATTTTGCATATTACAGTCAGGTACACTAAGCACAAGCCACAATGTTAAAAGGTTTATTGGCTCCCCAAGATGTGCTCTTTATATTGTGTTCCTCTGATTGTTTCCATATAAAGTATTGGATGCTCATTAGAGCATGGTATCAGTGTCACTCCGGACTAAGTGCTTCTTTCATGTTCTTGGCGAGGCATATGTGGATCCCAGGTATTTGATAGCTTCGGATTAGCTCCTGTATTTGATCCCGGTGTAGCCTGTGTGAATGGATATGCAGGTAGATTGACACTGGCAGGTTGCTGGTTGCTGCTGGGTCAACGAAGCGTGCAGGCAGTG
Source organism: Amphiduros pacificus (assembly GCA_949316495.1). Lineage (NCBI taxonomy): Eukaryota > Metazoa > Annelida > Polychaeta > Phyllodocida > Hesionidae > Amphiduros > Amphiduros pacificus. Next base: position 29,773,964 of record OX439007.1, on the reverse strand, counting down.
AGTGGAGGCCGGGGTAACACCAGCTGATATACCCGGCGATTTCACTCTGAGATAATCACTCAATCTTCACTGGTGTCTTCATTAACATACTGTGAGAGTCACGCATCAAGTTTTTCACTGATACAATATTGACTCTGCACCGCATTCACAAAAGGTGTTTGCTCTCATGGGATCAGCTAGTCATCCCATTGTCACTGGTCAATAATCCTGCCAACATGTGAAACACAAACAACACATCAATACCTCAGCAGCAGATTCAGGCACTGGTGGTAGAGGGTAATACAGCGTCTACTGCAGCAGACGACAATTCATACACCAATAAGGTTCTTGATGAGACAAGTTTGGTTTCCATAGTTCAGCCCGTAAGCAGGATTTCAATTTGTCTCTTAATTTGTCTTGGGAGTTGTCTCATCTATCAGTTACCTCATCCAGTAGCGCTGGTAAGATAATTTGATGTTAGGCACTTCTTTTCTGAAAAAGGATACATTGTGCAGTCATGCACTACTTGTATTATCCCGTTAATCCTAATCCTCTGTATCATGTGGAGACCACTGGAGCATGCCCCTTATTGTTGTCGCTTGGTATCGCCTATCTCTCATCAATGGCCGCCATACTGGTTTAGCTATGTCTGTTGCTAGGATACAATAAACAATCAGTATGTGAAAGTGACATCGTTGGTCTCAGAGACCTATCTCAAAAACCGGATCCGGAACTCACCAAGATTGTATGAACTGAAACCATATATTCCTCATTTGAAAAAATGGACGTGACACCATAAATCCAATATGACGCACTGATATTCCGGCTTTGTGATAATAAAGTCCAGCAGGCGAGGGTGGCGGGATACTTAATACACATGAATATATGAATAGATTCTCTTCATCAGCAATACAGACACGGAGATGTGGGTCAATGTGGGCATCATGCGCGTGTTCGCCTTGCCAGATGGTGCGTCTTGTTCATCGATTGCTTCACGTCCCATTGGTTTAGTACACAATATAATCCACGTGGTCAAAATATGTCCTCACCATATGCAAACCGTGGTGGTCTGATAACTCATTATCTGAAACACAAGACACTTTTTAAACTGTTTTTTTTCTTTTTTGAGTATCTTGTCTTTATTAGTGGCGAGGATCTATCTATTCAAACACTTCCACGAGAACAGTCTTTACTTGTTTGAAAGAGAGTTGTTAAGTGTGGTGTGTGTGTTTTTCTTGGCCAGCAGTGTGTATTATAGTCAGTGTCCCCAGAAGGCAGGAGCAGGATGTACCAGGCATCATCATATCTACGTGATCCGTGGGCCGTGACTGAGCCCTCCCCTCCCGTCAACCGCGGAGAAACAAGCCCCGGGCGCCGCCATACACAAACCCTACCTAATCACGCTCAGGTGCTGTGGAACAACTCTCAACAAACTTTCTCAGCATATTGTTCTTATCTAAATTTTCTGAATTAGCTCAACACACAGTGTGTATTTCCAAATGGTGACCACCCTATTATAATACAGTGTGATTACGGGTCACTATCTTAGTTTTGTTTAATGATTGGATTATAGAAAACTTTTTGTGTACTTCCGATTTGTTTGTGGGCACTTCCGGTTTGTTATTTTCAATGGGGCGCGATGGCGATCTGCAATCCGCTTATTAAACATCCATGTGGTTGGTGTCAACCTCATATCTTCTGAGTGGGACTTCGGGTCCTTGCCATTGTTTGTTTTAAATGTTTCAATGTTTGTCAACTCTCACAATTTAAAGTTGTATCTGACATATCCGTGTATCCTGAAACATGTTCATATTGGCCCCATGACAAATGACATTTATTTTAGTCTCACATGTGTTTTTTTCCTGCAGTAATCATTATATGTTCTTTGTAAATACTTCACTATATTTGTTTTGTATCATATTTTCTCATTTATATCCTCCAAAAATCTACACAAAATATGCGAACATATTTAATTACATATGGTGCAGGTGGCCAATCG